>JADLZN010009686.1:0-197471 GCA_018155175.1 Sinocyclocheilus anophthalmus | reverse complement strand
TTGCAGGAATGTTGTACACAATTTGGATTAACATAATAATTATTGCATTGTCCCAATACTGTCTTTCTCATTTTCCAGGAGAACTGTTCTGATGCAGAAATTCCAAATTCCTTGAAATATGTACGTCCAGGTGAAGGGTATAAGCCTGCATTCACCATTTTTGAGAAGTGCGTTGTAAATGGGAGTGATGCACATCCTGTCTTTTCTTACTTGAAAGACAAGCTTCCTTATCCAGATGATGACCCTATGTCATTCATGCAGGACCCTAAATATCTGGTCTGGAATCCCATCAGTCGGAATGATATTTCATGGAATTTTGAAAAATTTCTTATTGGACCAGAGGGTGAGCCCTTCAAGAGATACAGTAAAAGGTTTCAAACTATCAATATTGCACCAGACATTCAAAGACTACTGAAACTGACCAAGAACTAATCGAAAACAAGTTAATTGATCATGTTTCATATTTAGTCATATGTTAACTCAATGTGACAATATTGACAATGATTTTTAATTCACATGATCTTCCATGTTAGCAACATTGTGGCAGCATCTTAATTTCTTTTATATTACTTAATGAGAGTGACACACCAAAATGTAACAGGGTTTCACTTGAGATTGTAAATATGAAAGAATTATGGATGGTGCCATTAACAAATTCTCTGCTATGGAAGTACCTTAATAAAATATTAATCAACACACTGTTGGTTCTGGCTTAGTAGACATGTCTCTGTGCTGGGGCAGTATGGAATCCCATAACTTTGCTTCACTTGTTTTACAGAATGTCTCCTCTGTCTTATTAATGTGACATCTGCATGTGCTTTCACATTGTTCATGATGAGGAATGTCTCATGAGATATACTGTAGTACATATGTATAGGCCTACTGTAGATTACCTTTTCCAGATAACAAGGTGCCATTGATACTATGTTGAGTTTTCATCCAAACCATCATCTTGGATGAAATTTCAGTGTTTAAAGTATGTTGGCTCAACATTGAAATTTTGTTTAAAGCTGACAGCACACGAGTGGAGAAAAGGATACTGAGCGAACATCGATTTGTTGTCGATGACTACAAGATCATGAAAGTAAATCTATATGGAATGGGTGTTACCCAATCAGTGGGGTGTTTTCAACTGCTTTCCCCGATTTGTTGTAATACGCTGGGGGCTTGGTTTAGGGATGGGCCTTTGAGTAAAGCAGCAAAAAAATAAATAAATAAATCTATGTGGCTGCTGCCACATAGATCTAAAATAAACATGTGATGTATTTCCTAGCTGTTTACCTTCACAGACATAACCCAGTTTGGGGAAAATTATTTTAAAAAAGTAAGCATTAAATATTGCGTTACTCCATAAAAAAGTAACTAATTACTTTACTTAGTTACTTTTTATGGAAAGTATTGTGTTACGTTATTTTTGCGTTACTTTTTAAATATGAGCATTGCTTGATTGTTTTTAAAATAAGAAGTTATATTTTTTAAAATAGCAAATGTAAAAAAAAAAAAAGCCCTGCACACCAAAAAGGGTAATGAATAAACCTAAAGTAAATTCACGTCTGTACAGTAGAACGCAGGAGAAGAAACACTCTTCAGCAAAAAAAAAAAAGAAGACAAATGTTTGTCTAGAGTAATTTGTTCTTATTATTATGGTTGAACTGGATCACCAAAGGTCAGCAGCAAAGACATTGGTAATAAAAAGGGATTAGATACATTTGTGTTATTAAACATATTTAATTATTGCAGGTTTGCGTCATATTCTGAGTTTGCATTTCACTGTTTTAATTAATTTTGATGAATACTAAATCTGTTTTTTGTGAGTGGGATGAATTAACACATTCACATTTAGTCTAGAACTACAGTAACATCGTGTTCACACAGCGCACACAACGCCTTTGCGCTTCCGATTTCTCCCAATATGGGGACAGGAGACTTGTCAGTCAATAAATGGGAAAACAAAAAAAGCAAATCAAATATATTCTTGTAAATTTAAAAGTAATGCGTTACTTTACTAGTTACTTGAAAAAAGTAATCTGATTACATAACTAGCGTTACTTGTAATGCGTTACCCCCAACACTGGACAAAACGACAGTTTTTGTAACTGGTGTGTTTTTAACGTAAACTTGTGTGTGAATGAGAACTTAGTTTAGTACTCACATGCTGTGACAGCGGCTTTCTGTATGTGTGCACTCAGAAAACCGACAAACGGCGCCGCTGGTGTGCGTACACTCGTAGAAAATAATATGTTTGAAATTTAAATACGTAGTGCGACACGACACTGCGTTGCGCTTCTCATCCGGTGTGCGACCACCTTTTTTTTCACCCCCGTGCCCAAACATCTTTGTTTGGGCTTCCGAAAGCAAATGATGTCAGGAAACAGTGGTTGCAATTTATTTTTAACTCTGTTCCTGAGCATTATAACCCCAATTTGCTATTGTGTGCTGTGCATTTTACTGAGGACAGCTTCCACAACATGAGGGACTACTGTGCCGGTATCGCCAAAAAGCTTTTGTTGAAAGACGGCGCAAGGGCGTGGCAGTACTGAAACACCGTCTAAGCTGTTCACCAATCACAATGCACTGGGACAGCTAACCAATCAAAACACATTTCATTTTTCGGAAGGCGGGCCTTCATCAAACCCGGAACTAATCGAGCCGTTTGTGCCAGGCTGGGGAGAAGGGTATTTTAATAATGTACTTTTTTTTTTTATGTGGAAAATAATGCGTTTTTTGAATCACCAAGCATGAGAGCATGTTCTAGTACACCCCCAAAACAAAATCAAGACCTTGTAAAAGAGCATAATAGGACCCCTTTAAAAACCTTTTTCCTCACTTGCCCTGGCTCGGCTTGACTGCTTGTTCCTTATCCTTTTAAATGGATTGCTGCTGCTTCTTTTTTTTCATTTTGTTTTCTCTGTGGATTTCCTTATGCTTTCAGTGTGGCAAAGGACAGCTCAGCCTTGTCATTAATCCTTTCTCTTCTATTTGTTAGTGTTTTCAAACGTGGGTGCTTAGAAATCATGCATTGAAAATAATGCCCTCTTACCTGACCCCACCCCTAATCACAACTGTCACTGTGACTTAAGCAAATCAGGTAACAGGGTCGAAAATGCCCATCGGATATGGCCTTGCCCACTGATCTGGTAACTCCCATTACTTTCCTGCAGAGAACTATACTTGACACACAGTAAAGGTGTTCTTCATCAGAAGCAGCATCTAGGGAGGCTGCATCCTTTGTAAACCAGTCCATCTGAGGCTTCTATGCTAGACTCTTTCTAAGCTTTAAAGGCTTGAATGAGATGGTCTAGTAAGTCCACATGGCTGCGTCGTAAAGGTTTTTATCACCACGGTCATGAAATGATAATACTATTAAAAATAATTTGGGAAAATACTTTATTTTAAAATCTTTGTATTATCTGCAGTGCAAAACAGTGTATAACAACTGTCTGTGGTCTCACAGTGGTATGCATCATGGTAAGTTTAGCTTTATGTTGGAACCAAACAAAAAAAACTACTAAGAAAATGTAGGTTTACTTGCATAATCATCGTTCCCTTTCAGTCGGTCACTCTCAACATCACGTCGGATGACCGACGAAATTGGGATCTCGCTGAGAGGGACCAATCTACTTCGAGTGTAAAATAAACAAGCCAATGCACATTGGCATGAGATTATTGCATCCAGCTGCTGCTGATCACAGCGTAAGCATAAAAAGGCAGCCAGTGCAACGCATACCAGCTTTTCGCTTCTGAGCCGAGCGATTACATCGTTCTGCTCCTGACTACTCTAATGAGAGAAGAAGACTGAACGAGTTCAACACACTCTTTGGAGCTCTTGGTGTTGGCAGTACGGCACTTCAGTGGTGGTGTTTTCCCATGTCGAGTGGGTTGCACACAACAGGCTGCACTACCCCCTGTTTGTGTAGCAGATGATCATCTCCCCTGTGCGCCTCAGCACGCTAAAAAGAGCGCTTTCCCCTAAAAAGAGCAATTTCGGGTGCGTCTTTTTTAAGACGACGTTGCTTGGCAAACTTGACTTTACGTCTTTGTAAAGACGATGTGGGTTTTGCTATAGACAATGTATCACCCGGGCGTTTTTGGATGTGGTCGTTATCTGGCGCTGGGTGATGGTCACGATCGCTGCCTCTAGTGCCTGGGCATGAAGCACGCTGAGGGGGCTTTCGTGGATGACTCATGCCCCCATCACGGGGGTATGAACATCTCGGAGTTGCGGACCAGACTCCATTAACTGCAAAGGGGCGGAGTGCCCGTGCCACTACCTAGATCTGGGGTTCCCTCTGGTGGCAACCAGGGGCGTCCTTTTTCTGGTGGTGGGCGGACTGGTCTTACGGCCAAGGTGAGGAATTCCCCTCCAGGGATGCCCAAACCCGCCGGCACTTCGAAACCAGCGGAGCTCTCAAAAAAGACCAGCTGGCCCTCCCGGGGGGGACAACCTGTATTCTTCGGTGCTCTCCCGACGACTGGATGTCGATCACTGCATCGGAGGGTGAGTCAGAGCTTTCTGGAGAGGAAGATTCGCTGCGCTGCTCTCCTCCGGGACAGTAGCAATGCCTGAATCGGATCCAGAAATAATGGCTATGCTTTCCAGGGCCACCGTAGGGGTAGGGCTCGAGAGAAGACTTTCACCGTGTCCCGAGCCCCCAAGGTTGCACGATTGGTTCCCGGGGAGGTCCGCGCTGGTTCTCAGCACCCCGACTCGGGGCCTTTCTTCCCGGAGGTGCATGAGGAGCTCAACAGGTCGTGGATGGCACCTTTTTATTGCCGGAAACTGATTTGCTGGATCCTCTTCTCTTACCACCCTCGATGGTGGGGCAGCTAGTGGGTTACAAGGGTTCCCCCCGGTGGAGCGGTCGGTTGCGTTGCAGTTGTGTCCTAATACTGCCTCCAAACGGCAGGGAGAACCGTGCCTCCCTCCCGGGTCTGTAGGTACTCGACAGGCCAGCGATGCCTATACGACCGGTGAAGAAGCTGCCTCCGCCTTACACGCTAAGGCGTAATTGCAAGTGCACCAGGCCAAGGCACTGAGGGACTTGCACGAGGGTGGTAACGACCCGGAAGTTCTCAAAGAACTCCGCATGAGGTGGATCTCGAGCCACGAGCGACGAAGGTTACGGCGCGGGCTCTGGGTCGTGCCATGTCCACTATGATGGTCCAGGAGCGCCAATTCTGGCTGTTACTGGCTGACATGCGCGAGACGGACACGACACAATTCTTGAACGCCCCCGTGTCCCAGGCCGGCCTGGCGGCGACACGGTGGAGAACTTGCCCAACAGTTCTCCGCTGACCAAAGCAGACTGAAGCCATCAGGACATCCTGCCCCGGCGTGCAGCTGCTACCGTCGCCGAGGGCGGCCCCCTGCCACAGCCAAAACAAGAGCAGCGCTCCTGCGGCCCCCGCCAAACCTGGTGGCAAGCAAGAGGCCCGGAGACGGGCGACCAAGAGGTGGAGGGACGTGCTCTTCAGGAGGTGGTAAGCACACCACTCCCTCCCCCGAAGGAGGGCAGGGTGGAGAATCTTTTGTTTCCTTTTTTCCGCCACTGACCTCTCGGTCGGTGGTACCCAAATTCTTGACAAAGAGCAACTGCTCTATTTCTGGGTCCCCAGAGGGGACGGGGGTTGTGGACAATCTAGTGCGTATCACACTCACCCTCCTCTCTAGCCAGTGAGCAGCAGTGGGCGGATCGAGAGGACGAACCAACGGACTACCCACGAACCCTCTGCTCAAACGCAGGTCAGTGCTGCACACACCCAGACCCCGCCTCGGAACGGCAAAGAGACGCCCGGGCCGGGTCACTGCGTTCTTCCTCGCTGCCCCACTGCAGGTATGCCTGTAGTTCCGTTGATGCCACTAGCACGGTGTCTGGGAGCCTGGCTTGAGCTACCCAGCCCGTCTCGATGGCTTCTTCGAACCGTCAGGCTCGGCTATGCGCTTCAGTCGCCCGGCGTCCCCCCAAGTTCAGTGACATCCGCTTCACAACAGTGAAGGCTGCCAATGGTCCTGTCTTGCGGGCGGATGTCGCAGTCCTACTGGCGAAGGATGCAATAGAGCCGGTCCCTCCAGCAGATATGAAGACGGGGTTTTACAGCTCATACTTCATTGTACCCAAGAAAGGCGGTGGGTTACGAAAAATCTTGGAACTGGATGTCTTGAACTGGGCCCTTTCACCGGTTACATCAAGAGGTTGACATTCGGATGCATCCGTCCACGAGATTGGTTTGAAGCAATCAACCTGAAGGATGCGTACTTTCATGTTCGATCCTTCCGCGCCACAGGCCAGTCCTGCGACGGTTCGCGGTCCGAAAGGCGAGATATCAGACGGGTACGCCCTCCGGGCTGTCCTGTTGCCCCGTGTCTTCACGTAAAGTGCGGAGGTACCCCTTGTTCCCTTGAAAGAACAGAGCATTCGCATTCTCAACTAACTCGACAAAGCAGTCTCAGGATCAGTTGTGAACACAGGGATTTGGTGCTCTCACAACTCAGCCTGTTGAGCCTTCGGGTCAACTGGGAAAAGAGAAAACTCTCCCCGACACAGAGGATCTCTTTTCCCGGTATGGAGGGGACTCGGTAAGAGCAGGATGGCGGTCCCACTGAAACAGTTTCAGAAGCTCCTGGGGCATATGGCAGCTACGACGGCAGTCACGCCGCTGGGGTTGCTCCATATGAGACCGCTGCAGCAATGGCTCCATGGCCGAGTCCCGAGGTGAGCATGGCAACGCGGCACTTTCCGGGGTCCAAGTTACACCGGCCTGCCACAAACCTTCACCTCGTGGTCAGACCTTACGTTCCTCCGGGCAGGAGTGCCCCTAGAGCAGGTCTCCAGGCATTCTGTGGTTTGCACGGATGCCTCAACCACCGGCTGGGGGGGCCACGTACAACGGGCTTGCAGTGTCAGGGTTTGGACGGGGCCCCAACTGCACTGGCTGCCTCGAGTTGCTGGCAGTGCACCTTGCTCTGAGCCGTCTCAAAGGGCGCTTACGTGGCAAGCATGTACTGGTCCGCACGGATAATACAGCGGCCGTTGCGTACATCAAACGACAAGGTGGTCTACGCTCCTGTTGCATGTCGCAACTCGTCCCGCCATCTCCTCCTCTAGAGTCAGAAGCATCTGAGGTCACTTCATGCTGTTCACATTCCTGGGCTGCTCAACCAGGCAGCCGACGAGCTGTCCCGAGCTGTGCTCCCGGGAGAATAGCGACTCCATCCCCAGACGGTCCAGCTGGTTTGGGGACGTTTCGGAGCCGCTCAGGTAGACCTGTTTGCCTCTCCAGAAACCTCTCACTGCCAGTTGTTCTTCGCCCCGACCGAGGGAACACTCGGCACGGACGAACTGGCACACGCTGGCCGCGGGGACTTCGCAAGTATGCATTTCCCCCAGTTAGCCTTCTCGCACAGACACTGTGCAAAATCAGGGAGGACGAGGAGCAGGTCCTACTGGTGGCACCCTATTGGCCTTCACGGACCTGGTTCCCGGAACTAATGCTCCTCGCGACAGCACCTCTTTGGCTGATTCCTCTGAGGAAGGATTTACTGAATCAGAGACGGGGCACCCTTTGGCAACCGCATCCAGCCCTCTGGAAACTTCATGTCTGGTCCCCGGACGGGACGCGGAGGTTCTGAGTGGCCTACCCCAAGAGGTAGTTAACACCATCACTTCAGCGAGAGCACCATCTAAGAGACACGCTTACGCCTTGAAGTGGAAACTGTTCGTCGAGTGGTGTTCTTCTCAACGAGAAGACCCCCAGAGATGCTCGATCGGAGTTGTGCTGTCCTTCCTGCAGCAAGGGCTGGAGCGAAGGCTGTCTACCTCCACCCTTAAAGTTTATGTCGCTGCAATGGCTGCTAACCACGACCCCGTAGAAGGAAAGTCGCTGGGGTAGCATGACTTGATCATCAGGTTCCTTAGGAGGGCGAGAAGGCTAAATCCTCCACGGCCCCCTCTATACCCTCTTGGGACCTGACTCTAGTGTTCACGGCACTACAACAGGGCCCATTTAAGCCTTTGCAGACGGTTGAGCTGAAGCTCCTCTCAATGAAGACTCTGCTCCTGATGGCATTGGCCTCCATCAAGAGGGTAGGGGACCTGCATGTATTTTTGGTCAACGATTCGTGCCTAGAGTTCGGGCCGGCTGATTCCCAGGTAACCCTGAGGCCCCGGCCCGACTACATGCCCAAGGTTCCTGCTACTCCCTTCAGGGATCAGGTGGTGAACCTCAAGCGCGGCACTCGGAGAGGCGCCAACCCAGCCCTGGCTTTGCTTTGTCCCGTCCGAGCCTTGAGATGGTATGTAGACCGGATGTAAAGCTTTAGGACCTCAGACCAGCTCGTTGTCTGTCACAGAGGCCGGCAGAAGGGAATGCTGTCTCAAAGCAGAGGATGGCCACTGGATAGTGGATGCCATCACCCTGGCTTATCAGGCACAGGGTGTGCCCTGCCCGTTCAGGTTGCGAGCTCACTCAACTAGAAGTGTTGCATCCTCCTGGGCGCTGGCTCGTGGCGCCTCGCTGGCGAATATCTGTAGGGCTGCGGGCTGGGCGACACCTAACACATGCGCTAGATTCTATAGCCTTCGTGTGGCGCCGGTATCCTCCTGTGTTCTCACCTCAAACTGGTAGAAGCACTGAGAGGCCCCGGCTTCGGGTCGGCTTGCCAAAACCACTCCAGAGAGTCCATATAATAGACCCTGTTGAGCTCCTCCATCCCCACGGCAGTCAGACGTGGCGGAGCATCTGGCGCCAGGCCTTCACTCGCTGAATCCTCGAGAACTGGTTGAAGGCTGGGTTCCATATGTAAGACCTAAGTGGATCTCATATGTGTAAAGTCTACGGTATAGCCTCAGAGTCTGTGTTTCCCCTGCAGACTTCTGCCATTCCAAGAGGTTTCAATCACCTCCATTCTTCCATATGAACCTAAGGGATGTCCATATGTGTATTGCTTCGAAACCTCCTTCGGGAAGGTTCGAGCATCCGTAACGCCCCTGTTCCAAGTAGACCGGGTACGTTTTTCCCAGTGTTATACAGTCTTACTCATTGGGTAGTGCCATGGCAGCAGTAGCTGGTCCTCTTGTGAAGAAGCCCTAGCCTACGCCAAAAAGTAGGGGCGCAGTTGGCTTCCACAGGACACTGGAAGGGAAAAGTAGCTGTGGCCTTTTGGTAGGATCCAAATTTCGTCGGTCCTCCGACGTGACGTCTCTGTTCCCTCCTTCAGTGAACGAGGGTTACCATACGTAACCGAAACGTTCACTTTCAGTTGGTCACTCTCGACGTCATGTCGGATGACCGACAAAATTGGGATCCTGTACCACCGCTGAGCGGCCGGGTCACCGGCTCGGCTCCTCAGCGAAAACCTGAATATGCGCTGCATCTGCTGCCTACTTATACTCACGCTGTGATCAGCAGCAGCTTGATGCAATAATCGAATGCCAATGTGCATTGGCTCGTTTAGGTTACACTCGAAGTAGATTGGTCCCTCTAAGAGAGATCCCAATTCGTCAGTCATCTGACGTGACATCTCCGTTCCCTCCTTCAGGAACGAGGGTTACATATGTAACCGATACGTTATCACACTAAGGTAAAAAGCAGGCAAATATGATCTAATACCCTATAGTGTATACAAGCACCAAGGTGTTTATTGAAATGTGAAAATACAAATGACACAACATGCCCTGCTCCAACTCCAAGCATCCAGTCTATAATATCTCACAAATGTGTGCAATGATGCCCAGCTCGCCGAAGAACACGTCCTGAATAGAAACACCCCTGAACAGTGTCCAGGAAGTAGCCGTTTCCTCTAGTGGAGTGAGCTCAAAGCCCTGGTGGAGGTTGTAAATTTGTGTCTTTGTAACACATTGCAATCACATTTACCACCCAATGACACAAAATCGGTCTACCCCTATAATTGTCAGCCCAAGAAACGAAGAACTGATTGCTCTTTTGTCTGTCTCGTCTTCTGCACGTGAGAATGCGGAGTGCACAACGCACACAGACAGTGTATGTAGGCCTACACTAAATCTAGTAAGCCCAAAGTGTACTTCAGCTGTGAAGTTCCACAGAAGCCGTGTTCCACAACAGTCCACTCATCGTCCACATGCAGCCCAATTTTTCTGTCCACGAAGATGGTGCGCATACAACAGCACAGACGAGAGGTGAATTTTTAAAACAGAAAGTGTCCATTAGGTGGTACTGCACATGTGTCGAACTCATCCATCCACGCTTATTTACGGATGAAAGCTTCGTAGGCCCAATGCCATGGGTTCAGACAGTAAGATTTGGTAAAGGGCCTAATCTCGCTTTATTCTTTCCTCGTGTTCTTTTCACTTTTTCCTCTTGTCTACACCATATTAAGTTCTTCATTTTCAAAAATTAACACATTCAGCTGACAGGAGTAAACATTATAAAAGTTATTATTACCAATTTTTTCTGTCTGAACCCACAGCATAGACCATATGATTATGAATGTGGGTTTCTGTGGGCTAAAAGAAAAAAAAATGTTATGTAAATGTCATGCTCATGATACTGAGATAAATAGTTAGCTTAGTCAAATACTGTAAATAGTATAGTTGATTAACTCAACTATACTATTTTAGTGATTTAGTGATTTATACATGAGACAAATGCAATAAAAAAACGGGTCCTAATCCATTAGCCACCTTTGTACTGTCATGGCTTCATATGCTACTCCAGTACAGTTGGTGGCGGTAATACGGCAATTGATAGTTTAGCAGCATTCATAGATTTAAACATCAAAACCAACTTTTGAGTGTAAAATTCTCTTCTGATCGCGGAAGGGAGAAGGGTATAAGTATAGGATTATTATAAATATAAAAAAGAGCTTGGAGGAAAGTAGTTCTGAAGAAAATGAGCAAACGGTTTGGAGTAAGGGGAAGAATTGTTTAGAATCGCTGTGTTTAGGAAGGAGTATGAACACATAGTCCAATTGCATTGACCATGGAACTAAAAAAAAACAGATAAATGGGTGAAATAGGACATTCTAAGTCCTTGGTTTCAAAAATACTTTGTGAAGGAAACAATGAGAAAATGTAGAAAAGAGGAACAAAGGAATAAAGCGTTAGTTATTGGAAATATATCCAAAAAGACTGAAATGTTCATTAAATGTTTTACAGAAAAACATTATCAAACACCTTCACTGTAAAATAAAAAGATAAAAAATGACAGCTGCTGAACAAAAAATGTAAACAATAAGGGTGTATTCACACCTGTCTTGTTTGTTTGGTTAGACTGAATCGAACTCAAGGTCGTTTCCCCCCTTGGTGCGGATCCTTTGGGCAGGTGTGAATACAGCAATCCCACTCGGGTACGGACCAAACAACCGTACAGAGACCCAGCTGAAGAGGTGGTCTCGGTCCTCTCCAAACAAACTCTGGTACGGTTGAATGGATGAACCAGTGAATGGATGACCTTAGCACACGTGTGGTTTTGTTTATAGTTTCTAGTTCGCTTGCAAAAAGGGCAATGTGAAAGCGAACCGCACCAAACAAACAAAAAATAAACATTGTATTTGGTCCATACCAAAGCAAGTGAACTAGTGAACTAGGGACTTTCCTGGGGTGAATACCACCCATGAGTGAGCTAAGTATAGACATATTAGTAGTGGCCTACATAAAGCGACATGCAAACATCAACATTCAGTGCATTTTAGTCCGTCTGGATTGGAAGAACAGCACTCTAATCTCAGCAACCATCATCCACAAACTAAGGCAACAGAAACAGCCAACCCTTTGAATCCCAACAAAACATTTAAACAACATTAAATTACGGATTATACGATCTCGCACAAAAATGATGACAGCATTACCATGCTCATTATTACTAAACATACATAACCCCCCAGGAATTAACAGAGGTGAAATATTGAAGTTTATTAAAATAATAAAGTTAACCAGTGGAGGTCAGCGTTTGCTTTAGTGGGCCCTGGACCCTTAACTGCTAACATGTATTTAGAAAAAAAGAAAACATTTGATTGGGTGATATTTGCACGGTTGGTGATTATGTGGTCATCGTGTCCTGATTAAATGATACCACCCAGAGTTCTGATTTCTGCGTTGAACAGTTGGTGGTGATTAGTCATTCCCACTGGAGTACTGACGTGCGGTGATATTGAAAGAATTAGTATGTTTAGTATGTAGAACAAGGGTTTGACAGGGTGGTTTTTTAACTTACAACTGTGAAGGTGTTTGATCATAATAATTCAAGAAATACTTGTAAAATAACAGTGTTTTTCTGTTAAATATTTAATGCAAATTACTGTAAAAGTTTTTACACTATTTAAAATAGGATATTTTACTTCAATTTTACCGTTTTTGTTGGGAGCCGTTGTGCAGTCATTGATTTTTTATTATTATTATTATTATTTTAAAGTGAAGATGTTTGATTGCAGTAATATAGGAAATACCTAAAATAACAGTGTTTTTCTGTAAAAATTTTATAAAACTAAAAAAATTTATTCTGTTAAGGCTTTGCACTTTATTTAAATTGGGATTTTACTTTAATTTTATTTAAATTTTACTGTTTGTGTTGTTTTACCAATTGTTTGTTTTGTTTGTTTGCTTGTTTGTTTTGTTTTACAGTGTGAGCAATGGTGCCATCTGCACCATCTGGTGGTGATTTCACAAATTATTTTCGCCATTATTTTTGTAATTTTACATACACTTTTATGTAATTTGAGAAAACAGAAAAATACTCTATACTCTATAAATAGTACAGTATTTTTCTTTATAAAAAATTTAATTACTGTAATGTGTCTTTAAAGCCATAATACTTAAAATATCAGCTTTTCTAATTCGTTTATTAAAGGTATCATCTGCATTCAGGAAATTCGTTTGAAACCATTATAAAACTTTGTAATAACAGGCTATGATTGTATCCGATACAGAACAATGGTCATGGGGGGACTATAGGATATAATAGATCTTTACTGCCATTGTTTTGAAAAGAACAAAAGACTATTTAGGAGTTCACAAGGATTGGCAGAATGGTAATATAAATATAAAGATAGAGATTAACAGAATAGAAATGGAAATAAATATAAATATAAGGGAGAAAAGGATGTTACATTTATTATACAGAATATACATTACAAGGTAAAGGTCAAAAGAAAAGAACTGAAATTGATCATAACAGACATTTGGACAATTAAAGGTAATATTAAAATAACAAATTATTATAATCCGTGCAAGAAACTATTTTTGGAGGATCTGTTAATACCCTTAGATTGTATGGTTGTTTGATTGTGGAGATTTTATTGGTCAAAATACATCATGGGATAATTATGATGATATGAATGGAGAAGTTATAGAAGAATTAATCGATAGAAATATCTAGTAGCTATGTGTTAACAATGGAGATGGTACTAGAATAAGTGTTACAAATGAGAAAGAGACAACAGTATATCACAGTTGTTCCTGAATCTGTAAAAGAAAGATAAAGAAAGCACGATACGAAAGTGACCATTATCCAATTTTAATAGAAACTGCTTGATGATACAAGTTTGTGAAAATGGTAGGAGTGGGGTAATTTGAGCCAAAAGTCATTTCGAGCCAATGGCTCAGGTAGCTATTATTTTACTGTAATTATACGTTGCATTTCAAGAATATCAAACCAAATATATTTAATTTGTTCTTTGTTTTGAACTTGATTTTGTTCTGTTGATTAGCCTTGTTGAAGAAAATTGACCAATAAAGTGGGATGTTGAATATTAGCCTGGTTCTGTGAGGTTAATTGCGGTCACTTGAACTTTATTTTGTTCTGAAATTTTAAAACAAGTCTTATTGAAAAAGCCTTTAAAGTTGTAGACTTTGTCCTTGTTGGTTGGCCAGTACATCACAAGGCTCACACACAGATTTAAAGAAGTGATTTGTTTTCATGTGATAAAACAATTCTTCTCAAAATTTTTCTCAAAAGAGAAGATTAAGAAAGAGCTAAAACTGAAATTACATGGTCAAGAGATTTTTTTTCAGAGTACGTTTTTATGTTTATAGTTTGACTAGAAAAATACACATTGAGAAAATTATTGGTAAACGCATACAAGTACTGAATTCAGTGAGTTGCTTGCAAGGAGCTGAGAGGTCGGCTCTGAATATATGAACTATAATGAGCTAATACTATTAACACTTGATTATGGATGTATAGTATTTCAGTTCAACAAAAAGCATTAGGTTATTAACAGGGGCTATAAGATCCCAACTGCAGATGTAACAGGAGAAATGCCCTTAGAATGCAGATGCCATAAATTACTGGGTCAGGACATAATCAAGATCATCCAAAAGTCATAAAACAATGCTGAGAGAAAGAAAAGATGCAAAAACAAAAGTACCCAAAATAAATGGAAATAAATGAATATTCCAGCAGTACCATAATCCGTGTATCATTCGATCATCCGTACAACTGCAGCAGCAGAGGACTATTATTCTGCTGTGTGATACTGCAGAAGAACTGAAGGAGGCAGGGTTTGATCTTCGGTTGACCAATCAGCAAGAAAGGGGCCCACCATGTAGAAATCAAACTATTCAAAATGTTATAATTTTTTCCAGCCTTGAACGAAAAACGAAAATTTAAGCTGAATTCTGGTTTTTCGTGTTTTGGGGAAAAAAACGAAAATACGAAAAAGTAGCCGTTTTCTAATTTTTCTACTTTCAGTATTAAATCAAAGAATGAATGATCGAATGATACACGGATTACCATGGTCAGTAATTCACCAATAGTTAACACCACAACCCACATGAGACTGTTCATGAGAAATTCAAAACATTAGTTATGTTTGTATATATTAAGATGCAGTAGTAGGTGTGGCATTCACAGGACAAGATTTTAATGTCAAAATCAGTTCAAGAATTTCAGATCATCTCTATCAGGACACTGGAGAATTGATTGCAATCCCAATGGCATTACAGTGGGTTGAGGAGAATAGACCAATGAGAACATGTTCTGACTCAAGTTCATCTTTAATGCCATTAGAAACAGGTACAGAAAGCAGAGCTGATGTGCTGATTGAGATCCTTCAGACAACATACAGGGTACAGTCGATACAATGCCGTTTTTAATTCAATGTGAAGGAAGATGATGGTTTTATAAAGAAATGTTTGTAAAGGTAGAATAACAAGGAGAAATATAATTTTTTTTTAAATAAACTTAGATTTTGACATACTGCACTTAATAATACCTCGAATGAAATAGGGAGACGTAAGACAGGAACATTTGAAAATTGTAATCAAGACGAAACCATAGAGCGCTTGAAGAAAATGATTGATTTCCAGCTTTAAAAACTGAGTTGACAAACATTTCACAAAGGAGTTCACATGATGAATGATTAACATTTTGAATGCAGTATCTGAAAAAGACAGTTAAATACAGAAATAAGAATTAAGGAGCTAATATGAATAAGGTTGTACGAGCTTGACCCACACTACTGCACAGCAGGTGGCGCTAATGCACCTGAAAGTTGTGCCATAAAATATAGAAAGAGAAAAAAGCCGGCAAAATGATTAGAGACGGGACTGTCATCCAGGTGCTGAAACAGTTCGTGGCGGTATGGCGCCTACGGTGCGTGAATACGCCAAAAATCCAAACGGAAGAAGAAGAAGAAGAAGAAGAGTCATTAATGAGATTGAAGAACATGAAGTGGTGGTTATAGATGTATATGCAGAGAAACAAAATATCAGAATAATAAATTATTATAATCCTTGTCGTAGATTAAGTAAAGATTTAGAAAAGGTTATTGGGTTAGGAAATCATAAAATAATTTGGTGTGAAGATTTTAATGCACATAGCACTTTATGGGGAAGCAGTAACGATGATCATAATGGGGATGTTGTAGAATAAATAATAGACTGTAATGGGTTAGTATGTTTAAATGATGGTAGAAACACAAGAATAGATTTGGTACGTGGTATTGGGTCAGCTATAGATTTAACATTGGTTTCTGAAGATATAGCAAGTAAATGTGTATGGGATGTTTGGGAAGATAATAATATGGGTAGTGATCACTATATCATTTTATGTAAGGTAGGGATGAGTGTAATGGAACATAATGTGATTTTAGCTCCAAGATGGAGATTTAATAAAGCAAACTGGGAAGCATATACGTATTTAAGTGAGGTAGAACTAACAGCAGTAGAAATAAATATGAAGGAAGACATAGATGAATGTAATGGGAAAATATGTAAACTATTGTATGATGTAAATAATAATATTATAGGAAAAAAGGGACCATGTAAAAAGAGGAAAGCAGTTCCTTGGTGGACAGAACAATGTAGTAATGCGGTACATAATAGGAATAAAGCATTCAGAAAAATCAAAAAGACTAATTTATTTGAAGATTTTATTAAATATAAGAAAGCGCAAGGTGAGGTAAGAAGAATAGTCCGAGCAGCTAAAAAGAAGTACTGGAGAGATTGGTGCAATTCAATAGGAGAAGATATTGACATAAGTGAAGTATGGGGATCAATTAGGAAAATGGGAGGAATTTATAGAAATCAAGCTCTTCCAGTTTTAAAAACTGATGAAGGAAGAATAGCTGTGTCAGATAATGAAAAAGCTGAAATGCTGGCTAAAGTATTTGTTAAAGTCCATAGTGATGATAATGTATCAGAGGATATTAAAAAGTGTAGAAACCAGAACAAAAATCAGCACCCAGATGTGATGATGAAAAGAAGTCCTTCTGGAGACACTTTAGACACAGAATTTACTATGTATGAATTAAAGATGGCTCTAGGGGGAGTTAAACATACATCTCCTGGAAGAGATGATATATGTTATGTAATGATTCAACATTTATCAGATAGATCCTTAAAAATAATTTTAAATCTTTTTAACAAGGTATGGAATGCAGGAAAGATTCCTTCTTCGTGGAAACATGGAATAATAGTACCAGTAGGCAAACCTGGAAAGGACAAATCCAATCCAATTAATTATAGGCCAATTGCATTAACTTCTAATTTATGTAAACTGATGGAAAAATGATCATACATAGACTAAATTATATATTGGAAATAAAAGGTCTTATATCGCCATATCAGAGTGGATTTAGGGCTGGTCGGAATACAATGGATGCTGTTTTAAGCCTAGAAGCCGATATCAGGAAAGCTCAGACAAATAAAGAAGTATTGGTGGGGGTTTTATTTGATATTGAAAAAGCCTATGATATGCTTTGGAAAGAGGGACTTTTAATAAAACTTAAATGTATGGGAATTGGAGGAAAGTTATATAATTGGATTATGGATTTCCTTCTTGAAAGAACAATACAGGTTAGAGTAGGAGTAGAGTATTCTGAGACATACACAATAGACAATGGAACTCCTCAAGGAAGTGTATGCAGCCCAATATTTTTAATATTATGATTAATGATATTTTTAGTAATTTTAAAGGTGATATTGGAAGGGCATTATTTGCTGATGACGGGGCAATATGGAAAAGAGGACGTAATATTGCATGTGTGTCTCAAAAATTACAAAAAGCAGTAGATAAAGTATAAGAATGGGCAAATAATTGGAGCTTCAGATTATCAGTGGCTAAAACTCAAGTTATATGTTTCACAAAAGGGAAAAAATGTTCCAACGGTTAAGTTGAAGTTGTACAAACAGGAGCTGGAGCAAGTCTCTGTAGTTAAATATCTCGGTGTTTGGATGGAATCTAGATTGACATTTGCAATGCACATTAAAAAACTGATTAAGAAATGTAAAACAGGAGTAAATATCTTACAATGTCTATCTGGGGTAGAATGGGGAGCTCGTAGATTGTCATTGAAAATAATTTATTGTACATAAATCAAACCAAGTTTAGATTATGGAAGTATTATTTACGAATTTGCATCTAAAACCACACTCAAAAAAATTTAAACTATACAGAATCAAGCTCTTAGAATATGTTGCGGTGCGTTCAAAACATCTCCCATTGCAGCCATGCAGTTAGAAGTTGGGGAAGCTCCTTTATTCCATCGTAGGTATAAAATAAGAATTCATTATTGGGTTAATTTAAAAGGACATAAAGAGAGTCATCCAGTAAAGAGTGTGATTGAAGAATGCTGGGAGCATGGAAACAAAAATATGAAAAGCTTTGGATGGATTGCTAAAAGGGAAGCGCAAGTTGTTGGTATTGCAGACTGTGATGTTAGCCCTACTGTGATATTATCCAGTATACCACCATGGATTTTTCCTATGCCAATAGTAGATTTTCAAATACAAAAAAAATTACGAATGAGAAAGAAACCCCTAAGAACATTATTGCACAGCAGTATTTAGATCAGACTTATCCATCGTGGTTACATATTTATACTGATGGTTCTAAAGACCCTATCTCTGGCAGAACAGCTGCTGCAGTATTTATTCCAAAGTTTCAAACTAGTATAAGAAAAGAATAACTGATCATGTATCCATGTACACAGCAGAATTAATTGGCATGGTGGTAGCACTCCAGT
Organism: Sinocyclocheilus anophthalmus; assembly: GCA_018155175.1. Taxonomy (NCBI): domain Eukaryota; kingdom Metazoa; phylum Chordata; class Actinopteri; order Cypriniformes; family Cyprinidae; genus Sinocyclocheilus; species Sinocyclocheilus anophthalmus. The sequence goes on along the minus strand of JADLZN010009686.1, from coordinate 179,032 downwards.
GGGTAGAAGATGTAAAACCAAGATTAGTAGTAATATGTTCTTACTCTTATGCAGCAATATTGAGCCTTGCAAGTAGAGTAAAATCATCAAGGCAAGACATTATATATGAGATTCTTGCAAGTTTGTTAAGAATAAGTAATGTAAGCTTAATAACATTTTTGTGGGTTCCCGCTCATGTGGGAGTGGAGGCTAATGAAGTGGTTGATAAGCTTGCTAAGCAAGCTCTTATACACTCAGAAATAGATATTCAAGTGACTCTTAGCAAAAATGAGGTTAAAGGGAAAATTAAAGAATTCATTAACAAAAAAGGCCAAGAAGTATGGAGCTGTGATAGCAAGGGCAGACAAATGTACAGTATTCAGCAGCAAGTAGGAAATGGAATAAGTGTTTTTAGGAATAGGAAAGAAGATACAATTATTTCTCTCATCCGAATGGGATATACTAGATTAAATCACTCTCTGTTTAATACAGGAACACATGAAACAGGTCAATGTATTTTTTTGTAATCAGGCAGAAAAAATAGAGCATAATAAAAATGTTTTAATAAAATGTAAAAAATATGAAAAAGAAAGGTTAAAACTCATTAAAGAAGTAAGAAACATGGGTGTTGAATCATTTAATTTGTCAAATCTCTTGAAAGAGCACGCAGAACAAGGTAAAATATATGGTGCTATTGTCAAATACATTAAAGAAATAGGATTAATCAGGAGAATTTAGGAATGTGTGTTTTTTTTTTATTTTTTATTTATTATTTTGTATTAGTTTTATATAAAATCTAGATAAAAAACGAGTATATATTAGATATGTATGTTAGTGCTCCACACTCCAGTCCAGTTGGTGGCGGTTAATGCACCAGAAGTTGGTTTGCCATCCGCCAAAAAACGTTATTAGAAGAAGAAGAAGAAGAAGAAGAGAAAGGTATAGAAGACGAAAAAGCGGCAAAATAAACGCGTGGTGTACTGTCTTATGGAAGTTTGCTCGCTTCTGATTTTTGTTTTTGAAGGACAGAAATGAGCGAAAGTCCTCTAACTTCATCAGTGTCAAAGGTAACATTGAGCAGACAGTCATTCATTAATCCTTACGTGGCTGAAGTAATTTGTTTAGAGTAATGATATTATGATACATATAGCCTATACACATAATGATACATATCCAGACTTCTAGATTCTGTTTTTCAGGGATGTTTTGTTTTTAAGTCAGCCTCTAAAAAGAGAAAGCGACATGTAGGAGTTGGTGAGTAATTGTAATCATTATTATCACTTTACAAATAACGTTACTTAGCTCCATTATCAAGCCTTTTCGTTTTATTTATTGGCGTGTAGGTGGATATTTGGTGGATGATAGTGACGATAACGGCAGCGATCGCTTTAGGATCTGTCAGAAATTATGGGGAACTGTTCAAATGAACACGGAGGTAAGGTTACATCCTTCTCTGCGTCTGCAACCTCTTTATCTGACCCATTAATATGTTCGTCTATTAACTAGTTTATAGTTGTCATTTTCCTTTGTATTTTTCTAGATGCTATCCATTTTTAGGACTTTTGTCAGGGTTAATCCATTTGACCTAATCAATATGTGCCTATTCATAAAATATGTGATATTGTACATAAAGTATAGTATGCAAATAGTTTTATGAAATTTAGAAAAACTGCTTGTAACGTCACTGCATTACTCCTTGTAGCCTACAGGTGCATCTCAATAAATTAGAATGTCGTGGAAAAGTTCATTTATTTCAGTAATTCAACTCAAATTGTGAAACTCGTGTATTAAATAAATTCAGTGCCCACAGACTGAATGTTTAAGTCTTTGGTTCTTTAATTGTTATGAGTTGGGCACATTTCACAAAAACTCACCAATTCACTATATCAGCAAATTAGAATACTTCATAAGACCAAAAAAAAAAAAAAAATTTTAGTGAATTTTTGGCCTTCTGGAAAGTATGTTAATTTACTGTACATGTACTCAATAATTGGTAGGGGCTCTTTTTGCTTTAATTACTGCCTCAATTCGTGGCATGGAGGTGATCAGTTTGTGTACTGTTGAGGTGGTATGGAAGCCCAGGTTTCGTTGACAGTGGCCTTCAGCTCATCTGCATTTCTTGGTCTTGGTTTCTCAGTTTCCTCTTGACAATCCCCCATCGATTCTCTAGGGGTTCAGGTATGGTGAGTTTGCGGGCCACACCATGGTCATTTAAACAACTTTTGGTGCTTTTGGCAGTGTGCGCAGGTGCCAAATCCTGCTGGAAAATTAAATCAGCATTTTCAAAAAGCTGGTCAGCAGAAGGAACCTTGAAGTGCTTTAAAATTTCTTGGTAAACGGGTGCAGTTACGTTGGTTTCCAAAAAACACAAGGACAAACACAAGCAGATGACATTGCACCCAAATCATAACAGACTGTGGAAACTTAACACTGGACTTCAAGCAACTCGGCTATGAGCTTCTCCACCCTTCTCCAGACTCTAGGACCTTGGTTTCCGAATGAAATACAACACTTGCTCTCATCTGAAAATAGGACTTTAGACCACTGAGAAACAGTCCAGTTTTTTTTCTCCTTAGCCCAGGTAAGATGCCTCTGACGTGGTCTGTGGTTCAGGAGTGGTTTAACAAGAGGAATACGACAACTGTATTCCTTGACACGTCTGTGTGTGGTGTGTCTTGATGTCTTGACCCCAGCCTCAGTTCATTCCTTTTGAAGTTCATTCAAATTCTTGAATCGATTTTGATTGGCAATCCTCTTAAGGCTGCGGTTCTCTTGGTTGGTTGTGAATCTTTTTCTTCCACATTTTTTCCTTTCACTCAACTTTCTGTTAACTTGCTTGGATACAGCGTTCTGTGAACAGCCATCTTCTTTGGCATTGAATGTTTGTGGTTTATCCTCCTTGTGAAGGGTGTCAATGATTGTGTTCTGGACAACTGTCAGATCAGCCGTCTTCCCCATGACTGTGTAGCCTGGTGAACCAAACTGAGACCATTTTGAAGACTCAGGAAACACTTTGCAGGTGTTTTGAGTTGATTACCTGATTGGCATGTCACCATATTCTAATTGGTTGAGATAGTGAATTGGTGGGTTTTTGTGAAATGTGAGCCAAAATCTCACAATTAAAAGAACCAAAGACTTAATACTTCAGTCTGTTTGCATCGAATTTATTTAATACACGAGTTTCACAAAAGTTGAATTACTGAAATAAATTAACTTTTCCATGGACTTCTATTGAGAGAGCTGTACTTATACTAAATGTTAAGAAGAGCAAGTTCACCCAAAAATGGAAATTGGTCAGCTTCAAGTTGCCAAAACCTATGTTACGATGGCTTCCGTCTGTGCGCACAAAGAAGATTTTTGCAGAATGTACAGTTAAGAGGCATAATGTTCTTAGGTATAACTTTTTATTTTATAAATGTAATATTTCGTCATTCGATTTATTTTCATTTAAGTTTTTGATACACAATACCCTGTTGGGGCAATTTAATGGCTGCACGTTGTTCTGCACTATGTTCCACCACTTTAAAACAAATTGATTTGTTGTGTTTTCATATTCAAGAGATTATAAGATAGATGCAACGTTTTTGGGGTTTGCATCGAATGTTCTTCAACTTTTATGCATGATAAATTTGTTTATTATAAATGTGTTTAATTAAGTTTGATAGTGAAAGCAGTATTTTGCGTTAGATTGCCCAATGCTCTCCTCTATTCAAATTTGACATGAAGTGGTGCATACAACATATGTGACCCGGCAAATTAGTTGCCGACCTTCTATACGATTTTCAGGAAAAAAACCTAAAAGATGAGGAAAAATAAATGCAGAATGCACATAGGACACTATAATATGATATATGCAGAAAACATTCAGAAGAAATTGGGGCACAAATGGGTTTATACGTTGTTTTTCCCCTTTATAAATATTTTTTTAACAGGCATTACCCAAGATCAGGGAATCAAAGGTACTTGACAGTCTTGCCGAGTTCATTAAAAAGCAGGGTCGGGTGCTCATATGAGGTTGGAGACAGAGAGCCCGTGAAATCACCACAGCTGCTCTGGCTGGGTATGGCCTGTTCTATCCGAAGGACTGCTCCAATGTTTTATTTTAATTATATTCCAGCACACCTTTGTATAAGGACATAGAGCAGAGTGAATAATTTAGAAAACTGAAATAGGTCAGGGTTAATGCAAACCAATTGTTTAACATGAAGCCTGATTTGTGAAAGTGCCCACAATCAGATAGTGGTAAATTGATAAACTGCTTTATCCTTGGACCTTTAATCTGGCATCGAATCAGCATTGGCTATAGCAAAATTTCTAGCAAGTGTTTTTGCTCAAATCTCTCTCTCTCTCTCTCTCTCTCTCTCTCTATCTCTCTCTCTCTCTATTTATAATTATTTATATCTATATATATATATAAAATATATACATAAACACAACACAGAGTATTATGATGATTTTGAAATAAGTTGCAAAAAAAGTGGTGTTGTACTATAACCGATATATAACTCTTTTCTTATAAAAAAAATTAACCTGATACATATGGTGTTCTTTATTGTATTTAAATGTTTTAAGCAAACAAATGTTTCAAACATATTAAAGTGCAAAAGAATTATAAAGAACAATAGGTAACACTTTGTGACAAATGGCTACATTAGTTGTGCTAAAAATGCAACTGAGCTTTGTTTGATCCATTAAATAATACAGTTAGTTACAGCCTTTGATTTTTGACTAATAAAAAACTATTCACTGTATTTTGAAGTGCCCAAGATAACAATATCATGCATGTTGTTCATCGTGATATGTTATGTTATATTGGCACATTCTTAATGAAATGATAGGTATCACAGGAAGTGTGATATCTCGACTCATCCTCTCTAGTGGTAGGCACAGGTCAGTTCAATAGTAATTTGAAGAGTTGTGATGGAAAAAACATTGGTACATACAGCACAGACCCACTATTGGCTCTGTCTATTATTGACCTCTAAAACCTTTTACTGTCATTTAGGGGTAAATGTGCCAGATCATGCCATGACATTTCGAAGTCTGTGTAATCTCCTTCAGGATTCTGTCACACCGTTTGTGGCGTCTGTTCATGCCAAAGAATGTGCAGGTGTGTATTTTTGCACATGTGAAACATTTCAGATTATATACATCTCAATCTGCAGAGTTTGCTCTTATATAAATCTCAGTGGAAGATTGGATAGACAAGCTTTATTCTCTACCCATCTCTGCAAAATAACCATATATGGAGCTTCCAATGACTAGCCTCATCTGCATATAATTTGCATTTTTTTCATTAAAATGTGATAATCATGTTTTACAGTAATCCTGTAGTTCTGTATATAACACTTTTTGACAGCTGTGAAGCTCTTGATTCAGAAGGTTCTAGAGCAGCTGATGGGAAGAGGAGTGTCAGTGGATGAAGAACAGGAAGATGATACAGCTTTGCTTCAAAGGACACAGTGTACTATTAGTGCTCTATGTCAGTGGTACAAGACTGTTACCAAGGTAGGAGAAGACAAGAGAACATAAACTGTGCTTACCTACAATAGAAAGACATGTTTATATTTTGAAAGAATACATTTTGGGGTATTTACTGCTGAAAGGGGCTTGGTCCATGGTAATGTAATCTCAAGATGATGCTCTGTGATTGTTTCTTTTGTAAATTATATTCTTTTTAATGTAATTGAAGTTCTAAGTAGGATAAAATGCTTATTTCATATTTAAAATCTTAAAGCAAAAAATGTTTGGTAAGTTCTCGCAGAAATTTGAAATAGATCCTGTGCTGTTATTTACTTTGGTGTGCCAAGTTACTTTAACAATCAGAATAATTGGTCTTTTGCAGAAATGCACCCAAGTTTCTCCACAAAGGAAAGAAAACTTGACAAATAGTGACTTGCCTCAGAGTTTGCCTGTTGTCGTGATCTTCAAAGACTTTGAGGCATTCAACTCACAAGTTTTACAGGATTTTATCCTTATTTGCAGGTGGGATTTGTGTAGTAAAATGTGCAATAGCAGTATGTGAAGTGTGATAGAATAATATTATTACAGTGCTTGCAAGGTGTTTTCTTTCTTCAAACTCCTGCCATCAATTCAGCTCCAACTCCTTATTTTATGGATTTTTTTGTAGAATCTTTTTTTACACACTGTCTACATAGACATTGCAATGTCACAAGTAAATTGCTTCCATTACAATCAGCAAAGCAGTTTTCAATGTAAGCCTTACAAAGCGGTTTCAGTTGATGGATGACCCATTTTCATTTTTGAAAAGCTGCACAGATCCTTTCTTTTCTTTCGTTAGAAAGTTTGTAGGTTGAAATGTTGATTGTCAAGGCCATGGCAAATCTCTGAAGCATCATTTAAATAGAACCCAATACCTGAGATCACTCAATTTTAAGATAACTTTCTTTTGCATACCTTGGAAGCAGTGGTATATCCTGTTTTGTTTTTTGCAGGAAATGCTAATAATGTTGCATGCCTGAAATTGAAAAGTGGATCTAATCATGGTCTGAAAATCCTTAATCTTTTTTTCTTATTAACAGTCGATACACTCAGGAGCTTCCATTCATCTTTATTTTTGGCATTGCCACGTCTCCCAGTGCTATTCAGCACAGGCTTCCCCACTCGGTGTCATCATTGCTCTGCATTGAGGTCTTTCATTCTCTCTCATGTACTCAGCATTTAGCCTCTGTTTTTGACAAGGTAAATAACCATTGCGATTTGTAATGCAAGTTAATGTCAACAATTTTATTCTGTATGTTCTTCTGATACCATTGTTTGTTTTTCATAGCTCATTCTGAAATCTCAGTTCCCATTCAAGCTCAGCAGTAGGGTGATACAGGTGCTGGTTGGCATCTTCCTTTACCACGACTTCTCTGTTCAGAATTTTGTTAAGGGCCTACAGGTGAGCTGACAAGTTTTTGTTTTTTCAGATGGCCTTTCATCGTGGCATGTGTAATGTTTTTTTGTTGCTTTGGAATGTTATTGAGAAACAAACATTGGTGCTACTTATTTGGCTTTTTTGCTTTCTGCTATTGAAGCATACCTTTTTCATTATTATGGAGACTGAAAGAAGCCAAAACTTAAATTTTGAAAGTTACGTCTTCAGTTAATATATGTGAGCATTATAAACGATTCCAAAGTCCCATCACTGCAGTAAATTTCAGGAAAAAACAGACACATGGCAGTTGTATCACTTCATCTACATGAGATATTTGTGCTTGTACACAGATGATTGAAAGTCAATTCTGGATTTAAAATACGGCTTTTATGTAATTAATTTTTTCCAATAATAATTACTACCAAGTTTTTAAAACTTCTGCAAGCATAAAGGATGATGCAGTCATGTAACCGCAATAATAATGTACTTTGATTGTACCAAATAATATTAGTGGTATGCTGTTTAAAACATCATAATTAATGTGAAGGTGGATGTGATGTGAGAATGTTTAAAGGAGACCTATTATGCTCCTTTTTACAATATGCAATATAAGACTCAGGTGTCCCCAGAATGTGTCCGTGAAGTTTCAGCTCAAAATACCCCACAGATCATTTATTATATCATTTTGAAAATGCCTATTTTGTGGAAGCAGAAACGCGCCGTTTTCGTGCATATCTCTTTAAATGCAAATAAGCTGCTGCTTCCCGCCCCCTTTCCAGAATAGGCTGTGCCTTTACAGTGCGTTACGTCAGAATTCTGCTAAATAAAACATCTGTTTTGGTTCTGATTATCGTGTTTATCTCGCTGAAATCATGCGTTTTAACCCAAATTAGTTTAAACTTCTTATATACGGTGCACACATTTGAAGCACGCACACAGAAAGCGGCTGGCACACGGCATGAGAGTACTAAACAAAGTTCTCTTTCATGTCTTATTGCACTTAAACTGTCAAATACACATGCTTATGTTAAAAACACAATTACCAAAAACAGTCGTTGTCTGTGAACTTAAACAGCTGGGAAAGAATCGCATGTTTATTAGGTATGGTGGCAGAAGCGTTAATATACAGTAAAAAATCAAAACCATGCTCTCTTGTCTGCTCTGAGGCGGGACTCTAATGGTGCTTTTCACTGCATGGGACGACGGATCGGTACTGTACGGGTCCCTTTGGGGGTTTTCCACTGGTACAGTACCTGGTACTTTTTTTAGTACACCTTGATTGAGGTTCCAAGGCGAACCGTACCGTTACCAAAAACGTGACGTGTAAACTCTGCTGATCACGGAGTGGCCGGAGAGAATCGTCACTACCTGAATGTCACGCACTGAACTTGCGACACAAACACAACAGAAGCACTAGTTTTAAATCGGCACAGCCAGCGAAGGATCGAACGCAACTGTTTTGAACAAGCGCACCTTTTTTAACAACCAAAAAGTGGCTGTTTCACTGTCTGTTGAGGAAATACAGACGTTCCTCTAGTTGATAGCAGAGGAGCGTATCCAGCGAGAGCTTGATGGGGCGACGCGGGATGAAAAAGTTTTTTTTAGGAGTCGTAGAAGTAGAGCTATAACGACATGTGAATAATCCCGCCCACTCTAAAGCGATACTAAACTGCAGTGGAAACACAAACCGAGCCGAGCCGTGCCGGGCCGTACGAGCCATGCGGTCGTACCACGCAGTGGAAAAGCGCCGTAAACCGTGTTCTGTGCTCATCAGTGCAGCCAAAGACAGAACAGTTAGCATGCTTTATTTGAACTTTCGCCATTGGCATAGAAATGAACACGTGGCGGTGTGGCTTGCGAAAGCATGGTGGCACCATGGTGAACACTGCAGATTATGGGGCAGTAATATTATAATAAGATCCCCATTCTACGTCACGGGGAGAGCGAAATCTGAGTGGCTTATTTTTTTTACAAGCTTGCAGACAAAGGCTTACCAGAAAAAAATGTACTGGGTTCTTTTTTTTCACGTTTTCTGGGTTGGTAGATGCACAGGGACACAATTATAGCACGTACAAAACAGATTTTCATGATATGCCACCTGATGATATGCCATATGGATATTTTGCAAGCACTCTAATGCAGTGGTTCCCAACCCTGGTCCTGGAGGCACCCCAACACTGCACATTTTGCATGTCTCCTTTCTCTGACACACCAGTTTCAGGTCTTGGAGTCTCTACTAATGAGCTGATGACCTGAATCAGGTGTGTTTGATTAAGGAGACATGCAAAACATGCAGTGTTGGGATGCCTCCAGGATCAGGGTTGGGAACCACTGCTCTAATGAAACTCCTCTTCTTACAGTTCTCCATGTTGGAGCACTTTAATAGCCAGCCTCTCAGCGTGCTTTGCTGCCAAAAACAAGAGGCCTTGCTTTCTGCCAAGACTTTGAGCAAACAAAACGTTGAACGAATCCGCCATCTACCCTCGTTCATGAGGTATACACATCAATGATCACTCCAGTAAAGGGATTCAGTAACAGTTCTGTAGCTACACACTTAAGTGAACGTATGTCTTTGTAGGTATGTGGAGACTCAGGAGCCCCAGGAACAGGTGCAGCTCCTTACCAATGATGAACATGTCAAGGTAACATTATTATTCCACAATAGTCCATGTAATTGACTAAAATATCACAAATCTAAAACTCTATTTTTGCTATTCCTCTTACAAATTCTGTCCAGTATCGGCTCAGACTAGCGTATGAATCATAGGCAGTTCTTTGTAATGTAGCTTTGGGTTAACTGGTAAACTTTAAGCAATGTTAATGGCTAAGCTACCTTAGCATGCAAATTTTTATGCATAGTAGTAACTAATTCTTGTGTGTTCATTCTCACATTAAAAGATTTCCTCTGCATCAGGTCAAGCCTGTCTTCTAGGTGGCAACCCTCTTAGACTGCAAGGTTATTATCCGATTATTAAATTGCAAGATCAATGTGAATAAAATTTCACTCACCAGCTAATAATTTCGACACGGTGTTTAAAGTCTGAATGCCTTGTTTAATGTAATGTGTCAATAGATGAGATCCAAGCAGTCAGTATTTGTTGAATGTGTCTTTTAATATCAGTTATATTACTGATACTCTGTTTATAATCAAAAACAAAAATATAACATTGCTGTGATGAAATAATAAAGCGGCTTCTCTCTGCTGAACTGCTGCTTAAATCTTTTAAAAAAACAGCGGTGGTTATCACTTGTTCTAAATCTCACTGAAAAACTTGGAAGTACAAATTTAGCACATGTATAATCCCCTTTATAATTAGTGGCTTTAACTAAAAGAGCCTGTTTTCTTTTTACTGCAAATTAGAATTGCTGTGGTAGTCAGCGTTATTGATTTTACAGTGTTCGGACATACACCGATTACATTTCTTGCACACTGCCCCCACCGTCAAAAGCAAAAGCACCTATTTTGCATTATTTTTGTGGTTAATATAAGTCAGTTTGTCTTATTGTTGTGATTTTTAATGAAACATAATAATAAACCACAAGCTAGGCATATGTTTTTAAAGTAAGTGGAAAAGATATTTCATTTGTTAGTGTTACAACACTGGTATATACAGAGACACTCACATTACATGCAGGAAAATATATATTGTTGCCATGAATTATTTGTTTGAATTAAATTGTGGCCATGAATTAGGAATTTGTTCCCTTATTTTATTAGGGAACATCGGAGTAATAATGTTTAAAAGCATTACTAATCTTTTTTTTAATCCTATTTTGAATATGCACGTTTATGATAAATGGCCAATTGAATGGAATGACTGCTTGTATAACAAATTATATGAAGTGAACCCAGTACTAAATCAAAGAGTTAACTGTTATTATTTTGAAAATAGATGTGGCCAGGGGGGTATTCCAGAAAGCAGGTTATGTAAGCGGATAAACTATGCTTTCGGTTTCAAAAACGGAGGTAACTTTCAGAGTATGTAAGTAGCCATAGCAACTTACTCTCTGAACATAACCTGCGCCGGAGTAGGTTCTGTTTCAGAGTTAGCTTACTTCAGTGCTATCAGCGCATGCATGTCCTACTGACCAGAGTCCAGTGGGCGTGACCGATTGCGCACAATATTAAACATTATTACAATATAGTTATGTAATACATACTATATATATATATATAGTGGTGTGAAAAATTGTTGGCCCCCTTCCTGTTTTTTTTTAAATTTTTTGCATAATTGTAACACTTAAAAGATTCAGATCATCAAACTAATTTTAATATTACACAAAGATAATGCAAGTATATACAAAATGCAGTTTTTAAATGATTTTTTTATTTTATTAAGGGAAAAAAGCTGTCAAACCTGCCTGGCACTACGTGAAAATTAATTGCCCCCTAAATCTAATAATTGGTTGTGCCATGCTTTGCAGCAACAATTGCAATCAAGCGTTTGTGATAACTGGTAATGATTCTTTCACATCGCTGTGGAGGAATTTGGCCCACTCTTCTTTGCAGACTTGTTTTAATTCAGCCACATTGGAGGATTTTCAAGCATGAATGGACTGTTTAAACATCTCAATCGGATTTAAGTCCGGACTTTGATTTGGCCACTCCAAAACCTTACTTTAGTTTTTCTTGAGCCATTCAGAGAAGGACTTGCTGGTGTGTTTGGGATCATAGTCCTGCTGCATAACCCAAGTGGGCTTGAGCTTGAGGTCACAAACTGACAGCCAGACATTCTCCTTCAGGATTTTCTGATTCCGTCAATTATGGCAAGTTGTCCAGTTCCTGAAGCTGCAAAGCAGCCCCAGACATCACACTGCCTCCACCATGTTTGACTGTTGCTATGATTTTTTTTTTATGAAATGCTGTGTTGGTTTTATGCAGATGTAATGGGACACACACCTTCCAAAAAGTTCAACTTGTCATCAGTCCACAGAATATTTGCCCAAAAAATCTTGGGGATAATCAAGATATTTATTGGCAAATGTGAGACAAGCCTTTGTCTTCTTTTTGGTCAGCAATGGCTTTTGACTTGGAACTCTCCCATGGATAGCGATTTTGCCCAGTCTCTTTCTTATTGTTGAATCATGAACACGGACCTTAATTGAAGCAAGTGAGGCCTGCAGTTCTTTAGAAGTTGTTCTGGGTTCTTTTATGACCTCATGGATGAGTCGCTGTTGTACTCTTGGAGTAATTTTGGTAGGCCGGACACTCCTGGGAAGGTTCACCACTTTCCAAGTTTTCTCAATTTGTGGATAATCGATGGGTCCCAAAAGCCTTAGAAATGGCTTCATAACCCTTTCCAGATTGATACATGTCAACTGTTTTGATTCTCGTCTGTTCTTGAATTTCTTTTGATCGCGGCATGATGTGTTGCTCTTTTAGCATGCTTCACTTTGTCAGACAGGTTCTATTGAAGTGAGTTCTTGATTCAACAGGTCTGGCAGTAATTAGGCCTGCGTGTGGCTAGTGAAATTTAAATCAGCTTTCTAAAATAATGTGGTTAATAACAGTTCTTTCATGATTTAACAGGAGGGGGCAATTAATTTTTCAGGTAGGTTTGGACAGCTTTTTTCCTTAATAAATGAAATCATCATTTAAAAAAATGCATTTTGTATTTACTTGCATCATCTTTGTGTAATATTAAAATTTGTTTGATGATCTGAAACATTAAAGTGTGACAACATGCAAAAAAATAAGAACTCCGGCAGGGGGAAACACTTTTCACCCAAGGTGGGTGTGGATTATATGTAGATATACGATATATAAGATAGATAGATGATTTAAACACTGTTATGAAAGGTAATGTTAATTTCTAGATTTAATTTATTTCATTTTATATGATTCATATCACCAAATCATGGATCGCCATTTCTATAACAATTTATTTCTAGAATAAAAATACATATGTGATATGATTATTATATCTTAGCGTAAAACAAACAATTATCTATTCGCCAGGATTAAATATTAAAAAGGAAAATAGGATGCCAAACCACCAGTAGGTGGCGTTAGATACCAAGTATGTAACGGCTTGAACAGAAGAAAGAAAGAAAGTAGTACAATGGCGCGCTTTTTCTTAGCATCCGTTTCCATAGCGACTCGTCGATTCGTCGCTCTGTTGAGAATGTCTTGTGTGTTAAAAACAAACAACCAGGAACATACTCTGTGTTGAATGAACTTGCTCCCGGATGCGTTTTTTGAACCGACATACCTAAAGTAAGCAAGGCTTGGGTTAATCAACCGAGAGTTCAGGACGTGTGCGATGGTAAGTTAACATTGCTTATGGAATTACACCCAGGTTTATGTAGAAGATGTAGCATTAGGTCACCGAGGCCTCATTCAATATTTATGACGAGGCGAAGAAAAAACATAAGGTTGTGATTTTGTAAAATCTTGGGAGTTTAAACTAGTGTAGGTAGAATTCCATTTTTAAAGATATAGAACCGTTTTATTCAGAAAATATTAATGGACATTTTAAAAAGGTATCTCGTGAAATTACTTTTAGATTTTAGCATATAGTAAATTGAAAGTAGTATAATTATGCTATTTTGGAATTATTATTTAGTTGTAGTTTATGTATTTGTTTTTATTAATTATATTTTTGGTATGGACTTTTTTTTAACCAAAACTGTTAAAATTCTTGTAAAAATTATATGAAACGATATTGATTAATGGTTTGACTGATGCAATTGAATTGTGTTTGCCATGAATATATCCATTGCTGTGGACGCGTGGCATTAAGTCATAAAATAAAATCACCAAACTATTCTTATTTTCTGATTTTGTTGTTGTTATTCTAGGAGTATGTCAAAAAATACTGAAAAAAACTCAATAATACACAAGAATACTATCCCATTCGACAGTGTCTGCACTCTGCCTAATCATGGGCCTAAGTTTCCTCTAGGAACGCCAGTAGACACCTTTTTGGGGGAAAATACACCTATTTACACTGTCATTGGTACATGATTTAGTATAGTAATAACAGAAATTGGCATGATTTTATGCAAATAACTCGTAAACCAAACACTATCATTCATAAACCCTATAGACAGTGCATGGTTGTCAATAATAGTGCTGGTAACACTTTGTTTAGGTTCCTTGTTACGCATTACCTGTACTTCTATTATAATAACATAAATATTCATAATACATGCAAGGAGCCTAGACAAACCATGAATGTAGTAATATTGTTATAGCCAGTAGTTAAATGATGTATAATGTAACTTCTTTGTGTGATGTGGGGAGAAAAATTATTCTCCAGAAGACGGATGGCGCACGGAGCCCAAAAGAGCCCATGTTGCACCTCTCTTTATCTCTTTGCACTGGCTGCCGGTTGCGGCTCGAATCAAGTTCAATACATTGATGCTTGCATACAGAACAGCTACAGGCTCTGCACCCGTCTACTTCCACTCACTATTACGAATCTTCATCCCCTCCAGAAGTCTGAGATCCGATAGTGAGCGACGCCTCGTTGTACCATCACAGAGAGGCTCAAAATCCCTTTCCAGAACATTCTCGTTCACCACTCCTGGCTGGTGGAACGATCTTCCCACCCCTATCCGGAATGCTGAATCCCTGACAATTTTCAAGCGACAACAGAAAACTCCTCTCTTTCGATGCTACTTGACTTTCAAAAAAATCTTTTTTTTTTTTTTTTTTTAAATTCCTTCCCTTTCAGCTTGTAATTCTTTGAACAATGCCGGAAACTGGTATTGCGAGGACTTTCTGTGTCGGTTTGCCTCTTTAATAAGAAACGCTTAATGTATTCCCCAATTGTAAGTCGCTTTGGATAAAGGCGCCTGCAAAATGCATAAATGTAAGAATTGGGATTTAAGGGAAACCCTAAACAAACATGCACAGCACAAAAACTCACTGAAGCTTATAGAAACATAGTGCTTTAAAACCATTCAGGAACTCCTGTGGCCTTATGGAGTGATAAAGTGTCCATTGGATGTGATTTTTAAAGTGTCCCCTTAAGAATTTCGCCAGAAGTAGTTGGTCATCTTGGTACGGCTGATGGTTGGCTTTTTTTGTACTGCTTAGTTATTTTCATAAAGGTAAACTTTGTGTCACACTGCTGGAAACACACATTGACAAAGCAACATGATTGCATGATTTTCAGTGGAAAGCTGGCGACTACCGGCAACACATTTGCTGGCGACAAGACGTAGGCATGACCAGTGACTTGAAAAAGTTGACACATGTTTAACTTTATACAATCGAAGATGCATATTCATTTAAAATGAGTGGGATCATGCCGCTTTGCCGCTGTGTGAAACTTTGTTAGTTTTGATAATTGATATAGATTTTTTTTCACTGTATTTACAGTTAAATAATGAGCAGTGTTTAATGCTCAGCACATATGAAACTGTTATTGTGCTTATAGATACGAGAACTGCATGTATCCTGCATTGAGAAGAATTTGTGGGAGACAGAGGAATATGACTCAGCCTTGCAGCTTCTGAGGTAACTTAGTCTAATGTCTGGTCAGAAATAAATAAATACATTTCAGTGCCACTCTTCACTCTTAGTTCGTATTTCTTTGTAGGATTCTAGCAAAAGATGAGCTTGTTGCAGCTTTACGGAAGTGTGCTGAAATTCTTAAATCTGCCAGTACCAAGAGAATGCAAAATGTTCTGCAACAATTGGAAGATTTTATTGGCAGATTGGAAGCACTGGAGGGTAAGTCGGACACGGTATGGGTTCCAAGTTGTTGTTTTTTAGGAAAAATTAGATAATCACTGTTTGTGTTTCCATCCAGTGTGTTCAAGAGAACACTTCTGGAGAACCTGGTTAAGATTATGAAGTCAGAAAACATGTTTCCATGGAAGTTTATGCACAATTTCTTACTGAATAAAACATTTATTCAGCTCAGACAACTGTTTTTATGTGCATTTTTGTGCATCTTGGTGTTTCCATCCAACTGTTTATTGCAAAAAAAGCTGTTTAAGACACAAAAGATGCTTTCACATGTATGTGCACTGTATTATCTGCATATTCTCATATGTGGCAACGTTAGTAAGCAGCTCAGCTTTTTCTTGCCAGCTGATGAACATTAAAAACATAAACCGCTAATCAGAATCCATGCTGTTTTAAGCGGCAGACAACATATCGGCAGTGCACGCTTATAACGGGATGCAATAATGCACTTTTATTTCCTTTAGTTGTTAGATTGTAAAAATGGAATTTACCTTTTATGCTACAATTGGTTAATTTAGAATTGTTCATAATGTTTATAATTATTTATCATTTGTAATAATTTGCAAAAAAAAGTGCATTCAAAAAATCATGACTAGATGCACAATAACCTTAGTAATACATTGCTTTACCTATCAGGTGTCTCTTCAGAAGATTCCTCTGGAAATGGCATCATCTCGGGAAAAATGGAATATCAGAGAACAGATCTCTTTCATCTTCAAAAGGCATAGTATTTGTTGTCTTGCTTAGCTAATTTGGATTTTGTTTACCACAGATTTATGTATTATGAATATTTTGAGTGTAGGGAGGCCAAGTCAATTGTCATTTGCGGTGATTCATGGGAGTGGGTGGAGCTAAAGAGTGCTTTAGTTTGTTTTGCTTGATTCAGCTTTGTGATTGGTGGAATTTTTTGAACAGCATCATGAGTAATGTAATTTTTCACCCCAAATTCCTCAGTTAAAGATGATTATATTAATGTTGATGGTGGTTTGCTTTTATCATTACTGTAGCACCTCTGGTTAAGTCTGGAATTCAGCAAGTGCATAACGTCCAGTGTTTTAAAATCTGATCAGTTTTCAAAAGTTGTGTTGTGTATTCCAGTCTTTAAGAATCCAAAGATGCTGTTGTTTCTTTTCAAAGTTTGATTTTGTCATTGCAAAAGAATTATATTAATGATTATATAAACAACAGCTTTACCAAGTATTGTAAAACTTCGGAACTAGGCAGTGTTAATGTAGTATACTAGCAATTCAACTAGCTGGAACATCTACTAACAAGAAATGTTTAGCAACACCAAGCAACAAGCCTGCAATGCCTAGTAGTGTTGGGCGATATACTCAATTGTCTTAGCATCCTATCGTCAGCCTGTGAGATTGCTCATAATTTTATATAAATGATTTACTTAGTTTCATTGCCGGAAAGTGAACCAACTCCAGAGTAAGGCTTAAAGCAGCTTAATCTTTTTAATAGGACTGAATTTGTATTTAACGTGATAACAATTTAATTGAAACATTGCAAGTTACCAATTATAATGCTTACATTTCCTCACTTATTCAAACAGCAGCTACAGAAAACGAGCAAAGAACATTTAAACACTTTGTTTATGATGAGAGAATTCACAAGAGAGCTGAATTCAGGCAGCGAGTGCGCATAATGAACAACAAAACGCCGCTGTTTCAGCGATGACTCATCTGAACGCCTCTGATTGGCCACTGCATTCATAAATTCAGCGGAATCGTGTGTGATTGATTATATAACGTGCAATACTGTAAAAGCGCGTAAAAAGAAATATGAACTCAAATATTGAACAAGTAAGCCTTTATATTAATTAGATAGTATTACCAACCCTATAATAATATTAATCGTCTTGATATCTCTGACTATCGTCAATACACAATTCTATCGACACAACCCTAATGCCTAGCAAGATTACTTGCATTGCTTTCAGTAGTACATTTTACACTGGATGTGGCACAATGCGTCACAGACACAAGACAGTAAATATATTATTAAATATATATTATTTCTGATATACTCCATATGATTGTGCTACGTTCACCAACAGGACAAATGGATTTGGAATGTTCACTTTGATAGATCTAATGTAGACTGCCTCAAATGGCAACACAACAGGGTATTGACCTTTTTATCAAGAATTCACTAGTATATTATGTACCGACTACTGAAATTTTGGTATTGTGACCACACTAAGTACTAGATTATAGGACCATACTATAAATGAAGTACTCTGGTTTCAGCTTTGGAAAAATAACATTGGTGGATTTAAAATGAACAATGGCCATGATTCTGTGTGCAGACTCTGCTTGAAAAAGAGTCCAGAAGAACAAAGAGAATGAATCCATTCGAAGTGCTTCGAAGTCAGGTGATGGAGTTTATTGACAGTCTTGTGAGGTGAGTAGACTACATTATGAGCAAGGTGTGCTTAAGTACTTGCTTCTCTCACAAAATACTTTATGCAGTATAAGATTTCTGGTTCTCTCTTCAGAGAATACTTGACTCCAGCAGAACTCCAGCCACTCAATGAAGTGTGCTACTACAGTTCCTCTGGGGTCCTGAGACAGCGACTCAATGCCACCCCACGAACATCCATTCAAGCTGCTCTCAGTCATCCTTTCTACTATTTGCAGGTAACTGACCACTCATTTTGACTAATATGATACTTGTATTCAGTTGAGGTATTCAAATCAAATTCAAAGAGACACGGTATATACAATTCTTCACTTTTTCATGAGCCAATATGTTGCATTGCAGAGCTTCCCAAACTCAAGCATAAAGCCCTCCCCCTCCAAAAAAAAATCAGTCAAAGCTGTTTTTGTGAATGGCTCCTTATGGATTTTAATTTTTAGCTGAACAGACATAAGTGTAAGGCTAAGGTAGATTCAACACTCATCAGATTTCTGTGTGTATTGTATAGACACATGCAGCCAGAACTGCTTTTCAGGGATGAATTCGGTCTAAAGGGTTCCTCGCACTGACAATATTTCCAGGTACATAAGCTTCTGAGAATATTGGAGATGCAAAATTTGAGTTTCAACAACCAGTCTGAATGCGGCATCTGATACAGTAAATGCTGCAGCAAGAGTGGGAAATCCTACAAGATACTAATAGCAACAATAACTTGCCAACCTCCAAAGATTTAATGTTGATAGAAGAGGCAGCTTGTCCAGACTGTTTGGACTGAGGTGGCCCATGTGGGACACAGACTCATTCTCATCAACAAAGGGTGGCATAAATCAAACATTTTGTTGGCAACAAATTTATCAGCTGAAATTGGATATTACTTTGTATCCAGAGGTATAGAGGGTATAATCTTTACTCACCCTTACTAGGGCTGTCAAAAAAAGTTAGAATTTCGAATATTCATTGAATTTAAAATAAAAATCCACGTTCGAATACAAAAACGTTGCATTCTAATTTAAGGTGCGTGTCAGGCTGCCTTATCAGTGGCGCCTTTTTTAGAAGAGAGATGCATCACGATGTAGGTGTCATTGCATTGTAATGTTTTTCATAGCTTATCCAGTTGAACCCACTGGATGCGGCGGCGCTGCTACGATGTTCATTCAAAATATTGCAGAAAAAGAGAACACCAGTGCGGAGAAGATGTGATTGTTTACGGACAAAACTGAAACCAAGACATTCCAAGAACACATATTTCAGGCATTTTCTAGAGGGACATCTATCACCGTTGCACTTGCGTTCTTGCACAAGAGATGTTTAGAAAGCCATGTAAAATTAATGTAAGTTCAACTTTTCAAAAACATGTCTCGAAACTTTATGGCGGTTTTTCCCATCCCACTGCATCTCAAGTATTTAAATGAAGAAAGTACTCTTTGTGATTGGTTTTCTGTCCTTTGTATTAAACTATACATACATAAATTATGCTGTTTTGTTTATAGTTGTTTAAGCAACTTAATTATATATGGTTTATAAACATTACTTTAAACATTAGGCACTTTTTTTAACAGATAGTCATGTTATCTTATGCTCTGAATAAACGTGCATTAGTAATATTTTGCTGATGCGCCCTTTTGTGGCCTCAGAGATAAGCAAAAGCTTTCCCCCCCCTTAACGAAAATTTAGTTGTACATGCCTTTAATTTTGATAATATTGAAGTACAAAATTCGAATTTAGTTTTCCAGCCATTTTGACAGCCCTAAAACACATGGTTTTTCAAAAACTTTTTCTTTTTGTGTTAGGGCCAGAAGATATTTTGATGAATGTTTAAAACCAAATAATATTTGAGCTTACTGACATTTCTTCAAAATATTATTGTGAATGTAGCGTTAACAGTGATAATTTTAGCTTGTAATCTTGGTGCATGTCATCACTTTTTTTTTGGTCAGTGCTGCTAAGTATCATGCAAAGGCTGTTAAACCATTTGTGATGTTTGTTCTCTTCTATAGTGCCTAAAATATAAAAGTCTTTGTAGAAATCAGTTGGGCCAGATATGTTTGTGGTCTCTGTGACAGTTTGCCAGCCTCAGTTGCCCCCTGACCGCATATTTCCCGGTCTGATTGCTCACTGTTCCCCTATCAGGCCAATTGTGTCATTCCCATATGGCCCCTAGTAAATGCCCGGCCAATGCTCGTTTTCAGCGGCCAGTTTCGCCTCTTTTCTGTACTGTAAAGGGTCGCGCCGCTTCAGCTCCTGAGCGGCATTTCATTGGGCCGCTTAATTGCTGCGCAACCTTGACGTGCAGCCTGCGTCCTCCAAGTTTCTGATCGGTAATATCTTGCCGGTTGCGCGCCGACGCGCCCTCCCTTTTGACCACCTTCCTTGACTGTGACTGGTTTTTTTTTGTCCTGGTTGCGGGACCAGTCGGCTTATCGCTCACCCTTCGGCCACCGTATCCCCGCATTTCAACCCTTACAATTTTGATTTAGTCGAACCTTGGACAACACGATGGCGTGCTGCCTTGGACGTCTGCCCAAATCAGTAGTATAGTCAAGGGCCAGTGTATCCCCACACAATCTACTTATTCATTTTATCCCCCTTGTTTTTTTAACTTTGCAGACGACTTTTACTAGTGGAACTGACAGCTCTTTGGGAAAAATTCTCAGTATTTTTCCTCCTCACAGCACTACAACGTTGTTTAGTGTCCGCCACACTCACATACTCTCTCGTGGTTCTTCGTTTGTTACGTTCTGTTTTGCTGGCCCGCATGCACGCCCTAGGAACAACGATTCCTGGCCCACATACTCCCGTGCATGCCCCGCCCTCTGCCATTGTCTCCCGCTTAATCTATGCGTGTGACGACTACTCAATCTCTCTGACTGCGTGCGTAATCAAACCTGTCCCTCCCCCATCACATGTCGCGGTGGGTTATGTTTTTTCAGTCCGGTGGATTGACCTGTCCTTGTGTTGATTTTCAGGCAGCGTTTCACTGTGAAGTCAGCTGTGAGGACCAACATCCTGATTCTGAGGAGTGTGGCCCACTTGCCAGCCTTACGAGTATGCTTTTTTTACACTTTTTAGCTAATTCAGTGTCGTAAGCACACGGTTTCTTTCATTGCGACGTCCTTACAAATACTGTTCCTGCAAATTTTTTATTAGAGTACGTTAAGATAAAGCTTGGGACTATAAGATGTGCAAATTGTTACTTGTACACAGTTACTTAAATATTTCTACTATTATTGTTCTAAACATCGACAGTGCTCGTGTCACTTCAGGCTGTTTCGAGCTGGCCATTTCTTGGTTTTGTTCAATCCCACAACACAGAAGAACTGACATGTGGCAAGGCCTGCTTGGGGGTTGTTGACGACCTGCCAAACAGCCTTGTTTTCTGGCATCCGCGGGACTGGTCTAACTGACCTTGGACATGTTCCATGGATACTATGTATTTGCACCACAGACTGTATTTTGACCTGTTGTAGCTGTATTATACAGTGACTCCCTTTTTTTTTTTTTTTTAACATTTGTTACCGTTTTGGTTATTTGGAATAAAATAATGTACTGTTTTAATGTCTCTGTCAAATATTTTAATTCACTAGATTTGGTAAGTTTTTATTTGATCAAACCTTAGCTATATGAGTTAAACATGTAAATTAGTTTTAAAATATTTTTTTTTTCCCATTTTTACAATATTTGAAAGTGACAGAAGATAATATATTTTAATTCACAATTCAAAGAAATGAATGCATAATGAAATAAAGGCATAATTATCCACACTGTTACCAGTTAGTAGTAGCAATGACACCTTAAGTTTTGTCAAACACAAAAATTTGGAAATGGAGGGAGACTAGGAATATTGATATGCTCCCAGACTATAAATGAGTGCTGATTTGAATTAAGATTATTTTATTCCTAAATACATTTTGCATTAGGATAGAAAAGTGAGCAATCTGATTATTACATGCTCAGAAAGGATATTTTCATGTAAAAAAGTGAAAATTCACATGCTCAAGCACTTAAACCATATAACCCCAGAAAGCTGTATTTTTTTACGAATACACTTGGCTATGGTGGCTAAAAATATCTGTACTCCCCTGTTAAAATGGCAGCTTTTTTAGATTTAAAAAAGTAAGGGTTACACTTTACTTGAAGGGGTTTGCATAAGACTGACATGACACATTCATAATCATGAAATGACACATGTCATGAATATGAAGGAAGTTTTATGCATGTTTATGACAACTGTAATTAAGTGTCATTCACTCAGTTATGTAATTATTAATGCAAAGATGACATTGTTTGAGAAGTCTTTGTTATGGGCTATGGGGAGGTCAAATAATGTATCTTTGACAATCAAAACTGGACCTAACTGGAGCAAATTACACTTAAGGACAGTTGTCAATAACAACATGCATACAACCTCATATTAAGACATGGGACATGTCCGTCTATGCACCACCCCTCAAAGTGTTAGCCAAAGTAAGATAAAATCCTGGTCAGGTCTTTTACCACAGTGTAATGATAAAATGAAATCGAACAGACATCAACTCCTTAAGGGGGTTGAAAAAAAAAAAAGAAACTCTAATACTTGGCGCGACACACTTTTATAAAGGGATAAGTCTCTAGGATAATCATTTAAGTGAATAAAAAAAATAAAGTTTCTGTAGATTTACTTGCCATCACGTCTTGTCAGGGCACGGCCAATAGTTACAAAGGTGTGGCACTGACCTAAAACACAATTAAATTAAAAAAAAGACAAGGTAGAAGAAATGGCTCAGTCGGAGCCAGAGATTTAGAAGTCTGGCCAATCTCATGCATTAATATGATCTCTGAATGATGAGGGAGGATTTGAAGAGGACGGACTGGACGATGGCAATCAACATTTTTGTTGACCCTGGAACAACATTGTGAATAACCAATCAGATTTGAATAACCAGTTTATAGTTTTTGTGAAGTTTAGGTTTACAATCAGTGTTTGGTGCTTGTACGTCAGTGTCATTCATCTATCATTTCCTCTGATTTTAGGGATTACTCATGGTTAAGTTTAGGTTTAGGTGTAGGGATATGGTCAAGACAAAATTTTTGGATTAAAATGTTGTTCCACGGTCAACAAAATATGTTGACCTAGGACGTGCCGGACTGGACACTAAGGGACCAGATATTGGAAATGTACACCAGGGACATTTAGTTAAGTAGTCAAAATATATTTTAAACCTCAGCTGATCTGTGAATTAAAAAAAAAGTTTCTATACTATTATAATGATTAATTGTTATGATGTGTGTGGGTCAAACGGCGTCGGACTACACATTTTCAAGGGCACCGAAACATCCCCGCCCCTTATGAACATGATTGGTTAGTTTGTTCATCGTCGGCACTGTATTGGAGGAAATAATCACGCGTCATGGTAACCGCCTCCGCTGTAGGAAGACGTCTGCACCGGTGAGGGAAACGTGTTTCCTGTTCGTGTCGTGTTTTAGCCGAAAACAGTTTTGTTGTTATTAAAGATAGCCGTTGTTTACATATGTGGCTGAGTAAGAATTAAAATAATAAAAACTCTTTTCTAAGCGCATTAAATGTGTTAGAGTATTAATGTCGCGTTGTTTATTAGCATGTCGCAGTCTTCACTGCTTATAGAATGATGCTAACATATACAGTCTTTATTATAAATCTCTCCACTAAGGGATGTGTGTCTTAACTTAAATACAATTAAATTGTTATTCTCGGTTTTATCTAAGTGCTTAGATAAAATATTAAATCACAAATATTTTCCTGAATTGGAAAAGTCCTGCACACGCTATACGTTTTACCTTTAACGCTTTAAATGTCAGTTCTGGTCTGAAACCGACAGTTCGTTTCAAAGTAACTGAACAAAGTTCAGACGGTTAACCACAAGGTGTTGCCCGAACATCACGAATCTCCTGTTGAGTCTCTACATCCAGAGATTTTGGGTGGTAGACATGTGAATGCACATGTGTTAGTACAGGGACTTACTCTCTGCTCAATGGTCTATAACGGAGGATATAGTTTTTCTCCTTATGTGTGAACGTGTCTCTTGGGAAGGCAATCAGAAAGTGTGATTAAACACTGAAAATCTGGGATATTAAAGTAAAAGGAAATTTTTAAACCAGGCAGTAATTGAAAGACTCATGTTTTTCAGTTGTTATTTTAACTGAAGGGAGATGGCAGCTACACAGAAACTGGCCTGTTTTCGGTTACCTCCTCTGCCTACCATAAAGGAGATTATCAAGCTGTATAATCTGAGAGCAGAGAAACAGCTTTCTCAGAACTTCCTCCTAGACATGAGACTCACAGGTCAGTCCAACTGTTGTTCACTCCCTTTTGAAATGCGTTAACAAGACTTCATAGATTTCAATAAAGTAGCACACCGTTTGTGTGTGTGTTTGTGTAATGTGGGTGCAAAATGTAAACAGCAACTTTAAACGAAATTCTTATGGATTTCAGATAAGATTGTCCGGCAGGCGGGGAACCTGAAGGATGCGCATGTGTGTGAGGTGGGACCTGGACCCGGGGGCCTCACCAGGCCTATTCTGAAAGCTGGAGCAGCAGACTTACTAGTGGTGGAGAAGGACACGCGCTTTATTCCAGGATTACAGGTTTACAAATAAATCCATGTATTCTATAGAGCAGGGATCCTCAAATCTGGCCCACGAGATCTACTTTCCTGCAGAGTTCAGCTCTAACCCTAATCAAACACACCTGAGCATGCTAATCAATGTCTTCAGGATCATTAGAAAATCACAGGTAGCTAAGTTTGATCAGGGTTGGAGCTAAACTCTGCAGCGCATTGGACCTCCAGGGTAAGATTTGAGGAACCCTGCTATAGAGCGATGAATTGGCCATTTCAAATATTTGACTATTTTGAGATTATTGCCCGATAGCTGCTAGACTGGCAAGAAAAGGTGTTTATTCCACTTACTGTCATTTTCAAAATCTATACACCGGCCAATCAATGAATACTGCACTTTTTCTGTTTTCAAATAATTTTTTGTGAATTTTAAAGGAATGTTGTGTAAAATAAGTGGTAGTATTAAATTTGTGCTAACATTAAATTTCATTACATATAGTGGTATCACTCTATCCACTGGTCACCCTGCTTGTTAAATATTGGTATCGGCAGTGGTTTTTAAACAAAAAAAGAATAAATGCTGTAGTGCTGGGCGGGTCATACCGAATACCGGTTTATTTTTGTTATGATATTAATTTTTAACATCACATGAAATTTTGGAATTGGCGCATGAGACAAAAAATTAATATAGCCAAAGCAACCGCATAGCCGCTCTTTAGTGTAGATGCATGTTGATTTTTTTTTCAGACGATAGATTATAAATGAGAGTGACTCCTGGTTAACATGTATTAAAAGGGGTCATGTTTTTTGACTATTCACTCATCATGACAGTAAAATAAGTCAATATATTGCAGTATTACCTCTCTCAATCAGTAGAAAATAGTTAACGCCCGGTCATGCATGAAAAAAAATACCGTCATGTACCGTGAAAACCAGTATAATTTTGAAAAATACCGTGATATACATTTTTGGTCATACCGCCCAGCACTAAATATGAAGACAATTTCACCTATATTAGACTCCCAGGTACTTTATAATGACACCTGGTTGTGTGGATACAGCTGCTTTACACAAAAGCTAATGTTTTTAGTTGCTAGTGCCTGATATCCAACAAACACTATAGGTCAAAATATTTTATGTTTTTGAAAGAAGTTCTTCTGCTCCCCCACGGCCAGTGCCTTTCTTTATCCTTAACAGATGCAGTAAAAACTGTCAGATTGCGACACATCATTACAATTTCAACTACTTGTTTTTATTTTATTTTTTTTTAAAATATTTTAAAATGTAATTTTAAAAAAACTAGATTATCTGAAAATTAGCTATTTTAATTTCTAATTCGTGATAATATTTCAAAATATTGTGAGCCTTGGTGAGCATTTACCAAGAGACGTCCTTCAAAAACTAAAAAAAAAACTAAAAATAACCCATTAAAATCTAAATTCTAATCTACTATGCGAAATTATTTGTATGAGCATAAAAAGATTTAACAATTAATAAATAAATTGAACAAATTGTACAGACATTTGACAAATGGAATGAGTACCTGAACAGAGCGGGGCTCAATATCAAAAGTAGCAGTCAGTATGTGGTGTGTCCACCAGCTGCTTTAAGTACTACAGTGCATCTCATCCTCATGGACTGAACCAGATTTGCCAGTTCTTGCTGTGAGATGTTACTTCACTCTTCCACCAAGGCACTTGTAAGTTCTCGTATGCTATATTTTTGTCAGAATTAGCTTTAGCTTTATTTGCACACAAGGAATTTGTTTTGGTTTTTAAGGAGCTCTTGGTGCATACATACATACATACAAACCCAATTGCAAAAATGTTGGGACACTGTACAAATTGTGAATAAAAAAGGAATGGAATAATTTACAAATCTCATAAAACTTATATTTTATTCACAATAGAATATAGATAACATATCAATTGTTGAAAGTGAGACATTTTGAAAATGTCATGCCAAATATTGCTCATGTAAACACCAAAAAAAAAAAAAAACAAACAAAAAAAGAATAAAACAAAAAAAAAAAAAAAAAACAAAAAAATACAAAATGGATTATGAGAGCTACATATTCCAAAAAAGTTGGGACAGGTAGCCATAAGAGGCCGGAAAAGATAAATGTACATATAAGGAACAGCTGGAGGACCAATTTGCACTTATTAGGTCAATTGGCAACATGAATGGGTATAAAAAGAGCCTCTCAGAGTAACAGTGTCTCTCAGAAGTCAAGATGGGAAGAGGATCACCAATTCCCCCAATGCTCCGGCGAAAAATAGTGGAGCAATATCAGAACGGAGTTTCTCAGAGAAAAATTGCAAAGAGTTTGAAATTATCATCATCTACAGTGCATAATATAATCCAAAGATTCAGAGAATCTGGAACAAACTCTGTGCATAAGGGTCAAGGCCGGAAAACCATACAGGATGCCCGTGATCTTCAGGCCCTTAAACGGCACTGCATCACATACAGGAATGATACTGTAATGAAATCACAACATGGGCTCAGGAATACTTCCAGAAAAACATTGTCAGTGAACACAATCCACCATGCCATTCGCCATTGCCGGCTAAAACTCTATAGGTCAAAAAAGAAACCATATCTAAACATGATCCAGAAGCGCAGTCGTTTTCTCTGGGCCAAGGCTCATTTAAAAATGACTGTGGCAAAGTGGAAAACCATTCTGTGGTCAGACGAATCAAAATTTAAAGTTATTTTTGGAAAACTGGGACACCATGTCACCCGGACTAAAGAGGACAAGGACAACCAAAGTTGTTATCAGCACTCAGTTCAGAAACCTGCATCTCTGATGGCATGGGGTTGCATGAGTACATGTGGCACGGGCAGCTTACACATCTGGAAAGGCAACATCAATGCTGAAAGGTATATCCAAGATCTAGAACAACATATGCTCCCATCCAAACGTCGTCTCTTTCAGGGAAGACCTTGCATTTTCCAACATGCCAATGCCAGACCACATACTGCATCAATTACAACATCATGGATGCGTAGAAGAAGGATCCGGGTACTGCAATGGCCAGCCTGCAGTCCAGATCTTACACCCATAGAAAACATTTGGCGCATCAATAACGCGCAGCGCGCCCCGGCGATCAAGACAGTTGAGCAACTAGAAGCCTGTATTAGACACGAATGGGACAACATTCCTATTCCTAATCTTGAGCAACTTGTCTCCTCAGTCCCCAGTCGTTTGCAGACTGTTATAAAAAGAAGTGGGGATGCCACACAGTGGTAAACATGTCCTTGTCCCAACTTTTTTGAGATGTGGTGATGCCATGAAATTTAAAATCAACTTATTTTTCCCTTAAAATGATACATTTTCTCTGTTTAAACATTCGATATGTCATCTATGTTGTATTCTGAATAAAATAATGAAATTTGAAACTTCCACATCATTGCATTCTGTTTTATTCACAATTTGTACAGTATCCCAACATTTTTGGAATCGGGTTTGTAAGTGACCCCCAAGGCGAACAGAAAGACATTTAATAAGACTAAAGAAAAAAAAAAAATAAAATTATAAATAATGTGGTATGGATCTGGAACAGAAGAATTATGTATGTATATGTGTGTGCTTGTCTGTTTCTAATTTTATATCATATAATTAGGCTGAGTAAGCATGTATATTGAAGTATTTGGGTCTTCTTTTGTTTGTTCAGCTCTTGTCTGAGGCTGCTCCTGGAAGAATGAGGATAGCACATGGAGATATTCTCACATACAGACTGGAGAGAGGGTTCCCAGCCCACATAGCTAAGACATGGGAAGACGGTAAACATTATGATCTCAAACACGGTTCAATAAGTTAGTACTTTGCTGTGGAATGAGTTATTTTATTTCACCCTCGACAAATACGAGCAAAACACATTGTGGAAAAATGTCTTTGCTGTTTATCCTCTTTGTCACTAGTACTTTGGATACTAGTGGATATTGGTGGAAGCAGAGACTTATTTTTCTGAAAAGAAATTTGTGACAATTATTGGCACCTCTTCATTCAATACATTGTGCAACTTACCTTTGTCTAGATAATTGAATGTAGGCACTTGAGCCTATATAGTGACCTCATATTTATACTGCAGTCATACTGAAAGTCATGTCTTATCACTTCCTGTAAGTTTTCCCAATCACTCAGGGGAACTTAGAAACTTTTTTTTAGAGATTTACTCCTGAGAGTTTCTAGGGTTGCCAATAATTTCGAGACATTTTTTAAGACAACAAATATTTATTTTACGTGAAAGTGACGTGTGGCCAAATATGGTGACCCATACCCGGAATTTGTGCTCTGCATTTAACCCAACCAAGTGCACACAACTAACCAAGTGCACACACACACACAACAACCAACGTGAACACACACACGGAGCAGTGGGCAGCTATTTATGCTGCGGCACCCGGGGAGCACCTCAGTCGTGGTATTGAAGGTGGGAGCGAGCACTGTACATTCACTCCCCCCATTTCAATGCCTGCTGGTATGAGACTCGAACCCGCAACCTTTGGGTTATGAGTCCGAATCTCTAACCATTAACCACGACTTCCCCATTTTCTTGGTTATATTTGACAGGGGGCCCTTTTTTGGACGGATGCTATGTGTATATATTAATCATACCTTTATAAAATAATTTGTGGACCAAGTTCATTAAATATGTTCTTATTTGAAATAATCAATCATCAGAGAAAATAAGCCTCTTTGTTTTTGTCCAAATGCTGCAGCTTAACTTGTTGTTAATCTCCAAGCTCTCGTTTCACACCTTTGTTCATGTCTTTGCATTGGTTGCCAGTTCTTCCTAGAATTCGCTTGAACAAAATGTTCTTATCCGACACCGCTGCAAATGGCCTGGCAAAGCATTACACCCAGAACACCCCAGACCTTTTAGATTGCCCCTCTGTTTAACACCTATTGCAGCCACTGTCTTATTCACAAACAAACAAGCTTAAGACAACTTACCTGAATGTCTGCCATCCAGTATTCAGCCTTTTCTGGGTGATCAAGGGCCAGTTTAGCAAAGGTCAGCTGCCTGCTGCTGTTTGGCAGCGACATCATTTGTGTACTCTGTTGTTATATGAACGGCCATAAAGAACATGAAAGGTTTTTTATGAATGTGTGTGTTTGTATTTCAGTACCCCCCAACCTGCACATCATTGGGAATCTGCCCTTTAGTGTGTCGACTCCTCTCATTATAAAGTGGCTGGAGCAGATGTCGAACAGAACTGGGTGCTTTATGTTTGGACGTACAAGGCTTACACTGACCTTCCAGAAAGAGGTGGCTGAAGTAAGTCGAACAGTATCCGTTATTCCTGGTATTATTCATTTGGAGGCATTGTTTTAAAGAAGTATGGTCTACAAATTTAGTTGCTGTCCGACAGGAGTTTTTGTTGCATGAAATCAATCGTAAACTAACTAGTACCGCCTTAATTTCTCTTCCTCATATTGTGAGGAAAACATTTTTCCTTTATCTTTTGAAATAAAAGTGCATTGTACTGTGAAAACACACAGTAGCTTTCTTAACGACCAATGTCACAATGAAATTTAGGCTTTTCAAGTTTGCAACAAAGCAATGTTGTTCATTTCACGTGCAAAGAGGACATTTACACAGAACTCCTAAAGGCACAGCAGAATAAAAATGGTCATTTTATATTTATGTTGTTGTCACGCAGCTTGAAATTGGCATGAAACATGCACACTTTCAGGCTCTCTCTCAAGCCACCATATTAAATCCCACGCCAAATAAGACTCAACTCAAATCTACTCATAGAAGTTTTTCAACTGCGTGGATCTTGATTCTCTAAAATTGGAACGCTCTAAAGCAGTAAGATTCAGCACCAATCAAATTGTTTTCAGTCCTTCATAATGTGACAAGGCCCGCAAACCAGAATTAACAGCCTCTAAATCTCAAATATGCATTTTCATCAAATATTTTATGTTGCACACTATGCAAGAAATTATATTTTATATGAACAGTAACTGTAATAAGATCTAAAAAAAAAAAAGAGTTCTTAAATTTACAGGGAAACAAATGTTATTAGATTAAATGAGTGAATATAAGTGTTCCCTCTGAACATTCTACCTCTGATCTGTTAACACTCGAATTTCCCTGTGCTTTTTTCAGTTATTTACTGTCTTGCAGCTTTACAACTGCGGACAAACAAGCTAAATTCAGTTTATTTTATAGCATTTTTAGCAGTTTTGGCACACTGTAGCAAATACAAAATATTTGAAATATTGTGTTTTTTTTATTGGTTTGTAAGAATTCTAGGTGGCTGGGTACCATGCAAAGGGTAATATTAGGTAACGAATTAGAACTTTGCTAGATTCTTTTAAAAAAGTACAGAAAGTAAGTACATCTAGAACGACATTAATCTTAAGTATTTTGAGTGTTGTTTTTTTGGGGGGGATGAAATGGTTGGGAAGAAAAACAGTCTTTGCCTTCTCTTTAATTTCTAGAGGTTAACAGCCAGCACAGGAGAAAGTACCTTACGCACAAAGTTCCCTTGTCTGTAAATATTTTATCCAGCCAGAGTGCTTTGGAATGAAGAAGAGAAGAAAGGAAAGTGGGAGGAATTGCGCATTTTCTTGGATTAAATGGCACGGATGATTATTTCAGTTTTACACAACTGATGAAAGAAGTATGCTGCTTCATGAGGTTTCTCACAAGAAGTTACTGAAACATCTCCAGATAAACATTGTACAAGAGGGATGATGCACTGTAGACATACCCTGAGAAAAAGCTTAATTGCACTCTTTGAAAAACATAGGCTAACACTTGTAAGATATCTGAGGGATAAGTACTGACAGGACAAAAAAAACAAAAACTTCAAACTGTGTGCTGTTGGAAGACAAATTTTTAGAGAAAATCTAATTTCTTTGTTGGCTGAAATTTAATGAGGGGTATTCACCTTTAGACCTTTATCTGTATGACATTTAATCATCACTGGTGTTTGTCTTCACGTGTCTGATGTCAGGAAGACATTAATCTTGTGGAAAGGCAGAATAATAATCGGTGTTAAATGAGAAATAACTGCTTATCTTGTTCGCATTTTGAGTATGACTTACATGCAGTTAATGTTCTAGTGACTAATAAAGATTCGCCATTACTGTTGCTCACAGCTTCAGCGTGTTGCTCTTCTCACAGTTTGTGCTGTGGATATGAACTACATCAAATTGTGTGGCTTGTTGATATCTAAAAAGGTCTTTAAAAACGTAATAAAATTATATTTATTATCAATTTACAATCAATCATATTTAATAAATGATAATAAAATAAAATTGGCCAGAAGTCAAACAGACTTGGATTGAAGAAAAGACCCAAGTCATATCTTGGGACTCAAATCTTTTGACATGGGCCAGTGATCAACCACCATGCAGCAGGACTATCTAGTAATGCCCTTATAACCACCCAGAAGACAGTTTTGTGCTGCCAAGCACCAATCACATTTTCTTCAGAATAAAAAAAAAATTTAAAAATCTAGTTTACACAGTTTTTTGGCCATAGGGTGTGTGTGATATGTATGTGTTCTTTTTATGCTTACATTAAAAGCAATGTATTCTCTTTGATATTAGTTCAAGATTTTATTACAGCAAATTTGCCTTTGCCAGTTTATTTGCTGTACAGAGCTGTGGTGGTATGAATGCCATCTGTGTTGAAAAGGCTTACCCTAGAGGACTGCTCGCATCTTTTGAAATCAGCATTAGTTGTGTGTGTGTGTGTCATCTTAGAGTTGGCTGTGGAGTCTGCGTACTGCTTTTAAAGTCAACCTGGTATCAAAATGATGTAGTTTCTCCGGCATTAACAATAAGAATGGTCTAGGTTTTAGGCAAGTTGATGGATCAGCAACTTGCCCTTTTGTGCCAACACTGCATTGCCACAGCATATCTTATATTTATTGATCTTGTACATCCATTTTTATGCCTTGCAAATTATTCTGATTTGTCAGATTGATAATGTTCAGTAAGTGGCTAACTTAGATGAGGTTTTCCAGAAATTGTAAATATGGCTGGTTATGGTCTTGGAAGCATTATACTTTGTGTATTAATTTCTAGATTCATATTAAAACTATTTAATCATAAAATGATATATACATACATACATACATAATATTATTTCTTTTTTTTACTCTGTTTGTAATTCAAGTTAGAGAGGCCTGTAGCGTAAAGACAGTTTAGCTGGCTGAGTTTTAAATTAGCTTGCGCCAACCAATCGGCAAATTGGACTAATCGGCAGTCAGCAAAGAGACACATCTCTGAACTAATTAAGTCACTCCCCAGGTTCTCTTGATCCAAATTAAAGGTCACTTACCAGTAAAATGATTTGAATTTGAAAAAGAATCAACACTAAAAGCGTTTTTATTATTATATGTTTTTTATATAATTAATTTAATTATACCTTTTTTTCATTACACATTAGCCATTACAGTTTAACAATTAACATTAAGCTTAGTTTAATTATAAATATATAGATATGTAATATGATGAAATATGTAATATAAATAAATGTAATAAAAAATTTAAAAAGACTCAATATATAAGGTTTAAAGTTAATTTGTAACTGTATGAGCCTAATTGGATTGGTTTGGTTTTGTCAACTTGAAACCAATCCTGTTTAACCCAAAGTTGGTTTCATCTAGCTTCATGGTGCAGGCCCCTGTAGTCATTGTTAATGTTTTCAAATAAAACGCTATTATGTATTTTTTTTGGCAGAATATAGTTTTACCTGTATCTTCGTCATCCAGTGCACAGTCCCAGTCGGAAATCAGTGTGTGTGAATTGGTCCAGAGATCACAGTACATGAACACTGTGAAAAGTTAAAAGGATTTATTGAATGTTTAGAGAGAAGATGCGTCTGGGAGTAAGTTGCCACACATGGTGTATAATACACAGCCTCCTGTTATGCTCTTGTCAAAGTAACTGGATTAGAGAACTGAATATTGTGCAGCTGGTAATTAGCAGTAGCTCATTCACTGTATTTTGAGCACTACATTCACACTATGGGTTGAATTATTAGATTTGCCACGTTTCATTTCCCTGCAGAACCCCTCTGTAAGGTCAGAGAGAATTAGCTGCAGCATTTCAGAACAGGACTGAGTTGTTCTATTTATAATCACGAGCATTAGCTGATATTGGCATGCCACTAGGGGTGGTTTTTTTTTTTATATGTGGGTTTTTTTTTTTTTTGATGTCTGGCAGTCTTGTGTGGACGCTGCAAGGCACCTTATTCTGTCACATTGAGTGACTATGGTTGTCCTTGAAGGCTTGTGTCCACAGTGATTGGTTGTGCATTGTATGTCCTCAGGCCCACGCTGCACTCGCTGGTCTCCTCTGTCATGGATCGCACTTGACACCCCCACCAGGTGCATGCAAGGCTTTAACCCCAGCACTTGCCCACGCGGTGACTGCTATAGGAAATGTTAAATTGTGACATATTTAAACAAAAGTTCTCATTTCTAACATTTGTCTTATTCAGCTGCAATACAATCAAATGAACTTGTCATCGCCCACATTGTGTCTCCTGTAAAATGCTGCTGTTAGACAGAATAATTGCATTCTTTAGAATGACTGAATGAATATAATTATCATCTCTTCATCATCAGATGCAAAAGTGGTTCAGTAGCGACCCCCCCCCCTCTTCTCCCCACGCGTTTCACGAGCACAGGGATGGGCTGCTGTCCCTTGAGCTGACGCATGTACGGAGGCAGACATGGAGCCAGCTGCTACTGCAGTGTCCTTCCCACACACACAGGATAGAAAGTGCGAGTAAGAGGGAGAGACAGCTTGAGGATGAGCTCATGACAGAGATTGATCTTTAGAGAGAGTGAAGCGTACCTCAAGCAGATGTTTGTCTGGATATTAAGAGTAATGGAAGCACTAGCACCTCCATCCCTCTACGATCTCTGAGGAGATGATTCTACACAGCTACACATGTGGGTGGATGACATTTGAACATGAAAATGTGTAGAAAAAAACCATAAAGAAGATATTAAAAATGATAGTTTTGGACACATATGGCCTTTGAGGATTTATAGTATATGATAGCTGCAGTTTTGTCTTTAACTGGAAAAGGCTGTATTTTTAAAATAAAAGACTTATCCAGTAATCACGAAAGATTGGAAAAGTCATTCAATTAATTTTTCAAAAGGTGTAGGAACTTTGCAGAGCACATCTCATTTCAATTCTTATAATGCTTCAGTTACTTTAACAACAAAAAATGGAATACATGTCAGCTTATCCTATGAAATATTCCTGTTCCTCAAATTTGATCACAGGTATATTTAAACTATCATTTTTGAATGTTGCAGGCAGCAAATGGTTTTGGATCACACAATGTTTTAAAATGATCCAAATATATTCCTGTAGAGACTTGCTATTCTGCAACAGCACTATTCTGACATTATTTTCTTATTTCTTAAAAAAGAGAGAGCGAGAGAGAAAAAGAAAAGCTTTTTGGAAATGATATCCCGGACATAAAAAGGTGTCATTTCAACTACCCATACATAGCAAGGCCAGTCGCTTTTTTTCTTTTATGTCCATTTTAAGGATCATTAAACTCATTTTCTTCATTGACTGTAGCACCATGGGACCATCACAGAAAATGAAACCTCACAGAGTGAATAATGGGGTCAAAGTAGTGCTCCATTTTAATAAATGGGGTCAAATGAGGTATCAGGAGTAAAGGAAGGTTATTTCAATGTCTCGGAAAGCCTGCAGCCTTACTCTCAATATATTATGATTCCAGATCTAAAAATATCCCATTTTAATATGAAATGCTTTGGATTTTGACCAAAGCTGATTAGTAGTTTTCAATAAATATATTTAAGAGATCTTGCAAATATGTGGTTCTAAATCCACTGTAAGATTAGATTATTATCTGCTGTTATACTATCCATTACAACAGCACTATTTTCGGCTGAAGCTCCTCCCACATATTTATTTAATATTATTCACCTCCGTGTGTGATGTTTGAATGAACTACATTAAGTCTTTTAAATTTAAAGACAAATCAGTGCTGAAATGTTTGTTCCTTACAGTAAGACCTACTCTGAAAGAAATTTGGCGTAGGATTTAATTTTAAATTTCACAAGTTACAAGTAACCCATTCAATTAAATGTGACATTTTGAAGTTGATAGACTGAAATAGTATTTTCTAAAACATACTCCAGTAATCTTTTATTTACACCTTTGAAAACGAAAAAACTAAAGAAAATTGTTTTCATGCATGCTCTTTTATCTTGGCATTCTATATTGCCTGTCTCAGCAGTTCACAATGCACCAAACAAGAGCAGTATCATCATTTCATTGTGCTCATGGTACTGAGTGTGTGTACAGACCCAGGAGTGTTTCCAGCAGGGCAAGGTCAACCACAGTGTCTGACAATCATATTATATCTTCCACATTGCTCATATTACAAAAATAACACACTGCCTCTAAAAGAAAATAATAATAATGCTTGCAGTGAGGGGTGCTAGCACTGACTGATTGATGGTCTATGGACTTGGCTCGCCATTACTGCTGATGGAGTTTTGATGCCCAATGAAGTATAACACTTCAGTTTTAATCAGTTTAGCTGGTGTTACGTGACTGAAATGCTTTACCTTACATGAAGACATGTAATGCACTATTTTGCTATTGTGTAATGTAATATGGTAGTTGGGGGTGTACAGTATGTAATGAGCCATAATAA
The DNA here is from genome assembly GCA_018155175.1 of Sinocyclocheilus anophthalmus. Classification (NCBI taxonomy): domain Eukaryota; kingdom Metazoa; phylum Chordata; class Actinopteri; order Cypriniformes; family Cyprinidae; genus Sinocyclocheilus; species Sinocyclocheilus anophthalmus. The sequence continues at coordinate 142,789 of JADLZN010009686.1, read as the reverse complement.
GATGGCCTAAAAATTCACCTAAAGAACCAAGCCTACTTTGATGGCCAAAAATCTGCCTGGGCTGCCTTACAATTAATGGACTATGACTTAGCACTATGATCAGTGCATACATCAAATCATAATGGATAGTTAATCATTTAAGCACTGTATATAAAATAGTCACATCAATGAAAATTGCTACTATTCTTAATAGTGTAATTCATATGTATTTTAAAGGCAAATACTACTATGGTGTATACTTTGTAATTTAAATGCATCATCCTTTGAAAAAAATGGGGTAAAAGGTTTATAAACACACCTCTTTTTGATATTGATTTGCAGTTCTTCTCTTTCAGTGGTCTTCTTGGAAATGAATGAATGCTGATTTTATTTATTAATTTTTAATGTTAAGTACAGCCTGTTCTATTCAAATCTTTGCCATTTGTTGCTGAAGAGTTGTCCTCAAATGAACAATACAGCACAAATTAATTAAAATAAGACTTAGTTGTTTTTAAGAACATACTGCGTACACCAATTTTTATTAATAAAAATATAACTACTTGCACAAGCACACTGAGAGAACAGTACAGAATATTTGAACAGTATCCTCTGCAAAATTAAGAAGGTGCAGAAGCATCCACCAAGATATAAGCTGCATTTATCCAATGAGAAATAATTAAATTGGCCACTGAACAAAAACGAGGGCCTGTTTGTTTCATCTGGATCATATGAAACGTCTTTTTTTATGATTTACAGTGGGTACGGAAAGTATTCAGACCCGCTTAAATTTTTCACTCTTTGTTATGTTGCCGCCATTTGCTAAAATCATTTAAGTTTACTTTTTATTTTCCTCATTAATGTACACACAGCACCCCATATTGACAGCAAACCACAGAATTGTTGACATTTTTGCAGTTATTAAAAAAGAAAAACTGAAATATAACATGGTCCTAAGTATTCAGACCCTTTGCTGTGACACTCATATATTTAACTCAGGTGCTGTCCATTTCTTCTGATCATCCTTGAGATGGTTCTACGCCTTCATTTGAGTCCAGCTGTGTTTGATTATACTGATTGGACTTGATTAGGAAAGCCACACTCCTGTCTATGTAAGACCTTACAGCTCACAGTACATGTCTGTGCAAATGTGAATCATGAGGTCAAAGGAACTGCCTAAAGTCTCAGAGACAGAATTGTGGCAAGGCTCAGATCTGGCTAAGGTTACAAAAAAAATTTCTGCTGCCCTTAAGGTTCCCAAGAGCACAGTGGCCTCCCTTCCTTAAATGGAAGACGTTTGGGACGACCAGAACAGAACCCTTCCTAGAGCTGGCCGTCCAAACTGAGCTATTGGGGGAGAAGATTCTTGGTGAGAGAGGTAAAGAAGAACCAAAGATCACTGTGGCTGAGCTCCAACTGCAGTCGGTAGATGGGAGAAAGTTGTAGAAAGTCCACCATCACTGCAGCCCTCCACCAGTCAAGGCTTTATGGCAGAGTGGCCCAACGGAAACCTCTCCTCAGTGCAAGACACATGAAAAAACACCTGAAGTACTCCAAGATGGTGAGAAATAATATTCTCTGGTCGGATGAGGCCAAGATTTAACTTTTTGGCCTTAATTCTAAGCGTATGTGTGGAGAAAACCAGGCACTGCTCATCACCTGTCTAATACCGTCCCAACAGTGAAGCATGGTGGTGGCCGCATCATGCTGTGGGGGTGTTTTTCAACTGCAGGGACAGGACGACTAGTTGCAATCAAGGGAAAGATGAATGCAGCCAAGCACAGGGATATCCTCGACGAAAACCTTCTCCAGAGTGCTCAGGACCCTCAGACTGGGCCGAAGGTTTACCTAACAAGACAATGACCCTAAGCACACAGACAAAATAACGAAGGAGTGGCTTCACAACAACTCTTGTGACTGTTCTTGAATGGCCCAGCCAGAGCCTTGACTTAAATCCAATTGAGCATCTCTGGAGAGACCTTAAAATGGCTGTCCACCAACTTTTACCATCCAACCTGACAGAACTGGAGAGAATCTGCAAGGAGGAATGGCAGAGTTTCCCCAAATCCAGGTGTGAAAAACTTTTGCATCTTTCCCAAAAAGACTCATGGCTGTATTAGGTCAAAAGGGTGCTTCTACTAAATACCGAGCAAAAGGTCTGAATACTTAGGACCATGTGATTTCAGTTTTTCTTTTTTAATAAATCTGCATAAATGTCAACAATTCTGTGTTTTTTTTTCTGTCAATATGGGGTGCTTGTGTGTACATTAATGAGGAAAAAAATAACTTAAATGATTTTAGCGAATGGCTGCAGTATAACAAAGAGTGAAAATTTAAGGGGGTCTGAATCCTTCCGTACCCACTGTATATATATATAGATATATATATAGCGTGCTAATAAACAAGTGCACCATACCAAATATATGAATAGTTTGTCTTTATAATTACAAAACCTCTTCTGGTAATCTATCTACAGATAATCATCTTCATTTCAGTGTATCTTTTACCATGTTAAGCTAACAAAAAATAAATTGCTTTCAAATGAGGTTACACAAAAGGTGTAAATGTTTGTCTTCTTATGAAGAAGATTTGCTGTGAACATGCTAGGGTGTTGAACAGTGCTCTCAGTAAATTAATAATGATAAACACAATCTTTGCAGAGCTTTGAAGAAATATGAAATCCCAAAGCACAATTTAAAAAATCATCTCAGTCCTTTCAAGCCTGCCCTATAGTGAACTTGACCTGCTTGTGATCCTAGAATGAATTACTGTGCTTTGGAATTTAATATTAGTTGATATTTTAGTTGATAAACTTCATATTTATAAATGACCTCCCAGTACAGATGACAGTCTTTCGAAAACTTTAAATCATCTTGCATTTGGCAAACAGAACCGTACACCTGTACATACATTTGCAAAGTAGTCATGAGTTTGGCACATTCACAACTGTAACATTTCAGTGCATCGTTACTTTTTGGAGGGTAGGAGGAGTGCTTATTGCATTCGGTAATGGTGCATGGGCAGTCGTTATTGTCCAGGAGCTGGCATGGTCTGCTGAGGAGGGCGTAATCTGCCCTAGAGGGGCAGCACAAAATCTGGCTGTGCCCAAGCAGCATGCCCGCCGCCGCCTGCAGGGGGCGAGCTGGGCCCAGCCATCTGCTCGCCTATAGGAATCTGCTTGAGAGGAAGAATGCGCTGTGCTATCCATCACTGCCAGAGCAGAACAACACTGAAATTGCATTCCTCCCTTCAGCAGCATAGAAATGCATGGCTACATCCAAGCACAACACACTTACATCACTCTTGGCACAAGTTATATATGCAGGGGAGGGGGCATGCTTATGAGGGGGTGTTTATGTTGTACACATGCATTGGCAAATTTGCACATGACATGCAACTGTTCTGGCTGTCAGAGGCAACATCCATAAGCGCTCGGGGAGAACGGGATGGCGTGCACTGAGGGAGGTAGAGAATGAAGTTTCCCCTACTTAAATGAATAGTAAAATCTCTATGGCCAGTATTTTTGACATGTTGTCTGTTTAACAGAGACAAAAATTGACTAAGTTTAAGTTCATATAAAAATGCAATCAGTGGCAAGCCAATTAAAATGGAAATGCATTTAAAGGGATTGTTCACCCAAAAATGGTGAAACCATTTTTTTTTCATCATTTAAGGTTCCAAACTTGTGTGAACTTCTGTTGAACACAAAAGAAGATATTTTGAAGAATGTTAGTAACCAAACAGTTCCTGACTTCATACAGGTTCCAAATCTGTAGGAGTTCAAACTCATACAGGGTTGGAACAACCTGAGGGTGAGTAAATTATGACAAAATGTTAATTTTTGGGTGAACTATCCTATGCGTGAAGGTGTGTGAGCAGCACCATAAATAAACACTTTAAATGTTTAACTCTTTCCCTTTTTCTCGTAATCGACAGCATGCCACAGACGATGAATAAACCTGAAATATTCCTTTTAGATGACGTAAAGTGTAGGTGACAATCTGTCAGCAGATGCACTGCTGATGCATTTATAGACGAATGTGGCTGCTTATTCAAATTTGGAAAAAAAGATCTACTTCCTGTGAGAGTGGACACAAGCAGATTGCAGCCTTATCAGGTGCCACATGCTTCCATAAAAACGCTGCCAGTTACTGAAACTCAATCTCGTCTTTGTTGATGTAATGTCTGTTAAACAAATCTGCTGCACGTATATTGTCTACTGATCATATTCTCAAGCTCGGAGGTGGTCAGCAGGGTACGGACCCTCCCATCTGAGAGAATGGGTGTTGCAGAGGCTTGGTGTCTAGACACCGATCCTCTGCTGTTGGCTGGAGTGATTTATGACAGCCTCCAGCTCGTCACAGACAGGACCACCATCCTCTGAGTGTGCAGAGAGACACGACCCTAGACAATACATGTATTTGGGTGTAGAATCCCGTTTCCATGGCAGTGAGAGTAGCAGCATGAGTAAAAAGCACACATGCAGCACGATGAGTGTGCGTGTGATAGAGCGGCAAACAGCATGCCCTGAGCTCAAGGCAGCTTGAACAGCACAACATTACATCGTCCATTTGACGTAAGAAGGGGCAGTCTCCTCTCAGCCTCGATATGAATTTCCCATACATGCCTGGCCCAGCAACCCCCATTCACTCTCTCCTCCTACTTCTCTCCAAACAGTTTCAGCGGTTTATGTACTACAGCTCTTTAGGCACAGGCTATATGGCTACAATTCAGTCTACATCAGGCATTCCACTGCATTATGCACAGGCTCCAGAAAGCATGCTTAGGCAGAATATCAATCATCCTATCAGCTACCAAAATAAGACGAGATTTCATTAACAACCATTACTCAAATAGAAAGAAAAGCAAAGAATCTACCAAACAAGGGCTCTCCCATACTGTTGCCTCTTAGAGACATATTGCCATCTTACTTTAACAGAGGTTACCAAACGATTGTTAGCAGCTAAACGACTGTTTCTGAGTTCAGATCTTTGGGAAGGGGGGTAGGATTTGAAGTAGCAGAAACATTCCCTTGTTGCTAATCCGGTCCCAGAGGAACACTTTAATACGATTTACTAGGATGCTGGATATGTGCATTTATTTATCGTCTTGCTCAGTCTTTCACACCGCTTTAACTGCAGCGTTGCTGCCACTCGCCCCTCAGTATTCACGATCCGTCTGTTCGTAGACATCGTTTAAGGGAATACTTCCACTGTTTTGTGCTTGCTGATCTTAAAAAGGGGAGAGATGGAAACGATAAGGGAAATGCTTCAAAGTTGCGGTCCCTCTCGCCCTTTCACGTTGTAATCACGAGAGCCAAGAGGTGGAGTGGCAGTGCATTGCACTTGTCTTGCTCCAGAACTACCCTATACGTAGTCCTGCAGGCTGTAGCCAGTCTTGTTATCCAGCGGGGAGAGAGAGCAGTATTGGTGCTGGAGCTGGTCCTGTTGTTGCTGTTGCTGCAGCAGTTGCTGCTGCTGCTGCAAGAGGAGTTTATCCGGAGGGAGAAGTATCAAATCCTGGGGGCCGTGTCGCTTCCCCGAGCAGGACAGACAGAAAATAGATCCACCCATGAAAAGGAAACCAGACGAGATGAAGGCTACGTAGACAGCACCGCCCGGCTCAAACTTGTTGCTTTCTGGCACATTGGCGTCCAGGAAACTGACAATAACCTCATTTGTGTACCAGGAGGCAGGAACAAGGCAAAGAAAGCCAGAGGCCAGAAAGCAGGTGCCGGCGGCCATGGCAGCGTGACGTTTAGCACGCCGTCCCCCACCCCAGCGAGTGCACTTTAAACCCAAAGAGGCCAAAAACAGTCCCAGCGCTGCCAGCACGCAGGAGAGCACCATAGTGGTGCGTGCCGTCTGGAGGTATGCGGGCAGTGCCAGCACAGAGTATTTTAGCGTACAGCTGAACATGCCAGTGCTGTACCAGGTGCAGTCCATCCACAGCCCCTGCATCTGCGAGATGGCAGTGATGATGTTGGAGCCAACATCCGCGCTCACCTTCCAGTTAGGCAGTAATGTGGCCACCGTGGCACCTAGGATGCCTAGCAATGCCAGCACAAAGGCGAAGATCTGCGTGCCCGTGGACGCCATCCTGCCGCGTTCCTTAACTCGGCCAACATTCACACAAGCTTGCCTAGTCCCCTCTCCTTCGGCTGCAACTGCGACGGCAGAGACTCCTCAGCACCACCGCCTGCCTGAGGAAATAAGTGAGAGAATTAAATGAGTGTCCTCCTCCTCCCCCAGCACACTGGGAACAAAGAGAAGTGTGCACACAGGATGATGAGGAAGCAGGTTCGTGCCTCATACCCACATCTCTACTGGAGAACTGAGTTCTTAGTGGAGTGATAGAACATGCACGCATTGTTGCCATGTCTGATAATAACTGGAGTCTGATTCGGTTTTCCATACGGTCAGGTAAAGGAAATAAAGTATCGTTTCAGACACACGAGCGCACAACTTGTCAGCACGTTTTCTTTTTCCTTTGTTTTTACCAAGGCAATATCAGAAATCTTTTAGGTTATGACTCATAGTGGAGGCTGAACGGTTTATTTCTAATACGGAGCGGAATGCAGAAATCCTGTCCTTACCTCGGCTGGTACAGAGCGAGCTGTGACGCGTCAGGTTTCCGAGCACACACGTACACACACTGCTGAGTATAGACGCCCGTAGTTGTGTCGTTGGCGATCCGTTCGTGTCATCCGTGTCTTCAGCAGCAGCGGTATGTTAGAGGACATCAGTGATGGAGCGACGATGCTGTTTTCAAAGATGCACGAATGATGGTCTACGTCACGCAGCAGCGATCTCTCAACTTATTTGCGATTTAAGACCCGTCTATTATTTAATGTCCTAAGCTTTTTGATTCGATTTAACGTCGATTTTGATTGTTTGTTGATATATATATATGCTAATATATAATCTCTTAATGTAAGTTGCCAGGTTATTGTTTTTGGATTTTCAATATTTATTTACCGGGGAAAACAACATTCTTATTGATCATCTTCTTTGTTTTCCAGTTTAAAGAAAAAATAACGAATATCCCTAAAATGATTGAAACCTCATGAACTGAAATAAAATTTATTAGAGAGCATATTTTGCTTGCTTGTCTTTTGTTCTAACAGGCATAGACACTTAGACACTTGTTTAATGCATAAAACCGAATGAAAAAGTGGTTTTGTGTGTGTGTGTATATATATCTATATATATATATGTATGTGTGTGTGCGTGTGTGTGTGTATATATATATGTATATGTATGTGTCTATATTATATATATATACTATATATGTGTATGGTCCAGTGGGGCAAATACGTATTTGATACACTGCCGATTTTTCAAGTTTTCCCACTGTAAGATCTGTAATTTTCATCGTAGGTACACCTCAACTGTGAGAGACCGGAAAATCCAGAAAATAACATTGTATGATTTTTAAGTTAATTTCCATTTTATTGCATTAAATAAGTATTTGATACAATAGAAAATAGAACTTAATATTTGGTACAGAAACCTTTGTTTACAATTACAGAGGTCAGATGTTTCCTGTAGTTCTTGACCAGGTTTGCACACGCTGCAGCAGGGATTTTGGCCCACTCCTTCATACAGGTGTTCTCCAGATCTTTCAGGTTTTGGGGCTGTCGCTGGGCAACATGGATTTTCAACTCCCTCCACAGATTTTCTATGGGATTGAGGTCTGGAGACTGGCTAGGCTACTCCAGGACCTTGAAATTCTTCTTATGGAGCCGCTCCTTAGTTGCCCTTGCTGTGTGTTTGGGGTCATTGTCATGCTGAAGACCCAGCCACGTTTCATCTTCAATGCCCTTGCTGATGGAAGCGTTTGTTGCCACAAAAATCTCGCAATAACATGCCCACCATCCTCCCTCAATCACGGTGCAGTCGTCCTGGTCCCTTTGCAGAAAAACAGCCTCAAATCATGATGTTTCCACCCCCATGCTTCATGGTTGGGATGGTGTTCTTGGGATTATCCTCATTCTTCTTCTTCCTCCAAACACGTCGAGTGGAGTTTATACCAAAAACTTATATTTTGGTCTCCTCTGACCACATTACCTTCTCCCATGCCTCCTCTGGATCATCCAGATGGTCTTTGGCAAACTTCAGTCGGGCCTGGACATGTGCTGGCTTGAGCAGGGGACCTTGCCCACGCTGCAGGATTATAATCCATGACGGTGTAGTGTGTTACTAACGGTAACCGTTGAGACTGTGGTCCCAGCTCTATTCAGGTCATTGACCAGGTCCTCCCGCGTAGTTCTAGGCTGATCCCTCACCTTACTCAGGATCATTGATACTCCACGAGGAGAGATCTTGCATGGAGCCCCAGTCCGGAGATTGACCAGTCCTCTTGTATTTCTTCCATTTCCGAATATTCACACCAACAGTTGTTTCCTTCTCAAAAAGCTTCTTGCTGATGTTCTTGTAGCCTATTCCAGCCTTGTGCAGGTCTACAATTTTTGTCCCTGGTGTCCTTAGACAGCTATTTGGTCTTGCCCATAGTGGAGAGGTTGGAGTCTGATTGATTGAGTGTGTGGACCGGTGTCTTTTATACAGGTAACAAGTTCAAACAGGTGCAGTTAATACAGGTAATGAGTGGAGGATAGGAGGGTTTCTTAAAGACAAACTAACAGGTATGTGAGAGCTAGAATTCTTGCTGGTTTGTAGGTGATCAAATACTTATTTCATGCAATAAAATGGAAATTAATTATTTTAAAAATCATACAATGTGATTTTCTGGATTTTTTTTTTTTGATTCTGTCTCTCCCAGTTGAGGTGTACCTACGATGAAAATTACAGATCTCTCCATTCTTTGTAATTGGGAAAACTTGAAAAATCGGCAGTGTGTCAAATACTTATTTGCCCCACTGTATGTATGTGTATATATATATATGTATGTATAATATGTCTATGTTGTTAGTATATGGTATATATGTTTATATATAATATATATATATGTGTGTGCGTGTGTATATATAAATTTATGTGTTGCCTGCGTTGGCGTGTATACATATTATGTGTGTTAATATATGTATGTGTGTATTATATATATGTAGGTGGGTATGTGGTGTGTTTTGTGTGTGGATATATAGATATATATATATATATTATGTGTGGTGTTTGTGTATAAGTTGTGGTATATATAATTTATGTGTGCGTGCGTGCGTGTGTGGTGTATATATATATAAATATATATGTATGTGTGTGTGTGTGCGTGCGTGTGCTGTGTATATATAGGTATGTGTGTGTGTATATACAGTGGTTACGTAAAGTATTCAGACCCCCTTAAATTTTCACTCTTTGCTATATTGCAGCCATTTGCTAAAATCATTTAGTTAAAGTTAATTTTTTTTCCTCATTAATGTAACACACAGCACCCCATATTGACAGAAAAACACAGAATTTTTTACATTTTTGCAGATTTATTAAAACAGAAAAACTGAAATATCACATGGCCTAAGTATTCAGACCCTTTGCTCAGTATTTAGTAGAAGCACCCTTTTGATCTAATACAGCCATGAGTCTTTTTGGGAAAGATGCAACAAGTTTTTCACACCTGGATTTGGGGATCCTCTGCCATTCCTCCTTGCAGATCCTCTCCAGTTCTGTCTGGTTGTATGGTAAACGTTGGTGGACAGCCATTTTTAGGTCTCTCCAGAGATGCTCAATTGGGTTTAAGTCAGGGCTGTGGCTGGGCCATTCAAGAACAGTCACAGATTTGTTGTGAAGCCACTCCTTCGTTATTTTTAGCTGTGTGCTTAGGGTCATTGTCCTGGTGGCAGTTAAACCTTCGGCCCAGTCTGAGGTCCTGAGCACTCTGGAGAAGGTTTTCGTCCAGGATATCCCTGTACTTGGCCGCATTCATCTTTCCCTCGATTGCAACCAGTCGTCCTGTCCCTGCAGCTGAAAAAACCCCCCACAGCATGATGCTGCCACCACCATGCTTCACTGTTGGGACTGTATTGGACAGGTGATGAGCAGTGCCTGGTTTTCTCCACACATACCGCTTAGAATTAAGGCCAAAAAGTTCTATCTTGGTCTCATCAGACCCGAGAATCTTATTTCTAACCATCTTGGAGTCCTTCAGGTATTTTTTTAGCCAACTCCATGCGGGCTTTCATGTGTCTTGCACTGAGGGGCCATAAAGCCCCGACTGGTGGAGGGCTGCAGTGATGGTTGACTTTCTACAACTTTCTCCCATCTCCCGACTGCATCTCTGGAGCTCAGCCACAGTGATCTTTGGGTTCTTCTTTACCTCTCTCACCAAGGCTCTTCTCCCCCGATAGCTCAGTTTGGCCGGACGGCCAGCTCTAGGAAGGGTTCTGGTCGTCCCAAACGTCTTCCATTTAAGGATTATGGAGGCCACTGTACTCTTAGGAACCTTAAGTGCAGCAAAAAAAATTTTGTAACCTTGGCCAGATCTGTGCATTGCCACAATTCTGTCTCTGAGCTCTTCAGGCAGTTCCTTTGACCTCATGATTCTCATTTGCTCTGACATGCACTGTGAGCTGTAAGGTCTTATATAGACAGGTGTGTGGCTTTCCTAATCAAGTCCAATCAGTATAATCAAACACAGTTGGACTCAAATGAAGGTGTAGAACCATCTCAAGGATGATCAGAAGAAATGGACAGCACCTGAGTTAAATATATGAGTGTCACAGCAAAGGGTCTGAATACTTAGGACCATGTGATATTTCAGTTTTTCTTTTTTAATAAATCTGCAAAAATGTCACAATTCTGTGTTTTTCTGTCAATATTGGGGTGCTGTGTGTACATTAATGAGGGAAAAATTTTTTTTAAATGATTTTAGCAAATGGCTGCAATATAACAAAGAGTGAAAAATTTAAGGGGGTCTGAATACTTTCCGTACCCACTGTAGATAAATGTATGCTATCTGTTTGCTGCTTGGTGTCTAATATATGTCTGTGCGTGTGTGTGTGTGTATATATAATAAATATATATATTATGGATGTATGATGTGTGTGTGTGTGTGTATATATTATATATATGTGTGCGTGTGTGTGTGTGTGTGTATATATATATATATATATGATAGCGTAGGTAATGTAATATATTGTGTAATATATTTATGCATGTATGGTTCCCCCCCTCCCCTCCCCAAAGCACTTGCTGTGTGGGTAGTGGACAAAAGGCATGGCCCTTTCACCTGCTATTAAAGGAGTTTCACTAAAGTGGCAATGCACCCACAACAAAAAAAAAACCCTAATTAATATGACTAGCCACTGAGCAGGAACATTCACTCTGCAGGAGGATGAACTCACAGCTGCTGCCCCTATAAACCCTACACCCCCCACCCCTGCCGTCCTCCATCCGTCCTCTCCTCGCTGCAGGGTGGGAGTGGCTATATGGCATTGGTTTAGAAATGACAAAGAGGGCAAAGAAGGACAAAACTGAATCTATCTATCTGTCTGTCTGTTTGTAAAAATGAAAAATTATCAATATTGGAGCTGTAAGTGAAAATCAGTACTTTTACACAGGTCAAGCTGAAGGTGTAGACTTATACTCTTATATTTAGTGGTGATGATCATCATTTGAATGCATTTAGGCCCTAGTGGGGTTTAAAAATGTTGTTGCTGGTTTGTGTGTCCTCACCTTGTGCATTTAAGTGCTGCTGCTGGAATTGTGCTGGAAAATAACTAACTAAAATATGTAAACAATGTGTAAGGGGTGCCGCTAACATGTACCCAGAGAATGTATGTGTCGGGAACTGACGTGTGAAGGCACAGAAAGCAATTATATGCATGGTGCCTTGATTTGATCACCTCTAGCTATCATGTGCAAAGGCTTGAGATGGACATCGAAATTGTCATTTCTTGAGAGACGGGGTGGGGGTGGGGGGTGTGCTTTTTTTATTGTTTAGGATGAGATCCATTTGTTATTCACAGCTGCTGATGGAGACATTTCATTACCCTGCTGTAGCTGTTTGCCTGTAATGCAGATGTCAAAATGGTCTTACTGCAACTGTTACAGAAATGGCTGTTTAAATTCATGATAATAAATGGAAATTACTCTCTGCTGTGTAAGAGGGAAGTGCATGGGTTTCCACACTACCTTGATTTATTGCCTCTGTGCTTTTTCTTGTGACTTTACTGTTCAGTAATATAGAAATGCTTTTCATTGATCTTGCATTCGTAAAGTGCTTAAACATAGGGCCACTGTTCATTTAGCCCTTCTTAACTTGCTTACCCTTTATGTCCATCTCGCCTTGTGTCTTCAGCTAGACACCTTAGAAGCCTGTAGTCTCATATAGGCTGGAGAGAATCTCCATGAGAATCAATTCATATCTGATTCTCAAAGCACATCAGTAGTTCCTTTGGTTCCCATCAATGCCTTGGGCTGTTCATAAAGCGTAGGACGAGCCATTCCCACAGTAAAAACAAGCCTCACTGACAAAAGCCCTGTCAGCCTGCGCTGGTTACATTCTCTCTTTCCGCTTCCTTATCTGAGCTGAAGTAAGAGTGGTTGTCTTTTGAAAGTGCTGTCATGATTAATGTATCCCTACTCATTGCGGGACTATTTTCTCCTTTACTGTTTGCATTTCCAGCCGCATACTCCATTGTTTCACTGGCAGTTATGTGAAGGAAATAATGGTTACTCAGATAGCCCTAAGGGACTGCCACCTCAATTTGATCATTCTCGATTAGAAATGACAAATTAAAATTCACACCCTTTGTATTAGGGGGCACTTGCACTTGGGTGCAAATGAGAAAGGGAACCTATACAGTACAGTAGGGGGTAAATATTAGGGCTGGGTTTTGACACAAATTTCACGATTCGATTTGATTCTCAATCACGTGCTTGCGATTCATTTTGATTACTGATTCAATTCAATATCGATTATTTTGGATATATGTTAGGTACAGTACATGGCAAATTTTCTCAAGGAAAATTTTTTTTCTCAACTAATGCTTTAAAATATACATGATAGTCAGTTGGTACTACATTACTATAAAATAAAGTTGAAGGTTAAAATTGACTGATTTGTAGGTAGGCTATACAACTGCAAACTACAAATTACACTTCATGATGTTTTTAAAATAATAAAGTTACAATTACATACGTATTTTCTACTTCATTTCGTTGTTTTGAAATATAAACATTTAAATGGTGGCTGTCAAAAACTTTATGGATTTATTCAAACAAATTAAACTGAAGAACAGTAAATTTTATAATAAATATGTAGGCTATATTGTGCATATACAGTATTTAGCAACATGCCCCTCTCAGTGTTATTTTTTCTGCGGACTAATAGAGTTTATGGTCCACCTAATAAACGTTGGTTTTTTTCTGAGGGAAATGTGCGTCACTGACTTGTTTCACAAGCCTGTATATTTTGACTCCGTGTTTGCGCTGCTGAAACGGATTGTAAAGTTGTACTCTTTCTTTTAACTTACCTTCAGATGTTTAGTCATGTTTATTTTGTGCTGAAACTGGTATTAATGGGGAGGAGTTGATCAGTTCACGTGCGCCTTGCACTGCTGTTGAACTGAGTCGCTTCAGCGATCTGTCACTCCACATTAAACTGCGCCAAAAAACAGCATTTATTGTTTAAATACTGCAATACAATGGATACAATCCGTGTAACTCATTTATTTATTTTTTTTATTTAATATTGAAAGTAGAAAAAATAAGAAAACGGCTTAAATTTTCGTTTTTTCGTTCATGGGTGGAAAAATGAACAGCTTGAATATTCGATTTCTACAAGTGGGCGGGAAATAAACGACCCTTTCTGCTGATTGGTCAGCCAAAGATCAAACCGTGCCATCATCAGTTCTTCTGCAGTATCACGCAGCAGAATAATAGTCCTCCACTGCTGCAGTTGTACGGATTAATAACCCATTTTTATCAATTTAATATTTTTCTCATCAAACAGACTAATGAATAGTTCGACACAACTCGTACCGGGGCAGAGTAGACAGGTCTTTCTTCTGTGTAGACAAGCGTTTCTTAAAGTGATAGGGGGTCCGAGAATAATTAGCTATAGCCTAAAGTATTTCCAGAATGTAAAGTTGCTTTTTTTTTATCATGATACATAGGCCTACTGTGATTTATTCCAGTGACTTATATGATGCATTTAACGTCAAATAATCTAAATGAAGCCTTTTAAAAGACAAGTATTAACTGTGGTTTATGTTTGTGGCATGCACCAGTAAGATGCTCAAGGAGACCAAGACGGCCTAAAGCAGCGCATTATGTTGTTCTCTTTCTTTTTCAAAGGCATTTTTGTAGTTATTTTGAACGTAACGTTACACAATTAAAAAAATACATTTTACCAATGACAATAAATGACAGAGTATTAATTATTTCCCTCATTGGGAAAAAAATTCCAATGAGCATCATCACTTACTCAATATTAATTAAACGTGCTTTTAATATACTGCTGCTTATTCTTGCACTTCAATACTGTTCCGTAGTACGGAGCCTGGGAAGTCACCTGTAGGAGAAAAAAAAAAACAATCCGTGGCGACGGTTTTGCAATCCGTCCCCTCAGTTTATAAACCGTACTCACGAATTCTTAATCTGTTCCCTCGGTTTAACAAATCGTGCCCATGGTTTAATAAACCGTACTCACGAATTTCCAATCTGTGTGCTCAGATTTTGTAAACCGTACCTTCAGTTTTTTAATCTGTACCCACAAATTCATAATCCGTGCCCATTCTTTCGCAATCCGTTCCCTCGGGTTTGTTAACTGTACTCACGGATTCATGCAGCAAGCTCCTATGTAGCCTACGTGTTAACAAATTATATTGTATATTGTTTTATTGCATATTATTATGTGGAATAGGCCTACAGCAAATAGTCTTAAAGGGATAGTTCACAACCCCAAAAATGAAATTGTCATCATTTACTCACCCTTAAGTAGTTACAAACCCGTATAAATTTCTTTGTTCTACCGAACAGAAAGGGAGATATTTTGAAGGAAGTTTGTAACCAGGCTGTTTTGGGGCACCATTGACTTCCATAGTAGGAGAAAAAATACTATGGAAGTCAATAGTGCCCCAGAACTGCTCTGTTCCCCACATTCTTCAGAATATCTTCCGTTGTGTTCGGTAGAACAAAGACATTCATACAGTTGAACTACTTGAGGGTGAGTAAATGTTGACAGAATTTTCATTTTTGGGTGAACTATCCCTTTAAGTGATTCTCTATCAATTGTAACGGTACAAGTTGGAATACAACGATTTAATAAGAAAGATGTGTCAAAATCTTGTTTAATTTGTGATAATCTTAGCACTTTATTATTGTATAATAAACCTGGCTTTGTGACTGACATTGGAGTCATTTGTTCCTCTTTTGTAAGCCATTTTGGATAAAACCTTCTTCTAAATGCATATGTAACCTAATGTATAATAATAATAATAGCTATTATTATCATTATTTTAATTTATAGGCTAAATAAATGAGTGCACTTAAGACAGTAAATTTTGTCATAAAATAATTCGGGGAATCTCTTAATTTTTAATAACCATTTTACAGTTGTTGGGGAGCTGTGGTTTGGTGTACTGTACGGATTGCGAAAGTGTGGGCACGGATTATGAATTTGTGGGTACGGATTCGAAATCCGAAGGTACGGTTTACAAAATCTGCGCGCACGGATTGGAAATTCGTAAATGCGGTTTATTAATCTATGGGCACGATTTGTTAAACCGAGTGAACAGTTTAAGAATTCGTGAGTACGGTTTATAAACTGAGGGGACGGATTGCAAAACCGTCGCCACGGATTGTTTTTTTTTTCTCCTACAGGTGACTTCCCGGGCTCCGTGGGTCTGCGCTTGACTGTAGTCGTGTCTGTCTGCTTATTGAGTTTATTTAACCCATCGCAATTTATTGGAACTGTGTGAACTAGAGTGACTAATCACCTTAATGTTGTTCTAAAGGCTTAATTCTTAATAACACAAAAATGACCTGCTCGCGCTTGCCAATTTAATGGCAGAGAATAGTGACTTTGACTTTTCATTGTTTAAGCGGATGCGTATCTGTCGTAAAATAATCCTATGCATCTCGTGCCATATATTCCAAGCATTCTGAAGGTATACAGAGGGTTTGGTGAGAAACAAACCGAAATGGCAAGCTATTCTATTTTATGAAAATCTTGCGTTGCAGTGCGAGTGCGCAACAGCTCACGCCGCGCACAAGTGCAAATCCTTTTGAGGTATATCAATTATAATCAATTTTAATAAAACACAAGACTACATTATAAAACTCTAACAGTAGGCTATATTTAATATCTGCTGTTCTCTGGTTGTCAGTCAGAATGGCAGTTCTTGCTTGAACATTATAGGCCTATATATACCCAAACCGATTTATTATTCCTTCCTTTTTGTCTTAGTTTTTAAAATATTTATTTTGAAACTAATTTATTAATTACTTAAACAGACTTACTGGGTGAGCAGGGTTGGCTATGACAGCTGTCATATCATACCCTGCCATGCCCAGCTGATGCAAAGAATAGAATTTATATCTACACATAAGAAAGCCCTGTCTAGACTCTGCCCAAATATTTGGTACGAGTTGTGTTGAGCTATTCATAAGCCAGTTTGTTTAACAAAAAAAGATTAAATGTAGTTGCAATAAAACAGTTTAAGAATCCGTACAACTGCAGCAGTGGAGGACTATTAATCTGCTGCGTGATACTGCAGAAGAACTCATGATGTCACGGTTTGATCTTCGGCTGACCAATCAGCAAGAAAAAAGGGGGTGTTTTCTTCACCACGCTAGGGATGTCAATTTTCGATCATTTCCATGATCGATCGTTGTTTAAATTAACGATCAATTAATCGATTTAATCGTTAACCTTAATGCTGCAAAACCGGCATGACAGGATGTGCAAAAGTTACTCAAAAAAACCTGCTTTCTCACCCGATTTAAAGGGGATTTGGTCTGACTAAAATGCTAGTAGCAGGATTGTAAAGTGAATAGATGTGATTTATGATCATTTGATAAAATGAAGAGAGTTCCTTTGAGATCATTTTACTTTAGTGATTGTTTCCTATCCCTTCACGGAGACCGCTGAACGCGCCACACCCCAGCCAACCCCAGCCATCTTTAAAATGTTTCGTGTGGTCGTTGTTGTATTTTCAAACACTATGCATGTTTTCAGCTGACATTATGGCATTTAAAATAAAATGATCCCAAACGTAACTGTGGCGCGTGTGGCTGTGCTGCGCAGTCAGTGAACCGCTTCCATCGGCGCTGCTGCAGCAAAACACACTGTTGCTCACATCAAACATTTTTATGTGAGTATTATGACCAGTATTTAATTTGATCCTGCTGGATCCTGTTCTGGAAAATGTCAGATTTTGAATTTTTGCGTTCCGGTAGGCCTGTTTGTTTTAAAAACTCCGGCATTTACAGTGCATTAGATCGTGACATGCGTGCGTGCGTGCATACGAGACGGAGCGAGCGCGGGTTTGGCTAGACGTATTTTGAGCTTTTATTGCTCGCGTCTCATTCGGCACAAATCCAAATGTTTCCATATTCGCAATGTATTTGAATGTTAAACTATTATTTATAATGTAAACTAGGCTTACACGCATTCGCATATAGACGGAAAAGATCATCCTCTTCACATGAACAAAAAAGTCCTTGGCATAACAGCAGAGTGGACCGGTATACTACGGTCTATTTAACTGACCAGTGTAACCTTTCATATGTTGTTGACCAATGTTTATTTTGATAATGAACAGACTGCTTTATGTAAGTTTGAATTGCTAGAATATGTGGGGTGTGTGCGCGCGAGGTGCCGGTGCGATCGAACAGCTGAAACATAAAAAAAATTATTTATGGAGTTCTGCGCCACACTTCTGTTTTAAATCTGTTTAATTATTTAAGTCAGATATATTTCGCTTTTTTTTTTTATGAAAACAAATTGTTATTTTTATTTGGCCTATCTGTGTATCATTCGATCATTCGTTTTTTGATTTTATATTGAAAGTAGAAAAATGAGAAAACGCTCCTTTTTCGTTTTTTTATTTCCAAAACTGAGAAACGGAACTTCCTTAAATTTTCCGGTGTATTCGTTCATGGGTGGAAAAATGAATAAACAGTTTGAATATTTGATTTCTACACGTGGGCGGGGAATTAAACGCCCCTTTCTGCTGATTGGTCAGCGGAAGATCAAACCGTGCCGTCATCATTTCTTCTGCAGCAGAATAATAGTCCTCCACTGCTGCAGTTGTATGGATTCTTAACGCATTTATTGCAACTACATTTAATATTTTTTCATCAAACAAACAGACTAATGAATAACTCGACACAACTCATACTGGGGCAGAGTCTAGACAGGGCTTTCTTCTGTGTAGATATAAATTCTATTCTTTGCATCAGCTGAGCATCTTTCTGGTGCATGCCACAAACATGAACCACAGTGAATACTTGTCTTTTAAAAGGCTTAATTTAGATTATTTTACATTAAAAGCATCATATAAGTCACTTTGGAATAAATCACAGTAGGCCTATGTATCATGATAAAAAAAAGCGACTTTACAGTCTGGAAATACTTTATGCTATAGCAATATTAAGGCTATATTATTTCTTGGACCCCCGGTCACTTTAAGAACTGCTGGTCTACACTGAAGAAAGACCTGTCTAGACTCTGCCCTCACGAGTTGTGTTTAGCTATTCATTAGTCTGTTTGATGAGAAAAAATATGAAATATAGTTGCAATAAAATGGGTAATTAATCCAAACAACTGCAGCAGCAGAGGACTATTACTCTGCTGCGTGATACTGCAGAAGAACTGATGATGGCACGGTTTGATCTTCGGCCGACCAATCAGCAGAAAGGGGCGTTTAAATCCCGCCCACATGCAGAAATCTAATATTCAAGCTGTTTATTAATATTTCTACCCCTGAACAATAAACGAAAATTTAAGCTGAATTCTCTTTCTCGGAAAAAAAATGAAAAAGGAGCCATTTTATAATTTTTCTACTTTCAATATTAAATAAAAAAAAAAAAACGAATGATCGAATGATACAAGGATTCTTTGATCCGTTGTATCATTCCGCATCATTTTGTTTTTTGATGAATTCTTTGATGAATTCTGTTTTTTGATCATTCTGTTGAATCCGTGTATCATTCGATCATTCGTTTTTTTGATTTAATATTGAAAGTAGAAAAATGAGCAAACTGCTTTTTTTTTCCAAAAAACGAAAATGAAAGTCAGTTTAAATTTCGTTTTTCGTTCATCGGTGTAAAAATGAATAAACAGCTTGAATATTCGATTTCTACACGGGGAATTAAACGCCCCTTTCTGCTGAATGGTCAGCCGAATATCAAACCGTGCCATCATCAGTTCTTACGCAGTATCACGCAGCAGAATAATAGTCCTCCACCTAAATACTTTAGGCTATAGCATATTATTTCTCGGACCCCCTATCACTTTAAGAACCGCTGGTCTACACAGAAGAAAGACCTGTCTAGACTCTGCCCCTGTACAAGTTGTGTCGAGCTATTCATTACTCTGTTTGTCTGTTTGTTTGAAAAATTTGAAATCGCTAAAATGGGTTATTAATCTGTACAACTGCAGCAGTGGAGGACTATTATTCTGATGCGTGATACTGCGGAAGAACTGATGATGGCACGGTTTGATCTTCGGCTGTCCAATCAGCAGAAAGAGACGTTTAATTCCCGACCACTTGTAGAAATTGAATATTCAAGCTGTTTATACATTTTTCCACCCATGAACGAAAAATTAAAATTTTAGCTGAATTCTCGTTTTTTGTTTTTTGGAAAAAAAACAAAAAAACGAAAAAGGAGCCGTTTTCTCATTTTTCTACTTTCAATATTAAATCAAAAAACGAATGATCGAATGATACACGGATTCAATACAATGGACAGAATTTGAAATCTGACACTTTGTTTCATATTAAAAGTACCAAAGCACAATGCTTATTGCGATTAATTGGTTGGGAAGTGTCCTTCAACCAATGTTCCGTTCATTAACTGAAAACAGGCTAGAATAGGCTAATCTATTCTTGGGATTTAAGAATCGATATCGTTCCGTAAAAATGAGAATCAATTAATATTGAGATATCCATATTTTTTACCCAGCCCTAGTAAATATATAGTCTAGTGGTGCTGTTGAGTTTTACTTTTAGGCCTAATGTGTGCAACTGTTATTAATGAGTTTTTGCTGAAATTGACCCATATCTGTGTGTATAGGCCATTTGTGTTCTGCATTATTACCAGGATTAAACTTGAGGAAAGGGGAGGGGGGTATATTACAGGAAAGCTAGTTTGTGTATATACATGCATAACTCAATGCGGTTGCTTCTAAATCCTGAGCTGTAAATATTTCATATTGCTCAGTGTTTCTTTGTGACTTCTTAGGGACTTAATCTACCTGGTCAAAATTTCAGACGCCTTCGCGGAGGGAAGGGATGAAGTGTCATTCTAAAACCAGCATCCCAAGCTGGGTAAATGACAGGTGGCCAAATTGATTTCTTGAATGTTGGTTCTCCTTCTGCATAGCCGAGGCAGATGAGTCAATGCTTTCTGAAAGCTCTCGTCACATCTTTCCTTCTCTGTCATCTCCAGTGTATTGCTGTTTTGTAGCCCTAAACACCAGAAGGGCTCTTCAAAGCCTTGTATCCTGCTCGCAATTTATTTAAAATGAGCCCAAGTGGAAGAATCTAGCCAAAGTAGGAAGCCAAAAGTCCTGCATGATTGCAACACAACCCGATGGGTTTACAGTATGTTAAATCACAGTAAGGCATGCTGCTGAAATGCAGGACAAATCAATGTGCATTTTCTCTTTATCACCTAACTAATTACATTTTCATCCGTATCTCCGTTATCTTCATCACATGTCTCCATTCTGGGGGCATTCCAGCACATTTCTATAATTTAAGGCAAATTATTACTACTATATCCCCTAGGTGTTTATCGTTGAGCTTCACTTAATCGATTAAATTCAGAATCCACACTCTGGATTAATACAGATAAACAATTTGTTCTGCTACAGGTCGGTAACTGGTTCTGGAGCTACCAAAATCATGCCTCCTGCTACAATTACACAAGAGAAACAGGTTTTAGCCTGGGCACAGCAGACGTCTGTGTCGATTTTGCATAATGAAAAGAAGCACTGTCCTTTAGTGCTGATCAGAGAACCAGGGGAGATAGAAGCTGAAGCATCCCCTACATCATCACTAGACTGTGGATATAAGAACATTTAGGAAGCAACAGTGTAACAAGAGACTTACTATTCACGTTTGAAGAGGCTTGTTTTGATGGTCCTTCAAACAGGTGTTACTGTAGCAACCGGAACTGGCTTGTCATCGTGCAGCATCCCCCACAGCCTCTTCTCCCAACCCTCTGCTTTTCTTCACTCGTATATCCCTCTTGCGCTTGTTTCCATTCCGTTTCTCCCCCTCACTCGAGTGGGAGTAGCTTGTGAAAATGGTCTCCAGGTCTGACTGTAACACTGTTGTATGTGTGTGTGTGTGTTTTCATCTCGTCACCCTGCGTAGGTGGATGTGGGGGTGGTGCACTTCACTCCGCTGGCTCAGCCCCAGATCCAGCAGCCCTTTAAGCTGGTCGAGAGGATTGTCAAGAACGCCTTCCAGTTCCGGAGGAAGCACTGCCGCAGAGGACTTGAGTAAGCATTTCACTGGTATTCTGTAAACTACTTTTCCCAAACTCCTCTCTCTTTACCTCTATTCTCATGGATTTTAGTCAGGGTGGATACAGAGATATGAAGTACAGTATGCACAATTGCTTGTACTGTTGTGTACCTTGGTGTTGAGTGTTCATCCAGCAAAACGTTAAATACATACATTGAAATTATTTCAGTCCCGCTCCTGAAAGGCTACTGTCCTTCAAAGATCAGCTCCAATCCTAATTAAACACAGTTGAATCTGAAGCGAATCAAGGCGTTCAGGATTACTAGAAACTTCCAGGCAGGTGTGTTGGGGCAGGTTGGAGCTCAATGCTGCAGGAAGTTGGCTCTTCAGGAGCTCGACAAGTAGTGTCACTGAGGGGAGGAATGTGAGGGAGAACATCTGTAATTTCACCAGCAACATAAACTGTGTCGCAGCTTTTCTAATTTGACGAGCGCTACGCGAACATCCGCACAGACCATATAACGTCACTTCCATGCCACTTCTCAAGTTTTGTACGTTAACTCATTGTGTCAGCATGTGATGACTGTTTTTTTCTTCTTTGCTGCAGGATGCTGTTCCCAGAGTCTCAGCGTCAAGAACTGACGGAAGAGTTGCTGTGCAGTGCTGATGTGGATCCCACACTGCGGCCCACAGAGATCTCTATTTCTGAATTCAGGGCTTTAGCAGACGCCTACAGTAAGCTTTGCGAGGAGAACCAAGGCCTCATTGACTATGACTTCAGAGAGGAACTGAAACTCAAGCATCAGGCAAAGAGACAGTTGGGAAACAACCGTAAAGGACTTAACCTTCACACCACAGTAGAGGAAAATGTTGACAACCACTAACACAGCAGACTCATAATGGCATTTCATCAGCTGGCATGAATTTGTTTTGCTTTTCTTTTTTTTTTGTCTTTTGAATGGATGCTTGCGGTATGTAAAAGACTAGCCAGCAGTGAGGTAAATGAAGCATCAGTTGAAAATTTTCAGCTAAAAAAGACGAAGAAAGGGGATTAAATTTAAGTTATGGGAGATATAGTTTAAGAACACTGAATTATCACAAAGCTGTTTTGTAGGTAGGAATGAAAATTACATTAATCAGTTCAATACAGAGAGGGTGACTAGGAACTGGAATTGAGGAAGAGAGAGGGTTGCCCAGAAAACCTGTCACATCATAAAGCAGCTATGGGAATGCTTTAATCATTTTACAGCTAGAGGCTGACAATCATGTCAGAGAAAAAAAAAATTTGCCACCTAAAAATAATTTGACAGATGAATAAATTATTTTTTCATGTGTGTTAAGATTTGCATTGACTCTTAACAATATGAAGACAAATCAAATGCTGAAAGTGATTCTGTTGTCTGTCACTGTGTATTTTAATCCTTTGTTTTTATCAAACAAAAAATATTTGCTGCTTTTTTGCAGAAAACAGGACAAAAACAATCCAGCAATGTAATCAGACACCTTTTTATTACAGTTTTTGGCTGTGAAGTATCAACAGTAAACTCTTAAAATTAAGTTACAGTAATCCATGAAAAAAAAAAATACTATTTACACATTTAAACATTCTGAAAAAAACAACAACTGCAGGCTTTATTTCAGATTTACATTTCCAGCATAGCACATTTAAAGTCCAGGTTGATTGTTTACAACTGACCATGTTTTTGTAACAAAAGTAGTTTGTCCACTGAGATCTCCTGCCAAAGTCTTAACCCAACATTCTGGATTCCTGTGAAAAAGAAATATAAAAAGAAACTTGCTAATAAATAAAAGTTTATACAAAGCAAACCCATGACAAAAATAGAAGCAATGCTTCTTGCTTTAAATCTATGTAGTGTCCAAAACACAAGGCAAAATTAAAAACCTGACAGAATTCGGTTCTTGTTGCTGGATAGCTCCTAGTATGTGTGTGGGAGAGCAGACTGGTCTTAGTTTTGCATCAGGATGCCATGTAAAAAGAGTGAAGGCAGGTAATTTGGTTCGCTGGTGCAAAACAGTTGCAATGTGGCCAGTTCAGTGAATTAGTGCTGTGGATCATGGAGAATTATGAAACACTTCACACCATTTTGAATGAAGGTCTGTCAAACTGTGGTTCCACAAAAGGTCCAAATGAATTGTCTGGCCTCAGTTGCTTCCCTGAATTGGCTAATAACTTTAGAAAGGCTGCGTGGGATAATGTGGCTCAACACCAGGTCAAGCACATAGGCTCTGAAGCCACGCTAAGTTTTTTTTTTTTGGTGGCCAGGTGACAATACCTATGAGTAGTCCTTTTTTTTTTTGCCTCTGGTCTGCGGTGATTGGTCGTAGAAGAAGTCCTCATTGACAACAGAGGTCAGGCTCTGCACGCTTGAACTCCTTCTCCAGTAGTGAGTTAAGGTCCACGCTATTTGCCATTGTCTCAGTCTGGCTGTCCAAAGAGTGGCTATGTCGACGCATGTTCAGTAGGGCCGCCTGGCTGTGTCTGAAGCTACTCGTGCCTCTGCCAGGCTTGCGTTTTACCGCGCTGAAGTGAGCTCGCTTTATAGAACACTGCCTTTCTGGAGTGTCCACTTCTCCGCTCTCTGGAAGCACATGGGGAGCAGGCGCCTGGGAGGCCTCCTCGGATTCAGGTCCGCCCGAAGCCATCACTACCCCGGCCTCAGATTAGCACTCTGTGGGACTGTTCTCGGCCACTATCTCCTGGTCATTGGTCTCATTGTCACTGATAGAGGCTGGAGTTTCTTAGGGCTCTTTACGTCTTCTGGGGCCCTAGTGCTCTGTGAGTGACATGTCTGATCGCGTGTTGAATCCAGGGGAGCCCGGGCGTCTCTGAGGCTGTGTCGGTTGGGTCACGTGTCTTACACTGTCGTAAAGTCGTGAAACTATCGCGTGTGGTAGAGACAGCCCCAGAAGATCATTGTTGGGGTTGGAACTGTCATTTGAAGGCTGCTTGGAGAGCAAAAAGGGTCGAGAAGAACCTGTGGGGCACAAATGAATGCAGTCATGAATGTTGAGATCTTGTTTAAGATACATTGTTGATGTGCAGTATCTCTGATGAAACACTGCATTGCGACACTTGACAGACACCCTATTTCTATTCCTAACTTGCTGCACAGCTACTCAAATTTCTTTGTTCTGGCACTTTAGAGGGAATTGATTGCTATGACCTTTGTTACATTCGAAGACAGCTTGCAGGTTTTTTTTTTTACTAGTAAATTTCCCTTGGAAAATGCATCAACACTTCCATGCGTCACAATTTTGGCAACTTCCATTGTAGCCCAGACATGTAAGTAAAGGGGAGGTCACACTGACCTAGCTTAGCAGAAGTTGGCAGAGTTTTTCGAAGGGGAGTTAGCCGCTTTTTACAGGTTCTCTCAGGCTGTTGCTCAACTCTTTGCATGTTTCGACGCAAGTTCTCCCGCAGGATGGAGCGAATCACCTTGATGATATTCACTTTGCATTCTGGGGTGCTGCAAATGAGAAAATGTGAAATGTTAAGCTCCGTATGCAATAAATTGGGACACTAAGTTTTGAAATGTCCAAGTAGGCAATTCCAACCTGCTACACAACTGGAACACCGTCTCAGGCCTGCCCTCTTTCTGTGATTTGGTGTGGATCAGCTCCCAGATGCAGTCTGTGTCTTCAGACAGCATGAAAACGCAAAAGGTTGATTATTTGTACATGTACAAATCTATGATCATCTATACAAGCCAGATGTGTCTCTTACCTGCTGTATTGCCCAGTCTAACCTGTAGTGCTGACAGGGGAATGAGCCAGCGAAACTTGAATGGATCCTGCTCTCCGTGGGCTGATTTTGAAGTTGGCTGGCAAAAAAAAGCATGACATAAGACTTATTTTAGACTATTTATATCTATTTTTAAAATATTAAAACTGTATTATGTAAATGTGATGTCAAAACACCATTTATGAAAAGTAATCTGTAAAAACATTTTGTTCCAAAATGACTGCCCGAATTTATATTTAGGATTGTTTTCTAAACTTGTCACAATGTAATGCAGGAAAAAATTTTTAATGATAAAATAGCAGTTCCTTAATGGGGTCACTTTAAGTATGTGAAAACAAGACTTACCATCTTCTTTCTCACTTTGTTATTCTCCCTGTACAGCAGTATCGCAGCTCTCTTAAAAACTAATAAATCAGAGATTGTATGAGTCAAGCAGAAATGTTAATTTTAGAAAACGACAGAATTTTTTGTTTTTGAGGCTGCAGAACTGCTGCCAATATATCTGAAACAAGCCTAACATACTTAGATCTATAAAAAGTTCTGTGTGAAGTTCAAGCTGAGTGTCGCGTGACAAAATCTTAATATTTGCATTATTTATTTAATATATTAAGATAAAACATTTACTTTGGCACACCACGCGGATGTGCAAGATCACGAAAGTGCTTTCCCTGGAGGAAAAAGGGATCTGACAACGGGAGTTCCTTCCATGGGAAAAGACGCACGAGCTCACCAAATACTAATTCAACTCGGGTAGCCTTTGTTCTACGGGCCCAGCGACTGGGAACGTTAGGGTTTCTGGATGCATGTGTCCCATCACGAGAATCGGCACGTCCAGGAACATTGTCCCATAGAAATCTCTGTGACCTGAGACAAAAAGGACAGAGAGACAGAATGAACGATTAATATCCTGTTATCCCGGGCTTAACCAGAGTTGGTTGAGATGTGATGGGGAGCTGTACCTCTTTCTCAGTGCCACTTTGATCTGCTACCAGCTGGTCAAATACTGCACCATAGTCTTCATAGATCTTCTGCATTTCATTTATGTGGCTTGCGACTTTTTCCTTTCTTCAGTGCCTTTAATAAGAAAAAAGGGGGAGGTCTTAAATAATTCATTCTGGTTTTGATTTCTAAAAACATCTGTCAACATTACTGTGCACTCAAACGGAGTTTGGAAAAAAAAAAAAACTTAGCAACGTTAGTAACATTACTGGGAATAATTACTTGTCTTCCATCTGTTTAGCTCACATAAAAATTGCATTTTCAATCATTTGCTTATCCTCATGTAATTGAAAACTTTCTACACAACACAATAAATGTTATTTTGAAAGCTCTGGGCTCTGGTCACAACATGCTTTCATAATATGTAAATGGACAGCTTGGGGATTTTGTGAAAATATCTTGTGTAAACTTATTTCAAGGGGTCATATGATGTGATTTCAATATTTTTTCTTTCTCTTTGAAGTGTTATCAGCTCTTGGTGCATAAAGAAGATCTGTAAGTTGCAAAGACTAAAGTCTCAAAAATCCAAAGAGATATTCTTTATAAAAGTTAAGAGTCAGCCACACCTACCTAAAACGGCTCGTTCTAACACGCCCCCACATGTCTACGTCACGATGTGGGAAGATATGCATAACGCCACCCAAATGTTCACGCAAAGAAAGGAGGATTAACTTTTATTCTTGCTGTAGTATAGTTGCTGCTGCCATGATCGTAATACCTGTGTTTTTCGTTGTTACAGCGAAACTACTTTGTTTGGTCTTCCAAAGAGGACGATATCCACTTCGTCATACCTAGAGATTATCCGTGCTGGTCGCTGAGGAAATACATCCACTTCACGCTGCAGCGGTGGCCTTTTTTTGCACATTGTCGTCCACTGTGGTTCGCCGCAAGCCCGCCGGGGGCCCTCGCCGTTCGGCAAGCCCGCCCACTTGGCCGCTCACGTCTAGCCGTCGGCCTCCCTCACCTATCTATCCCGCCGCGTTGTTTCGTTTTGAAGTGAAACTACTTTGTTGGTCTTCTCAAAAGGGGACACCAGTAAAATCATGGTGTAAGTTTGTTATTTACAACACTGTTTCCAGAACGGTTTAACCCAAATATTCAGATGTGTGCAGCACATTTTATGGAGGACTGTTTCCTGATGCTGGTAGAGTAGACTACAATGCCGGCTATTTTGACTCACAGACTGTAAGTACGTTTTCATATTTAAAGGATTTGCCACTGATGATACAACCGCGATTTTGGCAGTGTAAGTACGTCTTGGTTTGTCAGTTCTCGCGATCACAGATGCAGATATGGTTTTATGTTTACGCTGCGCGATACACAATGCAACGCTTAAAAACACAGTATAAGTGATTATTAATCAGTAATTATGTCTCCACTGGACGCAACAAATGCCTCGTTTATAATGTGTTTTATTGTTTTTGTCTCGTCGCTCCGGCCGGACAGGGCATCACAGTATGGTAAGGGGCGTAACATTTCCGTCTCATGCTTGAGATATTCGGCCAATCACAACGCACTAGATAGCTGGCCAATCACAGCACCCCTTCGCTTTTTCAGACCGATGAGCTTCGTAAATCGATGCGTAGGGGGGCTGGGGGGCATTTCGAAAGGTCGGGGCAGGCGTAGGAGTAACATAATGTACAGTGTGAACGTGTACTGTTTGGTTTTTTTACTTTAAACCCATAAAAGACATTTCCTGTTGTGCTGCAAATACCCAAAATGTTCTTTGTTTTAGCAACATCATATGACCCCTTTAATTCTCAATAACCGACCCACAACCAGACATCTAGACAGTGAGCGAAAGCAAGCCCTCTACCTGTGAGGTGGTAGTGTTCCTCACTGTCCGTGTCCGTTAGAGACACCAGCTCGCGGAGCAACAGGGGGTATTTCAGTACTCTTTGCACTGGTTTGATTAGGTAGGACTCTAGTGTGGTTGAGTGCTGCTTGGTTGGATTCCTTGCATCGAGGAACTCCTTAAACGACCGATCCGTTTTAGCTGAAGACAAAAGAGAATTCATAAATGCCAGCACCACCCACCGAGCTAGAAATAACATGTTCTTAATGGCCGCCGCAGGTAAATGGCTTTAGGCAATGCACACAGGGCACAAAATCCATCCACAAGGAGGCAGCACAGGCTCTCTGACACCTCGTTAGAACCACTGCAGTATAAATGCACCACTGCAGACAATGAACAACACCAAGGTAAGTAGCAAGGATCTAGATTGTATTGCCACTGAACGAGTGTTTTGGCAGGAGTTTGTGAGGGGAGTTAACCACTACCACCGCATCTACAGCACGCAGAGTGATAAATTCCCCCCATCACTCGCAATTTCGTTCAAATCAAGAGGAGCTATTAGAGCAGTAATTGAGGCACTCCTCGCCCCAGATGGATTGACACTTCAGGGAGCAATTGGCAGGCAATTAACAAGTCGACACAAAAAGTAATTTTCGCTTTGCAAACGGAAACCTTGGCACAACAGAAGCAGTGTGTGAGAATATATAATTACAAGCACCGCTGACAGACGGCTACACACACTCCTGTTGTTGCATCTGCAGTGCAAGCGCCACGTTTCATGTCCTTACCCCGCAGTGGTTAAACCGAGCGTGTTGTTTCTTATAGTCTTCAAAGTGCAATTTCAGGGGCTGCTCTGAGGATTGCTCTCCTCTTGTAATGGGATGAATTAAAAAGGAGGCCGAGGTACAGTTCTCCACTTTAAATGTGGGCAGGGCAGCCTCTCATTCATTTCTAACTGGGCAGTTTGCCCAAGTTGAAAACCAGGCTAATGCTTCACACATAAATTATATTCAACATTTATAGTCGCTAATCACTAATACTCGGTAGGAAATAATGAAAAGATAAACCAACAACGGCTCCTGGTGTTGTGACATTGCCAGCCTATAACATTTCAGAAGCACCCATACAGAATGAGAGAAATTGGTTCAATTATTCAATATGTAATAATCTATAGATTGATGTGATTGAGGTGTAATGTGCTGTGCTGTACCTCGTTCCAGAACCTTCTGCACTTTAATGTGGTTGGCGCAAAAGCCACTGTAAAGTTTGAAGTGCTCTGCATAATACAAAAACGAACCACCCAATGAGAAGAGCAGCTTCTGGATAAGACAAAAAGACAGCAATGGCAGTAAAGAAGCAAACTTGACACAAAAGACTTTCATTTGAGCCTGATTCCCTTAAAGGAACTGTTCACTCAGCAATGAAAATTTGAATCAGATACCAACACTTTATGTGATTCCAAACCTTGATTTTCTTCCATGGAGCACAAAAGGAGATATTTCACAGCTCGAGCTGCCATAATGAAACCAAACAAAAGTCCATATGACTCATGCTCTATACCCCAACTGGTGCCAATTTTTAAGCTGTTATTACATGAAAATCTTGCTCTCCACCTTACTGCACAAATCTCATTTACATTTGCCCATATTCAAACTGCTTTGACTTAAAATTATTTCATTTTAAGTAGTTTATTTTACCTTTTTTCAATTAAAGATTTTTTTAATAGTTTTAGTTAAACCCTGTCCTGTTCCTCATAAAAAATGGCTTTTAAAAAAAAAAAAAATCATACCCTACTCCTTGTGTATTCCCAGGGATGAAAAACATGAAGTAAAATGATAACGAAAATTTTCATTTTTGGGGGTGAGCTATTCCTTCAACTCTTTCAAAAAAAAAAAAAAAAAAAAAAAAGCTAAGTTATTCTACTAAAATGCGGTGTATGTCTTGTATATTACAGATGACAGTATTAATGAAGAAATGAATGCATTTAGCATGCCCACCTTGAATTGTAAAGGGGTCTCGAGCATGTTAAAGTTGGGGAACAAACTAATCTTCTCCTCCAGGGTCTGCAGGAAAACTTTCTGGAACTCCAGCATCTCTGGAAGACTGCCAAATAGACTTTCCATCTTGCACAGACTCACAACCTTAAAAAAAAAAAAAAGTCATAAAAACAACAAACAAAAAAAGCATGCAGCTCAACTTTATTATGTATTCAATTAACTTCACAGGGTACAGTTTAGTACTTCACAGAAAATGGATTTAAATCAGCAGATTTCATTTTAAGTTGTGCTAGCTCCTTATATCGCAAGCAAATTTTATTGCCACTCAAATTGTCACTAGTAACTTAAGAAGCAGCGTTAAAGCCATTTTATGTTTAGTCCTTGTCTAATTTGTGCAAGGGCATGCTCTAGTGTCCATTAACGGGGCTTTAATATGGCCCACTCCTTGGCACATATTGACTGATCTTTCCTCAGGGGTATCCTGAGTCATGTCAGGGTCATATCCAGTTCACCAGGCGGCAGGCTGAAAGCTGGCAAGTTGAATGTGCAAGTCTTTAGCATCAGTCACATTAGTGGGGACATGCAAGCTTGTGGCAAATGACCCAAGATGTATCACTGACTGTGCCTTCTGTGACAACTCAATCCAACACTGATCCCCTGAAACTAGCTCTAGTATAGGATTTGATTTACCTCGTCTTGGGTGAGAAAGGTCTCCTTTTGCAGGGGCTTCAAGTAAATTTCAAACAGGCAGTTAAGATCCTGTAAAGAAGAAACAGCACAATATTACATTCATGAGCTCTCTTAGAATTAGCTTCTCCAGAACAGTTTTACTATTTTTGGGTAATACGGTATCCTTATACAAGGTCTGAAAAACAAAACACGCAAGGTAATTAAAAATGTAAAAAACTCAATTAAAATATTTGGAACAAGACTAAAGCTTTCCTTGTACAGAGGTTGTACCTGCACTAAATTAATAGCTTAAATGGGGCAGTAATACATACAAAAATTGAATGAACGCTCTTGTTTTTTTGTGTATGGGCACGAAATAAGCACTGACAGAGTCTAAATGCACCATCAGAGAAGATCTGAAATGTCACTTTAACTGTTTCGGTTTCAATGATTTTGCATCACCAAAACAGTTTCAGCCAAAACTGAAAATTCATTCAAATTCAAAGCCGCTCCCAAACCTGCACTATGTGCTGTGGCCATGTTATGGCATCGCTAGGCTGTCGTTGCATCAACCTGAATATTCTCATTAGGTTGATTTATAGCAGTCTGCCATTGCCGATGCAGCATATCACAGACAAATGGCTCCGTCACAGGACTCTGGGATGGCACTGTTCCCCCTCCCACAAATCACAGAGCGCTGGAATAATCAGACACCTCCCTGACACCTATTAACCACGAGGAGCACATTACCATTACAGCAGAGTTTTAATGCCATCTAAAGGTTCACCATGAACATCAGCAGGGTAAAACTGGCACCACATAAGCGATCGCTTATATGCAAGCCTCAGGATTATTCAGAAAACAGATGAGAGGGGAGGCGTTTCTATTCAGCAGCTAGAGGAGTTAATTAATAGGTGGTCCTTCGGGACTCAATGAAGACTCTTCCAGCTATCCATCAAATGTGTTCTGCGAAAACAGCCATTTTCACCTCATGGGTCTTTCATTAAACTGAGGTTTAGAACTGAACTGATGTGACTTCCATATTAGCACAGAGCCGAATAAATAGGTGAAACAGTTCAGTTTTAATGAAGTCAGAGTATCATACAGATGACTGCATGGATCTGTACTCGTGTGAGAGCTCATTTCTTTCTGTTGAACTATGTTAATAGGGGATTACAGAGTCAGTTCTCACCTTTACATAGGATTTCTCCGTGTCCACTAATTCCTGGATGACCTTGCGTAGTCTCTCTGTGGCAGACATATGACGTGGACAGGGCCTGAGAGTGGGAGCCTCTGGCCCCGTTTGCTCCTGGCCCTCCATCAGACCTCCAGAGCCTTCCTGGAATGAGTGGTACAGCGAACACACTGTATCCACACTCTGCAGGAGACACATTTAAAATAATTGCATTAAATACCAATGTCAAGTAATCAATCAAATGTTTAGGAAAATAATAGAGAATGTACATAGAAAAAAAAAAAAGGTATAGGATTTACTATTTTCTATTTACTATTTTTCATTAATAATTTTCACTCAGAAATTGCTAGTAAATTTCACAAATAATTACAAAGGAACAGCAAGTAACACACTGAATTAATCAAGACATTAGACAGACCAAAACATGATTTTCTTGTAAAACATGACATACAACGGATTATATAAAGTACACATTTTGCACTTTTAGAAATTCTTCTAAAGGTCTGTTTGCACCAGTATTGCTGTCAGTCGCATGCTACTGTAATAGTGCAAAGTAAAAATCATATAAATGAAATATTAATAAATATACATAAACGCAATAAAATACGTACGTACATACGTACGTATGTAGATGTATATATAGTGCATCTACACTAAAAATAAAAAGTCCTTTATTCCTCTTGTTCGTGCACTTTAGGCAAACACGTATTTGAAAGCTTTTTCTGGGTGTTGTGGAGAAACAGCTTGGAACATAAGCACAGATGATTCATTGTGACAGAAATGGTCCATATATGATGTATGCAAGTATTACATAATTTATGCTGAATCTACACACTACAGATAACTGCATCACATCATCTTAAACATTGCGATCGGTTTCCAAATAATAAGACACTGACAACTTGAAGGGTTTTATCTTGTGTCCAGCTCTGTCAGCATTTACAGGAGTAAGGTTCTCAGCCAAATTCTTATTAAGGTAGTACATCAATACAAACAGCGATATTGCTTACAGTGAAAGTCTCAAAATAAAGGCTGCAGCATCTCGAATTCAGCTCTCAGAGAGCTGTGAACAAGTGAAACAGCTGACAGGGACAGATCTGTGACCACAGGGGACAAAAACAACACCAAAGCCCTTTTCTGGCTTTAAACCAGCCAGACAGACTCTATATTGAACAGAGCACATGCACCCTGCTGCTGCAAATATATATAAACTCAGCACTTCGTCCTTTTCCTTACATGTATGTTAACTTGCATCCTATTGACCAAAGACCTTAAAACCACCAATCAATATACAGAGACAGAGAACACATTACAATGTAAAGAGTGTTTGTGTGAAATGAGTCGGTGACTCAGCCAGAAGAGCAGCAAGAGAAAATGGGATCTCACAAGGAACAAGCAGATTGCTTCTGCAGTTCGGTTTACTAATTACAGCATGGCCACTCTAGAGACCATGTACTTCAGTAGCTTCAAAGTCAGTTTAGTGTGTCAGAGAGAGAGAGAGAGAGAGAGAGAGAGAGAGAGAGAGAGAGAGAGAGAGAGAGAGAGGGCCAGAGGAATAGGTAAGCAAATCTTCTGACAGAAAGCTTAGCTATCTTGGAAAAAAAGCCTACCCAAAGCAAACACTGGGGCTCCCAGGACATCTTCTCACACATTAGTTAAACAGAGATTAAGGAGCCTCAAAAACACTGCAGTGAAAAATAAACATTATGCCTCAGCATGTAGGTTGCATTAAATATGCAGTGAGGACACGTGCACTGACATTAAGCGTAATTAGCATGAACTGTATGCGCACAAGCAAAGAAGCTGCTTTCAAACGCTCCTGTATTTGTGTGACAGCGCTGTGTGAACAGTGTCAAATGTGTTTTTGCAACATTGAGCATTGGAGCCAATCACAGACATGTTTGTTGTGCGTGTGAACACAATGGCCAATCAGACACATGGAGCAAGGACTGTCTTAGTATACTTTGGGCTTAAGTGACTTTTCAGACAACTAGTGACAAATTGAGCAACTTTTTGAAGCGTAGCTACTCTCCAAGAGTCAAGGTTTTGCTTTCCTGGTACAGTCACACCGCTCTACGTCTGCTCTGCTCAGTGAGATTGGCCATAAGCTATCAAATAAAACATTTTGCCCCAAAATGGTATCTGCTGAGTTAAGCTGTGCCAGTGGCTCAACTAAGCTTTACCACTAAACGCAAGACAAAATACTGAACTATTTCACTACATTCAAATAGATTGAAGACTAATTATTTTCCTGTCTTTGGAATGAGATCAAGAATTAGACATTTGAAATGTAAATGTGGGAATCACTGAACCAAAGTGTTATTTTATTCACTTTGTTCTAATTTCAGTTGATAGGAGACACTGATTTTTTACTGAAATTTGTGTCTTCAATCAATCATCCTAACGTATGAGTTTCTTCAGTGGAACACAAAAGATAATGTTTTGAAAGTCAGTGGGGTCTAATGAATCCAAATGAACACTGGAGACCACTGACTTTCGTTATATGGATGAAAAAAAGTCATTAAGACACTGATATAGTAAATAAGACATTTTTCAAAATATATTCATTTGTTTTCCACAGAAGAAAGAAATGCAAACCGGTTTGGAACACCATGAAGGCCTATAAATTGTGACAGAATAAAGAAAAAAAGGAAAAAGTTACATAACGCTCTCCAACACTCTAAAATGTTATAGTCTCAAACATCCTAGATTTCAGGATATAATAAAAAAAAATCCAAACACATAGATAAGAGGCTGAGGGAGGCAGGAGACATCATGTGGACATTAATAGAGCACCTTGTGGTAGAGTCAGTGGGAAACCCCAGCCTGGCACAGACAGATAACAGTAATTGTGGCTAGTGCATGTGACATTTGTTTTGCTGCAGTCACCAGGAGGTTAAGAGGAGCGCTGCAGGTTGTGAAGACTCCATACAGGTTCCTGTTAACCTCACGAAAGCACCTGAAAATGATGGCTTTTCTCACTACACACATACATTTACGCTGAGTGTGAAATGGCTGTATAAATTAATGCCAAGTCACTGTGAGAATCGAAACAGTAAACAGGCCAATGCAGTATGACAGAACGGTACTGCATAAAATGTTTCTGTTGCATGCTGAGCCAAATTCTGTTTGCATGACCCAAATTCTAATTAATAATGATAAAGGAACCATGTGGAGGTGAAAAAGACAGTAACACAAGAAATAAGAGTTGAAAGCTTCAGTTCTCGATTTCTTACTCTCAAGTCCCTAGATGACAGCTCCTTCAATGCTGCGATAGCAGCTGTCAAAAAGCTTCAGTCTGACAATCTATCCTCCTTGACAGAAAATGTTCACAGCTCACTGTTTGCAGAGGAGCGAAAATGCTTGGCAGCACAAGTTTGAGATCCGAATGACACATTAGACCCACTTAGACCTTTATTAACATCTGTTATAGGTTATCTGAATGTGATAGACAACACTAAATATAGCTGCAAGTGGGGTCCACTGCATCTTGAAAATGCATTACTATCCACTCATTAAACAGTTTGAAAGCAAAAAAGAAAGAAAGATAAATGCACTCTGTTAGGCTCACTATTAATCCCCCTATACATGCAACATGCTGAGTGAGCAGGTTTCTCCCCATCTATCCCTATAAAATCCTGTCTTCTCAACACACATGCACACTCTAAAAAATCTGCAAGAATGCCACTTCTGTTTAAATGACATGTAAGCTACATCCTCCAGTGGAAACATATAGCCGTTTTAAACTGCTTTCTCTTAATCCCATCAAAAGCATAAGGGATATGGTGTACTAAGTGTTTACATGATGTTTCAGAGTGCTGCTTTTTGCAACAACCCTGGAATAAGCCGTTTTCTGAAATGCATGTAAACGGGGCCACACTCCAACTGCGGATAAAGTTTCAGAGGAATGCAGCGCCTCACTGACATCCCTTGGTTTCACTGTATTCTTATTACACTAAAGCATGCCATGAATGTGAAGGGCAGAACTACAAAATACAGGCGAAAAGTCATGTGAGAGGAGGCAGGTGCCTCTGCTGAACTATGATTGACTGATTACCCTGTCAATGCCCGCTTATGATGTTGTAAATGGCCCTCACATCTGCCTGAACAGGTCAAACTGGTGGAAATGGATGAACTATTTACAAAGTATTAACCCACCAAGTATTAATACACCATTTTCAGACATGTCTAAATTGAAGAAAAAAAAAAAACAACTCCAGTCAGCTGGTCTTTAGTGAGCATTCAACTTGGTCAAAGTGAACTACAGCATATTTTTAGATTTAAAATAAAATGAACAAAAATCAATTATTGAGCAAATTATTGAGCAAAAATATTAAACCTTTAACCTTCCCTATGATTTCCAACACTTATAATGATTCATAATTTGAGCTGTCAGCTCATATTTCTTGGGAAATGTCATCTTTAGGCGGTTATGTCATTTCTGCAAGCAAAAAGAATACGGTTTGACTATTAGAGTGCTTGCAGTGTGAAGTGTGTTAATAGTCCCGACAGCTTGTAGCCATAACTAATAAGCAACATCATTAACACAATGGATCACCATCTAAAGGAAATGCCCATTGTTAAAATAAAGAAAACTTGTTTAGAGAAGAGTAAAGGAAAAGTGACAGAGCCCATAATAAAACACATGCTAACATGGGACTGGCTTTTCAGAGACGACGACAACTCTGAAACTTCAAATAATTTAAAACAGATCCAGAGCTGGCTTTTTTGCTTGACAGGTATTTAGCAAGATATCCTTG
The DNA here is from genome assembly GCA_018155175.1 of Sinocyclocheilus anophthalmus. Taxonomy (NCBI): domain Eukaryota; kingdom Metazoa; phylum Chordata; class Actinopteri; order Cypriniformes; family Cyprinidae; genus Sinocyclocheilus; species Sinocyclocheilus anophthalmus. Next base: position 106,040 of record JADLZN010009686.1, on the reverse strand, counting down.
AGTAACACCTCAACACTAGATGGCCACTTCTTTGATATTGCACCTTTAAATGAATGTATAATCAAGAGATCCGAAAAGAAAGTGTTTTTTAATAATAAATATAATAATTGCAAGAAAATAGTTGCTACACAAAATGTGCTTTTTACAATATGAATTAATGTATTTGGGATTATTTTTAAGCCACGTTATAAAAATGCATAAATAATGCAAATATTTCAAATAAATAAATAAACACTGTGATAATATGGAAATTGAAAAGCATTATAGAATTGGTTGCTTAATCATGTGTTAAGGTGCTTCATCCAGCCTGTAACTGCAAATGTACAGTATTTACGTCAAACACTAATAAGCAATTATTAACATTAAATAGGCTCCATCTCTAATTGATCAGACTCTTTTCAAATCACTTCAGTTCTTTGTTTTTTTATTTATTTATTCACATTTAAAACATGATGAATCATAATAATACACAATTTACTTGCTAAATAAACGATAATTCATACAATTAACTTTTAATAAAATAACCCTGTTAATAATTAATCAGGATCAGTATTTTTTCTTGTTGATCCTCTCAAACGTCAGTATCAGTATTTAAAGATTGATCTGCTCCAAATGAAATGCAATCAAGTGGTCACTAGAGACACCCATGAGATGCTTTGTCTCCAATCCATCCTCTTGTTCTGACCCATAAATACACTCACCATGAAAAGCAGCTATGGAATGGAACTTGGTCCTTCTGGCCAGAGAACAGCCCTTCCTTCTAATCTTGCTCACCCTGAAAGTTGGCATGTTTGTTGACTCGGTCTTCAGCTCTGGGTTTGTCACACTCACACTTTTGCTCCACTTTAACTCATGACATGTCTCCCTCTTCCAAGTCAACAATCAAGCATTTCCAAAATCCCCGGTGTTAGGCCCATTACAGTATCTTTTTAAAGCTTAGGGCTTTCTGACAGGATCTAAAAATCGATCACTAGCAGGTTTTGTGGACATAGACGCTACCTTAACTGCTGCTGCCCACTAAATCTGCATATCATGGATGAGCGCGCATGACCCCGCTGCAGTTTCCAGACAGCATAACTAAGTGCTCAGACAGTTTGCAAACACTACCAACAGCCTAGCCTTTCAATCACATCAACACAATTGAAACGTTTCTGGATGGCCTGTGAACACTAAGGCTGACATTACCACACATACTGAAAAGAGAATTATTTTCTGAATCGGAACTACACCGTCACAGAGAAGGAAAAAGACAAAGATTTTTTTAGATTTTTTAAAAATAGATCTGCTTCATCTCAAAATAGTCTGAATTTTTCCAAAATTCCAGCCAGCCTGACCTCTCCTCATTTTCTTTGCTCTGGGCTAAACCAAAGCTCTCAGGCAAAGATCCTATTCTTAGAAGTATTATTGTGAAAACATATTAAAGTAAACAGCATTACATCTGATGTCTGGTTCTGCGCAGTAGACAAAATAAACCAGTCTGCTGCCCATGGTTAGTAATCAGAGATGCCTCTCAAGAGCGTTGTTTATTTCAAATACTGATCTTGTAACACTAAATTTTGTTAGGATCTGAACAACACATTAAACATGCACCAAACAAACACTTGCCAGTCAGACCTTTAGATCATAGGGTTTTTTGTTTGTTTGTAACAACTTTGTATATTAAAATTGCTTGCAATTGTTTATATATTCCCCAGTGATTGGGTAACCCGTTCTGTATTAATTACTCTGCCACTGAAAAAAGTAAAGTAATGGATTACTGGTCATTGTTAGTTTAGTTTTAATTCACGTTACTTATAAATACTTGCGTTTACATACTGTAAATAACTTCACAGTTCTAAAATCATGAATTTGAATCTAAATTTACATCTAAAGATAAACATTGAATCGGCAGCGTCTTTTTAACCTCTGCACGCCGGCGACGTTCACTTTTTCAGTTTTGTTTCCTATTCCCAGAGAACCCTTACTACCAGCAAACAAAATCAACCGAATCTAAAAAGGACCTACTTTATTGTGTAACACCGGACAATACACAAAACATTTCTGCTTTTGAAATACAAACAACGGGTGCCTTTCTGCCGTCATGTCTCCGTGCGCCTTTCTCGCATCACAAACTCGCGATAATTGACATAGAGACATGAGAGACGTCTATTTTTAAATGAACACATTCAAATCGAAAACGAATATTATCTGATGATGTAACCACATTAAACTAAAGCGAGTACAGTCCTCCTGTATCTGAACGCTTGAATGTCTACTTTTAATGACGATTCAAATCAAACGATATTTCTCTGATTATGTACCTATGAAACTAAAGGTCGTACGGTCTTTCCGTATATGGCAACATTAAATGCAGTCACCTTAGCATGCAACGCCCTCACCGCGATACACAAAATCGAATTAAAAAAAACAAAAACAATCAAGATTCATCTCATTTTCCTGTTTTTGAAAGACCTGGGCTTTGATAGTAAGCCGCATTACTCAAGAAAGCGGCATCTACGCAGCTTTATTCGCGATGAGATCTTTTCTGTACCTTCATCGTCCCTACAATAGTTATTTGTTTTTACGATTTCTAGTTGGGCTTCATTCCTGAAACATCTTGCCAAACTGAATGATGTTGAACTTTTCTTACTTTTTTGTTATTCAGATATTTTGCAGAGGATTTCTATTTGTTAACCAAAGAAAGTTCAATTTTTTATAAAAATGTTTAAGTATTACAGTTGTTTTAAAGCTAAAAGGCTAAACTATTCTATGTTTGACTCAAATTGAAAGAATAAAGGGTTTAATTTCTATTGTCTATGCTTTAAGGTTTATAGGGATTTTATGATGTAATTAACGATTCGAATAATTAAGTTACTTGTCGAGTAATTAAGTTACTTTTCAGATAGAGTAATTAGAAAAGTAATTTAAATGCAATATTGATGATGTAATTAGTAATTAATTACTTTTTGAAAGTAACTTACCCAACACTGATTATTCCTTATATGCACATCCTTTACTCTGGTAAAGTAGAAAAGTGTTTGTTTTTGCAAGCTATTTATTTATACAAACATTTATATTATTCATTATATGCACATCCTTTACTCTGATAAAGTAGAAAAGCATTGTAAACCAGATACCTTTATACACTATAAAAATGATTTTGAGATTACTGGAGTATGTTATACAAGAAAATACTATTTCAGTGTTTCTACTTTAGAGAATTTCACACTTGATTCATTGTAACTTTCCATTTCTTTATAATATTTACTAGCCATTTCTGAGTGAAAATTATTCAAAAAGTAAATCAAGTTAAATAATTTTTCAGTAAATGACAAAAATATCTTTTAATGTAACAAGTCATTTGTTCAGACATTACTAGTCATACAGTGTGTTTGTACAAGATTTTATCATTTAGTGGGTACAGGTCTTCATCTTGCAACATATCTGGTGCTTGTTAGGCAAGGCAAAGCATGACAAGTCAAGTGTATTTGTTACGCACATTACAAACGGTGGTAATTCAATTTAGCTTTCCCCGGCAACACAAAAAAGATGAATGTCTTGCTCATGTGGAAGATAAAATGTGCTCTTCTGACTTTTTACTACCAGTGCAATTGCTTTAGAATATCAAGGAATAGCAAGACAGAGTGGTCTCTACCCTGCACTGTTTCCACAGTCAATTTTCCTGCTACTCTCTTCCCCCCTAAAAGTGCAAAGTGGGATACAGTACGAGACAATACAGCATGGTCTGATTGTTATGTAGGTATCTGTACGTAACATTTACAGGTACAAAGCATGCATTTTTGTACATTTTGACTAATGCTGAAACAATTTGGACTGAAAGGACGTATTGGTGTATTTTATGGTTCTATTGTAACAGCATGGCAAACACAATAAATAGGACATATGTAATGGTTAAACGATTATAGAAACGTTATTAATTTTAGAGTGTAGTCTTCTTTAACATTATGTAATCCGAAACAAGTTGGCAGCAGAAGTCGCATAGATAAAAAAAGTAAAAAATCACATCATATTAAGTAAATGCGTAAACTGCATGTAATAAATGCGAATGAAAACATAAAGCCATTGATATCATAACTACATACAATATAATCAAAATGTTAATGCCACAAGTTCAATATTCACAAGCTTCATTTTATTTGTCTGTGAAGAAGTGTTACAACTGACTTTTTAAATGCGGTCAATCCATCAAAAAAAGTCAGTTTCAGCATCATCGCAAATGTAAGTAAAGAACCACACTTTGCGTAAAATACACAGGAGTACTCATGAGATTGCATTGGACAATACAATTATCTTTGGAGGGGAAGTATGAATAATCTTGGCTTGGGACCAACGGTTTATGTAATTTATATTGCTTTGCATGTTCAAGGACTTTGTATTGTTTAATTTGCCCAATTTTTTTATTCACATATAGCACTTACTGACTGTTAATGTACCCTGCTTAAAATATCCTTAAAGGCTAATTCTGCACTAAAGCATGTTTACAGCTGCGAAACATACTATCAGACTCATTAAACCAACATCACCCAAAGCGACGTGCACAAAAAAAAAAAAAGAGTCCATGTAACAAAAGGAAACCCTATGAATACAATCACTGGCACTTTATTAACTGAATGAAACCATAACAAAGAACAAACAGTGGTGACTTCTCTAAGGTCACCGGAGAGGGACTGTGGGAGGCAGAAGGATTATGGGTCTTGTACGTCTGCCAAGAGAAGGATTATCCTCATTTGGCATATTCTGTGGGCAAGGTGTTAAACTAATGCTAACTCCCCTTTTCAACAAGTCACCACCAACAAACAGCGAGTAACTCTTGCAGCACTTCAATTCTGACATACTCATTTTTATTGTGTTAATTCCTGGAAACCCAGACTAACAAGATCTTGCATAGAGTGTGCCCATGCAACATAATAAAATAAAAACGTATGGGAAGCCAAGAGGATGTAAAGTCCCTGGAGAAAGCACTGGCCATTACTCAGAGTAAAATGTCCTGTCACGCTGTAGAAGAGCTCTGACAGGCCGTGATTCATCCCTGAGGTTACAGCAATTGTGCCATGTAGCCATCTTCTTTTTAAAGCCCGATAAATAAAGACACACACACATAAATCGACGTGGAAAGCCAGGCAATCCAAACGGCACTTGCCGTTATATGCTCTAGTGCACATTTTAATCTATTCTTCTTCTTCATCATCATCCGCTTTCAAACAAGTTTTAATATTGAAACCCAATCTGTCAAAATAATGTGCCCGATTACAGCGAAAACAAGAAAGTGATGTTAACTCCATGTTAATTAAGCGATGTTAATTCCTCAGATATCAACACCAATGCAATTAACAAGCCGAAATCATTTGGTAAAAACTGATTAAGAGTCAATCCCCCCCCCCCCCCCCTCGTATAAAAAAAGCTTTTGGTACCATGAAAACCGATCCTTCTGCACCATTCTGGCAGGCCATGCAGGCAGCAATATCCTCCAGCATTCGGGACAGCTTGTTCTGAAGCAGCCGATGTAGAGTGAGAAGAGTCGAGTTAAGGAAGACATCCTTGCCTTCCTTGACACAGTCTGGCCAGAACCAGCACATGGCAAGGAAGGAACAGAGAACCTCGACCGGCGAGTGCTCACTGAGGCAGAGCTCGATGAGCGAGGTGAGGTAGATGCATGGCCTGGCATCCCGTTTGGTCTGCTCTGCCATTGGAGCTGACCCAGTCTCATGGGCAGTGCTGGTAGTGTTAGTTGTTCCTCTTCTATGGATCCCTTCCCAATCTCTGGCTGTGTACAGGACTGTTAAATAAGCCCCGATTATTAGTCAGCTCACAGCCATATGCTGACTGACTGGCTTAGTCATTCCCATCCCCCTATGGTTCAATGGTAAACACTGAGGGTCTGGTAATTGGAAATTATGGGGTAGCTCCCAAACTGGCTTTTGAGAACACTTTGCTTGGCTGTGTGTATAAGTTTTTGCAGCCAAAGATATATTTTTGGAATGATCAAGACTTTCCAACTTCAAGCATGTCTTGTCAAATACTTCAGCTAATGAAATAAACTTAAAAGCTGAGCTAGTTCACAGCTTGATATTAAAGAGCCTTTCCAGATACTACAGCCCGTTTGCTCATAAATAATGTTAATTTCTTGATCTGTCTCTTTTCAATTGGGAGAATTGGGGGAAAAAAAACCTTTGTTTGAAGTGGATTGTTTCTGTCCTGGATGCCAGTAAAGAGTCCATACAGAGTTTCAGACTAAAATACACTATATATAGTAACAACTACGATGTTTTAAACTAGTGCTGTCAAATGATTAATTGCGTTAACTGCATCCAAATAAAGTTGTTGGTTATGATAATATGTGTGTGTGTTCTGTGTATACTTTATTATATATGATACCCACATAGGGTATATATTTTGAACCTATTTACCTGTATTCCCACGTCTATATTTATTATTCTATCATTTTATATTATAAATAATATATTTTATTATATAAATAAAGTTTATGATATATTACACATGCCATGGTGTGTATTATAAACATAAAATTTACAGTACCTACATCTTTTCTAAACAAACTTGTAATTTTGGATGCGATTAAATCGGCCTAATCATTTGACAGCACTATTCACAAGTAGGTCCTGAACAGTTCTCCTGTGCCCCCCCATAGGCCGTCTATACTAGGTTTAAATTTCAAGACTACATCATCGGCTGAATGATCGCCTGAATGGAGTTTACTTACACCACCACACACACCATGTTTCATGAAACTACTTACTATATATCCCAAAGCAATCTCAAAGATTATACAGTGTATTAGAAGGTTGTCTTTGAGGTTATGAAATGGTTGGACTGTCATTTCCATAAGGTAACACCAAACCACGTCAAAAGTTCGAAAGCCTTTGTTGGAAAGTAGGCTAGCAAACCATGTCACATTTAATTTAAATGGGTCATATGATTTTGCTAAAAATAACATTATTTTGTGTTTGGTGTAATGAAATGTGTTTAAGGTTTAAAAAAAAACATTATTTTCAACATATTGTACATTATTTTTTCTCCTCTATGCCTTGCCTTTCTGAAACGCGTAAATTTTTACAAAGCCCATCGGTCTGAAAAACGAGGTGTGATCTGATTGGCCAACTATCCAGTGCGTTATGATTGGCCAAAATCCTCAAGCGTGTGACGGAAATGTTAACGCCCCTACCATACTGTGATGCCCTGTCAGGCCGGGGCGACGAGACAAAAACATAGGGGTCCTATTATGCTTTTTCACTTTTTTAATTTTAGTCAGTGTGTAGTGTGTATGTTTGGGCATAAATAAGATCTAGAAAGTTACAAATCTCAGTCCACTCCAAAGGGAGATATTTCGCTTTTAAAAAATCCCTTTTCAAGAACTACAAAGAACGGCTCGTTTGGACTACAGCTTTTGTTTTCCGGGCTTTATGATATCACAAAGCAGCTCATTAGAATATAATTAAAAATAATTCCCGCCTACAGAAATTCAAATGGTTGGGGGGTGGGGAGGGGCGAGGTTGTGGTTAGAACGCTTGGTTGAGTGAGGCATCAATACAGCGATGAAGTAGAAGTGCTGCATGGCGAGTAGGCTCATACAATCGAATAGAAGAGCGCTGTGCTGTACTTCAAGTTTCGGCTGTCTAGACATTCTTACAATACACCGTGTAGCTGGGTGCCGGGCGAAGCCGCCGACGGCGTTGTCGTTGCCCTACATTCATAGAAATTAATGTATTTGAATTTTAAAGATGTGGTGCGACGCTGCGCTTCTCGTCTGGTGCGCAACCGCCTGAACGCTGTTTTTTTCACCTCCGTGCCCAAACGTCTTTGTTTGGGCTTCCGAAAGCGGATGATGTCAGGAAACAGTGGTTGCAATTTATTTTTTAACTGTTCCTGAGCATTATAACCCCAATTTGCTATTGTGTGCTGCGCATTTTACTAAGGACAGCTTCCACAACATGAGGTATACAGTGTTACTGTACTCCCAAAAGCTTTGTTGACGATGGAGGCAAGGGGCTTGGCAGTACGTAGAACACCATCTACACGGTTCGCCATCACAACGCACTGGGCAGCTAACAATCACCACACTTTTTTTTTCGGAAAGGCGGACCCATCAAGCCGGAACGTAATCGAGCCGTTTGTGCCAGCTGGGAGAAAGGTATTTTAATAGTAATTATGGAAAAGTTATGCGTTTTTCGAACCCAGCAGATAGCAGTTCTAGTACACCCCCAAAACAAAATCAAGACTTTGTAAAAGAGCATAATAGGACCCCTTTAACCATTACAAGCGAGGCATTTGTTCATCCATTGGGGACATAATTCGGGATTAATGACTTATCTGTCTTTAATAACGGTTGCATCGCGCCGCGCCGCATAAACAATGCATTTTTTGTGATCGGAGAAATGACAAACAATAAACCCTACTCTACACTGCTCAAAACTCGCGTTTGAATCATCAGTGGCAATTCGAAATAATAAAAAACGCATAACAGCCGCATTGGTAGTCTACTCTCCCGGATCATAACAGTCCTCCTAAAATTCCTGCACCCTTGAAAATTGTTGTAAATACACTTACCCACTGATTTCTCTCTGTCCTCTTTTGGCAACCAAACAGGTAGTTCTCTTTCCACACGCAACACACAGCATCACACCGGCGGCCTTGAGTGAGCGGCGGTCGCGGAGTTAGCAAAAGGAGCACCGCTGGCTGCGGCAACCACATGTGATGACCTGGCTGGACTCCGCTTCATCCACGACAAAGCTGATCCCAGCCCAGCGCGATGTTGATTTCACAACGACACCGAACAACAAACACCACTCATCAAGCGTCTTCACCATGGCGGCAACAATTACTACAGCGAGAATAAAAGTTACACTGTCTTTCTTTGCGTGCACATTTGGGTGGCGTTATGCAAACCTTCCCACATCGGGACGTAGACATGTGGGGGTGTGTTAGAACGAGTCGTTTTAGGTAGGCGTTGTTAACTCTTAACTTTTATAAGATATGTCTTTGGTTTGAGACTTTAGTCTTTGCAACTTTACAGATCTTCTTTATGTACCAAGAGCTTGTAACACTTCAAAGAGAAAGGAAAAATTTAAATCGCATCATATGTATATCATCAATTCTCGCTATTAACAAACCATTAACAATGCCTTTTGCCTGAATTAACGCCTAATTTGCTGCTTATTAATAGTTAGCAAGGTAGTTGTTAGATTTAGGTATTGGGTAGGATTAGGGATGTAGAATATGGTCATGCAGAATATGTGCTTTATAAGTACGAATAAACAGCCAATGTGTTAATAATAGGCTTGCTAATAAGCAACTAGTTAATAGTTAGAATTGGTCCCTATACTAAAGTGTTACCAAACCTCCAAATAATGACAATGGAAACACAGCCACATGCTGCCTGCAACAGCACATTATATACAACACTACAGTTTACAGTATTTCAATCATATAAACTACACTCTCTTCAACCCTAATGGAGGTACTAATCTAGGGTCATGTGACAGCAGCCATATCATGATCAAATCAATTTACAGAATTTTAATACAAGTAATTACAAAGCGAGGAAAGAAATGTGTTTCCTATGGACTCACACCGCTCTCTTCACAGCTTTCAGCAATTCATAAATTTAAGTGCAAACAGACCCAGATACAGTAGTATTATGAACTGCTATGTGCATAGGGACAAACAATAAAAAGGATCCCTCCCCCCGTCTAATCCACCTCCTCAGCAGATCAATTATAAAATGATAACTGAAGTTTCTCACAGCCACAAGCTTTGCAAAAGAGGAGACTTCACTAACAAACTCAGTAAGACAGCCTATAATGTATAATATATAAAAATTGCAACATAACATGCACAACCGTGTTCCACTAGAGCAAAAATGCACTCAGAGGTTCCACTGTCCACATGAATTTGGACTCACCATCTGGAAAACTGGAGCGAAAACACTTTATGACCATCTTTAAACATACATTTTTCCGTGTTTTTCCGTGTTATTTATTCTGGTGTGGGAAGGCAATAAGCAGTGCGGCTCATCAACATGATGGAACACAAAATAGAAGCTTCTTTATTAGGTACACCTGTACACACCTGCCTGTAATGCAAATGTCTAGTCAGCTACTTGTGTTTCAGCAACTCAACTAAGTTGTTAAAAACTAAAAATTAAAAAATATGAGGTGATGAGATTTTCTGCGAAAAAGAAAATGTTGGTAGGGTGTGAATAACGGGTTTTTTAATCATTCATTAAAAAAGTTATTTTTAATAGGTTAATAACTAAGTGACCACAAAAGTTATTCATTGCAGATGCAACCACACTGTATGAACAGCTAAATTAACTGAGAAGTTTGCACTAGTTATATTAACAGCTCCAACACAATGACAACAGAGTAACATGTAAAGTAACAATTGATTCTTACAACAACTCAAAGAATTAAGGGTTTTGAGTATGACGATAATAGACTATATAATTAAAGAAATGGCACTTAGAATGTAAATAAAAAAAACTAAAAAAAAACTATTAAACTATGCATTAAAAGAATGTACAAAAATGGGGCCCTGGTCTGACAAACGAAAAAAAAAAAGCCTCACTGATATGAATGGATGAACGGAAGTGATGGAATTCAAGGAGAACCCATGTGCAGTGTTAAAGCATCGTCTGTACACAAAAAACATACATGCATCTCTGAGAGGTCTATGACATCCTTCAGCCCAGCATGTGAGGATTAATCACGATCAATATGAGTTTTTCTGTAACTCTTATGTTTTGTGTGTTTAGCCTTCAGCATGAATACAATCTCTTGTGCTGGTGACAGTAATAAGCAAGCAGTGTGAAGGCCAGAGATCCATGAAGAGGCTAATTACTAAGTGACAATGAACACTGGCACACAAGCTTTGACAATGCAGCTGCTGCTCAAAATACACACACACATGCACATACGTTTGTTTTTGGTATCTAGTGGGGATTTTTTTCATGTGCTTCTACAGTTTTATATTATGCTAATCCTACTGTTTCATAATAATTTTATCCCATAACACTCACAGAAAACTTTATTTAGCATGTTTATTGATCTGTTTTCATTGAGGGGACATCTGTGAGCATCCCAAGATGCAAGCAAAACAAGAAGCCATCAGCATTTGTGGAATTGAAGAATTAGATAAAAACCGACTTGGATTATTCTTTACCTTGCTGTGCTGAACTGTTCGATGTTTGTGGTATGGATTCTGAAAACCATCATCTACAGGCAAGCCTAAGTTTTCTGCCACACAGGACACATCTGAGGAGAAAGAAATTTTAGGCAATGTCACATACACAAGTAAAGATGCTAATAGTAAAACTGTATGCAGCACTGTATTGGAATAGCAGAGATTTAGTAAATAATGTACCACATTCAATTCACCAGTTCCAAAGTTTGAACTGGCAGAAAGTGAACTATATGTGGAGTAAAACACAAACACACACAAATAAAAAAAACACACACACACACACAAAAATTGCGATGTTTAACCAAAAAGCAGAACCTGGGCCAAAACATGAATAAGTTTCTCTAGAATGTTACAAAGACATTCTAATATTGGGATCTACTATGGTTGCCTTTTGCTAGGGGGATGGGTATCAAGTGTGTCAATTTTTGGGTGAAATCAAGGCTGAACGAGCACAGGACGGTTGGTCTCAGTATTAATTGTATAGTGCTCCTTCTCACTTCTGTGCAGTTACCTAAAATCTTTATCTAATGGCTTCAACATATCTGGCACTACAGCGCCTCCACAGACAAATAGAAGCATTTACACAAATCTATTATATGTGAAACAGTGTAATGTTGGTGTTTTAAATTTATAGATTATACCTACTAGATATATATATACTATATTAAACTATACGTAACTATATATTATTTATTCTAAAAGGGCTTGTTGTGATGGAAAAGCCTTTCCTCGTTGACCTGGGTGCCCCTCTTTGGGTTCTCACTACTTGGGTTGGGCCGCAAGAGAGCAGCCATTACTCTAGATTACTGTGAAAACAGTTACATATTCATTAAAAATTATTTTAAAGGTATAACTTTAGTACCCAATGTGTTTTTTTTATATTGACACAGCTGAAATGGTTGTACTGCTTAATGAATTGCTGAAAATTGTAGCATTGGCTGCTTAAGTATTCAGTACCCTAGAATTTCTTGCCAGTTATGTTTGCTTCTTGAAAATGGCCAACAAGAAACAAATTCTTCTAGCAACTCATAAACTGTTGTTCTTCAGAGAAAATAGGCCTATTCCACGCACTACTCTCTTGAAAGAAGAAAGCAGATCAGATCTAACCAGGACAGAGCAAGAAGTGAATGGCCCAGATGCACAACAACAGAAGGACAAGTACATGGCAGAAACAGACCCCTCAATAGTGCTCACCCGGCAGCTTCAATGAACTGCACACACTAAACACATCTGACATTGGCAGAGAAGTTCAAGTACTGAGAAAAATGTCATACAGGCCAATAACACCAAATTACTTCATATTTTGTTAATACAGCACAGAGATGATCAAAATACAAACAAAAATGCCAAAAAGCTTGCCGGTGACTTGTCCATCACAAAATTAATAGGTAAAAATATTCTTATTCCTGCACTTTTGATTATTTCTGTTATAAATTTAACTGTGGAGAACATAATCCTCAACCAAAAACTGTCTCTGGTTTTGGTAAGAGACAGTTTTGAACTTCTTGATGCCTCAAATTCTTGATGGTTGTGCAAGTTGTTGCGCCCTAAGTAACTAATCATGTTTTTGTGTTAAAAATTACAGAGAGAAACTACACCTTTGTTCTTGACAAGCGTCCTGATATACCTCTTTATTCTAAATACTATTTAAATATTATTTACTCACCGTGCATGATATATCCATCATGTCTTTCCAAGTAAGACATTTTGCTTGATTTTGTATAATCAATAATACAGAGTCAGCAGATACTACTGAAGTAATCTGTACTGATTTGGACATGAACCAATAATAAGAAATTAAAGATATATAGCTGTATATTCATACATACTGCAATACCTTAGACCCACTTTTTATTAGGTGTCTTCAACTAATTATTTGTATGTAATGCTGTTACATTGTAGTTACAATCAAAGTACCTGCACATAATTACAAAATGTATTTACATTATTGACCATAATCTGGCAATAATTTTCCAAAACATATACATTGCATCAAATGTTTAACATGTACGTGCTAAGGAGTTAGCACTTAATGTTAACTTAATAATTAGTTAAGACACCTAATATAAAGTGGAACCCAAACCAGATATTATATACAAATAAATAAATAATTCTGTCTTACAAAACACTCGAGTAACCACTGCTCTGTACATGAAACCATGATACTCTTGGCTCATGAAACATGTTCCGTAATTTAGAACAAATAATCACTGATAATACAATAGAATTAAATGTAATGGCAAATGTGCTGTGATGTTCATTCGGTCAGACACCTACCATGCAAGGACAAAAGCAGCCAGGGTTCAAAACCAGCACGCAACACCGTTCCTGCTCACAGTACATAGACTGCTTTCTGTTTATCACTTGTATAAATGACTGAGATAGTACAGATAACAGTCCAGTTTGAGGAAGTCAGGGGAAGGAAGTTTACAAGTGAGGTGTGACAAGTGTCAAATGTCTTCAACAGTGAGTTGTGAATGCATAACGAGTAAAGAGAAAGTTGTCAAAGATGCAGTATATTTAGGCCATGTTTGACTTAAAAAAAAAAAAAAAACTGCTACATTACATCGGAAACTTGTATTTTTAGAAACGGATGTCATCTAATGTTCAACACTGCAACAATGCAGAGATGCCAAACCAGGATTTCAATTTCTCAGACATTAAAATGATATTAAAATTATTAAGTTTTAGTGCCGTATTGTGGACCTGAACAGACAGAATCTGATAGTAACAGTGTGTCAAAAGACTTCTTTTCAATTATCATGTTGAAAAAAAGTATAACGCCAGCAAAAAAGTGGTACTCTCTTTCTCACCAGCTGTCATGCAGGTGTGAAATTTAGGTGCCTAATGTGTTTGCTGTATGTCTCTATTTCAATATGTTTCAACTACATAAAAAAAGAGCAGCACAGAACTATACAAGTAGTGAAGTGACTTGTAAGCTTGCAATTAGTGATTTAGACTGCTTATATGTAATTTAGAAAGTGGTTAATAAACTGCATGTTCTTAGAAATTTGTTTTTAAAAAGTAATCATCTGATAGCTGTTCAAGTTTATTACAACCCAATTTATTTCTTAAATGTGATGTATGTCTGAGTAAAACTGGATGGGGACTGAATCATGAAAAGCGGTCTCAGATGTTTTTGAGGAGGTGAATGAGAGGGCTTAGTAATGTCGGTAGCACTTAATTTTATAATCAAGTCTAAATTAATAATGAATAACTTAGTACTAACCATGAAACTAATTCGAAATCCATGTTCATGTAGTTCAAAGAAATGCAAAAAGGAGTGCACATCCTAAAATCCAAACTGGGTTCAGATGCATTTCACTTCACAAGGGTATTGTGTCTGATGAAGACCTGACTGGTCAAAATGTTGCACTGCTAGAAGTCCATGTAGTTAACCTTAGGCCCAGGTATACTTCATTTCACATCTTACGCTCTGTATAATGCACAGTTGAGTAAGTACGTATGCAGTTAGTGAAGATGGGCACATTCAATGTGAACGCACTACCTAGTTGATCTGTGACAAAACTTGAGCTGCACACAGACATCAAACATTTTTCTGGAATAACATCACTCATGTGTACATGTGTGTCTTATACCTGTTGAGGACTTGGCTCTTAGGTGGCTTTGGAGTTTCTCCCTGCGTAGAGACTGTGTGTTTGCTGTATCTGTACTGTGCTGAATGGAGGGTGGATGGCGTTTCACAGTCAGTTGCAGACTCTGTTCGTTGAATAAAGTCTGTATAAGAGCCAGGTCCAGAGAAGACACCGCACAACCATTTAAAACCATGATCTCATCACCGGGCCTCAGACCTATCAGTTATAAAATATAAAACAACAGGAGTGAAGGAAATAAAGTTTATAATGCCCTTCCAAAGGCAATATGTGAAAACATAAAAAGATCTTTTGGTCTTTGTTCAAATATCAAAAAGGTGTTTATAATGCAACCTATAAAAGCAAAAGTACCTTTGCTGAAAGCAAGCCCATCAGGGAGAACTTCTCTGACATCGATACGGCTGTTTTTCAGGTTGTCTACATAGCCTGTAACAGCAAAGCCTTGAGGACAGGAAAAAAAAATCATAACGCATCATAAAGTGCCATCAGTCCCCATGAGTTTATAAACAGCCACTAAAATTTCCCCTTTGCAATGACTTGCTTACCAAAGTCTCCAGTTAGACTAGGTCTAGACATATGCAGAGTGTAGACATTCAGCTGGCTGACCTCCAAATCGTCATAAGACTAGGGTGAGAAAGAAGTGTGGATAAGTGCGCAATCATGCAGCTCAACAACTCTGCTTTTTATAAACTGGGCTGTGATCCAACTGCTTAGCCATTATCAATATCTTACCATGTCCTGCAGGAGCTCGTCAGTCGATGGGGTTGATACCTCCATCCTGTCTCCTACACATCTTCTCAGCCTTAAGAAGTGTAGGCTAGGGTCCAGACCCATGAGCTAAGAGAAGAAAATCTATTTTAAGAAGCAGCTCTTTCCACATACAAATAAATAAAAAAATAACACAAAATGTAGAGCGTCAAGACATAAAAGAATAACGGCTATATTGTATGACTTCAGAAGAGTTGGATTACAGTGCTGAAATGCATGTTAATGTGTGTTTCTGCCACTAGAAAAAGAGCAGTGTGAAAATTTTTCAACTACTTCTGTATTCCACAAAAGAAGAACAACATAAAGGTTAGTAAATGGTAAAATAATATTTGTTTTGTGTAAATTATTAATTTTCTTTGCTGACAACTCAATATTTGTAATCCTTTCCAGCTACAACCCTGGAGTTATGAGATTTGCCTTTTTCTTTTTCATGACTTTTCTTCTTTTCTACCGTTCAAAAGTAATGTTTTTTTTTTTTTAAATTTAAGTAGTACTTTTATTTAGCAATAACACATTAAATCAAAAATAGCAGTAAATATTTTACATTGTAACACAAATTCTATATAGAGCTACTTTTATTTACTGATAATAATAATTAAAAAAAAATTCTTGAGCACCAGCATTTGAGAATGATTTCTGAAGAATTTTGACACTGATGAAATATTCAAATTAAAATTTAAAAGAGCTATTTTAAATTGTAATAAAATTTCACAAAATTGCTGTTTTACTGTATTTTTCATCAAATAAATTCTTAAAAACAATTGGTTTTTTGTCAGAAAAGCCATAACACATCTGTTATGAAGAGGGCATGATGTCATCTATTAATGAATTTCCCTAGATGCGGTCTATTATTTATATTGATATTCTTTTAGCAGATGCTTTTATCCAAAGCGACTTACAAATGAGGACAATAGAAGCAATCAAAACCAACAAAAGAGCAATAATATTATACTAATATTATAATAATTATAATGACACCCATAGCCTCAGGTAATCTCAGCAGTGAAGTATGCTACCACATACAAACATAATGACGTGTCGGTGTCTGTGTTGATTCAGACATAACAGGCACATGTGTAAAGTAATTAGAAACAATGCAACAGTTGACAAATCAAAATGGGTGTGTTGATAAATCAAGACAATTAACCTGAACACTATGCTGACTCTTTAAAACAAATAGGTGGATTTTTTTTGGAATGCACTGATCTTACCCTGCAGGTCTCGGCCAAGACATCCGTGACAGTGTGATGAGGTTTCAGAAGGACGGTAACAGTCTGGTAATTCGGCATATAGATGCACGTTGTGTTTTCTTGGCTGCAATCCCATTGGCTGCCTTCAGGTGGCACGATTGAGTAAACATTAGCCATACTACCTAACCTCTGTGAAAGAAAACCAGAGAAGAAACAAACAAAAAATCTGGTAAAATGTTAAGACTTTTTCAATATTACTTTTCTTCCCCGGTTAGTTACTTACCCATTTATAACACTTTATTACATCTCCTTATTTATTATTGGTGACACAAATTAAAATATTTTTTGATGGCATCTGAGAGCTGTCTTACCCTGCATAGACAGCAACGCAACCTAAATGTTCCCAGACCCAGAAACATAGCGGAGATCTGTAAACGAAATCCATTGAATCAGGGGGTCATCCACCTACAGGGGGACGCGGAGAGACGAATGGAATAAAGTCGTATTGTTTTTCTTTTGCGCACAAAAAGTATTCGCGAGTCGAGCTGCGTGAAAAGTACGGTTGGTTTGAACCCTGATGTCACTATGGATATTTACCCGATCCCTTGCTACGTCTCTCGGACATGGAACATTTACGATGCGTTGCTGTCTGTATGCAGGGCGGCCAGACAGATCGCAGATTCCATCAAAAAATATCTTAATTTGTGTTCCGAAGATGAACGAAGGTCTTACGGGTTTGAAACGACATGAGGGTGAGTAATTAATGACAGAATTTTCATTTTTGGGTGAACTAATCCTTTAAGTCTTTGGTGTCGGAAACAAACACGCCTATCCACCTTCACACACTCCAGAGAAAACATGTCACGTCTCCGCTCCAAAGGTACAGACCGTCCACACATTTCACTCAGTGAAGTAATGGCCTTTTTAGCAAGGGAAACAGAGTTACCTAAGACAAGTTGTATAACCCTATGTTTGTCCAGCGAGTGGTGTGAATGAAACCCTGACCAGCAGTAGAATGAGTCTGCATTCATTTACCACAGAAACGGTCAACTTTCCAACAGAGCAGCCAAGGGCAACCTCCCAGTACACGCTCCTCAGTGTGTGTGGCTCTCAGCATTTCAGACTTTCCTCTCCAAAGTGGGAAAAATCATTTATGGAAGCTAACCTCCACCCAGAATGCTAAAGATGGAAAGATGAAGAAAAGTCTCTTGCTGTCTAGAATAACCGCTATCCTTTAACATGGTCTCTTAGCAACATCGGTGTGTTGGTCTCCATGGATTACTGAAGTACATACAGTGAGGAACCAGAGACTTACAAGCAATCACAAACTGTACAACGTGGCTCAATCCACAGTCTTGCTTAAAATGAACTAGTTTTATCTAAATCAACTGATGTGAACAAAATCAGACAATTGTTCAGGGCATCACCACCAATCAAAATGTGAGCATCCATCAGCCACAATAAATTATTTTTTATACAAAAAGACATCACTAATATATTTTGTACATGTAAAATGTGTAGGTATATTAATATCCATGTTTTACAAATGTATTTTTAACATCTAACCAAGCCTAAGCTTTTTCCAAAGGCAGGACTCTGTATTTTGTGAAAACACAGTAACGTACCTCAAAACTACAAGGAGGAATAGTATTTAGATGCCCTTCACCGTCAGTATCAAAGACCTGAAACAAGAGGGAAAAAACGAATCACTGCAGTCTCATAAAACTCTTAGTCATATTTTGTCAGACGGAACAGAGCCATGGTTACAAACACTGCAGCAGACAAACTATCATTTTGTTTCTAAATAAAACTTCAGCCAAGCAAATTTCCTGTAGTGAATCTATTTTGATCTTAAACAAAAGGTTCGAGACTTCATTGGAGGAAAAGAGCACTATAATGGCTATTAGGATGAACGGTCATGCTGAATGTTTAATGCAAGACTTTTAATCTCGAATTTATACTTTTGTGGAGGCTTATTATGAAGTGGCGGCTCGTGGGTTTTAAATAGAGGAGGCACACTAATTGTATTCGTCTGGGATCCCTGCCGATTATTATTATTATTATTATTTGCTTAACCACTTTAAAATAGCTTTTTGTTGCTTTTAGTCAGAAAACGTAAAGAAAACAACAAACATACAGCAAGATAATATAATTTAACTTACCTGGCCTATCACTTTAAGCAAACATCCATCCCTTCTTAAAAGTCTGTGCTAAAAGAGAGCTGCTGTTTAATTAAGCCGTCTGCTGTAGCCTATATCCAGCTTAGGCAGTTTTCCCTTTTTTAAATTTGTATATATACTGTTTGAATGACAGTTTGGTAAATCTGTTGGCAATCAGATATTCAATATCGCTACTCATCATAAGTACTTGGTACAACAGCACGTTCAAACTAATATAGTAATTACATGCTATATGATGAATTGCGTGATACATCAGCAGGGGAGGCTAGCCTCCCTTGCAAGGGTTCTTTTCTTAACACTCCTCAGCGCTGAAAGTGAACACACGATGGTGATTGGCAAATTTTTTTTTTACCAATGGAGGCACGAGAGCTCAGCTCTTCCCCGGCCTCCCCCAACCCTTCTCTATCATTAGTGGTTGTTATTACATCAGCAGATTTGGCACATTCGTGATAGAAAAGCGGCACTTTCACGTTATGGTATTACAACTATGAAATTACAAACAAAAAAATACACATACTGAGACATGAACTGAAATGAATTGTGAATTTTATTAAAGGGGT
Source organism: Sinocyclocheilus anophthalmus (assembly GCA_018155175.1). Lineage (NCBI taxonomy): Eukaryota > Metazoa > Chordata > Actinopteri > Cypriniformes > Cyprinidae > Sinocyclocheilus > Sinocyclocheilus anophthalmus. The sequence goes on along the minus strand of JADLZN010009686.1, from coordinate 86,529 downwards.
CATATGATGCTTTTTTTAAAGATCATTATTTGGTTTATTTGGTGTAACAGAATATGTTGATGCTTTAATTTTCAAAAAACACATTCTTTTTCAAATAATTTGTAGGTCCTCTATGCCCGCCTCTCTCAAACGCATCGTTTTCAACAAAGCCCCACTCCTTTGACGAGTGCAGTCTGCTCTGATTGGCCAGCAGACCCAGTGCACTGTGATTGGCCGAACACCGCAAGCACTCGACGGAAATGTAACTCCCCTTACCATAATCCGAGCTTCATCTTTCAAAATAAATGTAAAAACAGTAAATAATGTCATTAGTTTTACCATCAGTTCAAAGCCCCACGAAAGGGGACAGACACAGTAAGGAGCATACACAAGCGCGGTTAGTTAAGACAGCGGACTCTACAGTATCTGCTCTCTCTCTCGCTCCACACGCGCACCGCACCACACAATGCACACACGATGCGCAAAACGCGCATTTGAACAGTCATTAGCAAATACTTAAACTATTAAGAAAATATACTTACAGTAGCTGATTCAGAAGTGCTAGATTGTCATAGCAAAGTCAGAATTATTTCCTCTCCTAGGTTCACGAAACGGTTTTTTTTTTGTCCATAAAATGCATTGCTGTTCTGTGTAAGTAATCTTAAAGATTCCTAAAGGCATCTACTTCCGGAAGACCAAATAAACTGCTTTTGCTTTCACACTGAAACACGGCGTCTCCCTGACATGCTGCATCAACACAAACTGCGGTTACTGAAACCACGCCTTCTTTCTTGGCGTGAACATTTGAGCGGCGTTATGCAAATATTCCCACATAGTGACCTAGATATGTGGGGGCGTGTTAGAACGAGACGTTTTAGGGGGGTGTGGCAGAGTCTTAACTTTTTTGATAAAGAATATCTCTTTGGTTTTGAGACTTAGTCTTTGCAACTTCAGGGATCTTATCTATGCACAATCAGATTGTAACACTCCAAAGAGAAAGGAAAACTTGAAAATCGCATCATATGACCCCTTTAACATTAAATCGTACTCCTCCCATTTCACCTCAAAATTATGGGGAAGCTGTGCCTCCCATGCCGAGCCGCCACTGTTCTTATGACAGATTGCTTGTGATGTTTCTCATCTGTAAGTCCTTTTTATAGCCATGCATGGTCAGCTGTAGGGGTCTTATACAGTTTTAGATTTTTCCCTGAGGCCCACTTATAATGTTAATTTTTCCTCATCTTTTTCAATCCTCTCCTTGGGCCTTAGAAACCGACTAGATTTATTTTTATTCTGATTTGCCTCGAAGACTTCTATGTAAACAACCTCTTAGCATACGAAATGAGAAACTTTTCTGAGGCCTTTTCACAAATAAACAAAATGACGCACAGATGAATTGTCTATTCACACCAAGAGCAAAATTAATATTTGTCAAGCTGAAGAAACAATTTTTTAAAAGACAGTCAGTAAATAAAGATCATAAACTACATCTGTATAGTTGTTCAGAATGTGTATATCAGTTATATGTACATATATTTTTATGATCTCAAACTGTATGCATGAACTAGAATTCACATTGTTCATAATTATTTTAATCTTTAAACAGCCCTCGTCCTTTTTATATTTGTATACATAAAAATTTTAAAATCTTCATGGAGTAAACAAATGTAGTCCAATATGAATATGAGAACAGATAGAAGAGAATAGATGATAAACTGGTATAAACACAGCGCAAAAATCTAAAAATACCTAGGAAAATGTATTTCCTCACGATACACACTTACATTTTAAATGTAATTTTTTTGAAAGAATGTGCTACAGAACAATATTATTTAAATTTGTACAAGTTCTAATTTTATGTAAAAAAATTTATAATGCATTATAAATCGAATATATTTTTTCTATTTATTTTCAGCAGCCATTACTCTTCAGTGTCACATGATCCTTCACATGAAAATTCATTCTAATATGCTGATTTGGTGCTCAAGATTAGAAGCATTTAATTATGATCAATGTTGATAAATGAGCAGGGGTTGTGCTGTCTGAAGTCGCTCGTAACGTATTGTAGACAGATGGAAACGAGATAATTGTGTGTCCACACCAGAATGGCAGCGTTGATGTAAATAGCATTTTACTTCTTCAGAATCGCGAAATCTTTTGTAACACTGTAAAAGGCTTTACTGTCACTTCTGATCAATTGAATGCATTCTTGGTAAATATAAAATTACTAATTTCTTAGGTTTTAAAAAAAAATCTTACTGACCACACTTTTAAACGTAGTGTATACATATAGATATATAATTATCAAATTACTAATGTTTTTCCCACCATTTAATCTCATTAAGAAACTGTATGTGTTAACTGCATAGGAGGGCCTAGTAACTGGGGACCCAATTTTAAAGTCTAAACAGGATTACTGTCAGAGATGAAGAACAAATTATTTGCTTCTAAGCAAGGCCAAACGTAGGCTTAAAGACTGACTGATGTTCTCAAACTCCGTGAGAGACAAAGAGAGGAAGAGAGACAAAAAAGACACTTTGGCTTGATGGCTACCGCAGTGGCAAAAGGTTGGCCTGTTTAATATTTAGCAACTAGCATAGGGCTCTTATACCAACCATCTGTGTGTCGCTGCGGGGTAGAGTACAGCATGCTGCAATTTACCCCATATGGCTTTTAATAATTCATAATGCATTTCTCCCTCTGTCTGTCTCCACACCTCTGCCTTCTGTGGTGTGAAATGAAATTGGGGCTCGTTAGCCAAGCTGGCTGGATCTCCCATCACATGACACATGTCAGGGAGGGACAGGGACTTCATGTCAGTGACTGGAGACTTTTTTACCTTTCACTCACTTAAGATACTAGTGGATTCACTTAGTGACAGAAATTAGCAATTTAACTTTTTATTAAGGGCCAAAATTTGGTCTATGGAATTGATTTTCAGTTACTTTTTTTTGGAACACAACATATTTGTTAATTTATGTCAAATGCTTCAGTATATTATTATTTTTTATTGGACACTGCAGTGTCTTAACTCATAACTATTTAGGCCTATAGTGTAAAATTGTATGAAATATATTAAATGTCGAAAGAAAATGTGACGCGAGGGGCGGGGCCGAGAGCCGTGGGAACGGAGCGAGGCCGGTGGAGTAATTGATAATGAGCGAAACCTGCACCACTCACCGGTCTCGAGTCTCACGGAGGAGCTCCGGAAGGATAAAAGGGAGGAGTGACGACAGTGTCGGACGAGAGAGGACCAGGCCTGGAGTTTATTTTGTGTTTTGGTTTCGTTTGTGCGCGACAGTCGTCCGCGAGGGGCTGTCGCGCTATTTTGTGTTTGTTTATTTTATTAAAGTTTCTTTGAATGTCCGCCAGTTCCCCGCCTCTTTCTTCCCGAACTATGATCTTTGTTACAAAAACTAATAAAACTATTTATTATGGGGCCATTGGGGCTTCACATCTGGAGCATTTTATTTTATTTTTTTACTTTCAGTGGCACTCATTGTTAATTTCTGCCACTGGGTTCTTTATGCAAAATAATGTGCATTAATTAAGATGGGACAACTACAATTTGGGATCACTTGTTCATCACTGAATTGTTATGCCGTCTACTTTCTACATAGACAGCTGACTTCTAAAACGGAAAACCTAACTGCATATGAATCTCATTTGGAGACACATTTTTAGTGGTGAAACTGATTTTCCCATATAAAAAGCAAAGACCAAAAAAGCATGCAAGTCATGCAAATCTTTCAGCACAATTTTTTGGCACAGTAAGTCTAGCAAGCTACATTTTTAAGATGGTTTCCCAGAAGCTACTGACCTCAGGGAAGGTCACCACCATGTACCAAGTGATTATCGGGAACAAAACTGGCAGTTTGGACAGGAAATTCTTTTCTTCTGAAAACATTTGAGTGGGGTAAATAAAATCTGTGCTTACAATGAATAATTTAATTCATCTGATTTCTAGAGGCTGCAACAATATTTTCCTTCCAGCTGTTACCCTTGTGAACATTTCAAATAATTAGATAAAGTGAATTAAGGCATTTACAGAGGTGTATAAGAACATTTAGAGGTGTATTTTATCATATCATTTTGAAATATAGTCAATGTAGAGCCAGTTTGCTCATTGCAATTCATTCTGGAATTGCTTTATATGAGAAGGGCATGTGCAATCTGCAAACCAAAATTACTGCCTTGAAGTGTTTTCTAGGTAGGCAGCTTACTAGTTTTTGGGACCCACTTTATATTAAGTGTCTCTTTAACTACTATGCACTTGCATTTAATTTATTAATTTGATCCAACATACTTATTGTGCCCATACATGTTTTACATTGTACTTATGAAATAACTGCATGTAAATACATCTGTAACTACACTATTGGCCCTACCCTTTCCTATTAACCAACACTAACCATACCACCAAATGTCCCTAACCCTAACCATAACCCACCTCAAAAGCAGCACTCAACATGAACACAATATGTATGTACACTGTACCTATTTTTCCCACCCTTACCTAATAGGCTAAGCTGGGATCATTTTGGAATATAGCAGGATTGACAGGAGGTCGAAATTAAGAAGCATTAATATTTCTATAAGGAGCCATGCTATACTAGCTGTGGTCTAGAAAACTAGTGTCCCTTACCTGAGGAAGACCACTGTAAGAACAGCAGCTCAAATCAATGAAATCCTTTAAATAAAAATACAAAATGAAGGATCTACAATTTTTATACAGACCAAGATGGTTTACTAGGTGGTAAAGAAGTGCAACAGACTCACAAAACAAGCATTAGTGACTTACTTAGCTGCCACTTTTTATTCCAAACAACACACATAGTACTCTAAATGTAGAGACAGTCCCCCTGCAACAACTTGGTGTTAAATGCCTTGCTCAAGGGCACGGTCATGACAGAAAATCTATAAAATTCTCCGGCTCATGGGTCAACCCTCTCTAGATTTAAACAAACAGCCCAGCGCAGTTCCTTAACTGCTAATTCACCACTATTATTAGCACACTGCATTAAGATCTCAACGGGGAGGAAACATCATCAGCTTCATCAGTGTCTCAAGGCTTTACACTTGGTAACCAGATATGAAACTCTACATCTGAAAATAGCTCTCTTATTATCTTGGTGCATTTCTGAGAAAGGAGGAGGAGATGGGAAAACGAACAGCATTTTTAATCCTGCCAGCTCTGTAATTACTACCTTTAGAGAGTCTTTATTTATCAAAGTCCTGTTATTTGCACCTGTGGGAGGAATTTCCCACCAGCCTGATGCATGGGTTTCAAAACATAAAAGGTAGAAAAATGTATATGCAAATGCACTTTCCAAGCACTTGTGTTACAGCACACAGTCACGACTGTTTAAAGCAGACAGAGTGGGTGTAGTACCTGTGAGACTGAAGGCTTTTTTTCATGACCTCGCTTGGTAAGAGTATCCAGGCCCTTCAGGGAGGAAAAGACCCCTTTCTTACTGCGACCTCGGTGGGACAGAGACAGAGAACGCTTTCGCATTGTGGCTTCATCTCTGGAACAGATCTGTACGACAACAAAGAGACTGGCTGTAATGGTAACTAGGTAAGTATTCCATTTTTAGAAATGAAATGTTCCAAATTAAGTGTAACAGCTTCCTCTCATAGTAATTTCAGGTTTCAGATGTTAAAATCAAATTCATTTTCAGTAAAGAATTATTATTATTTTTTTTACAATGACGCATACAGTAAACCTGTCAGAATAATTTCAACTTCATTTAAAAAGGAGTATAATAGCTGAATTCCCTGTCAACAACTAGACTACCCCACAGCCCTGATCCATCAATCAGAGAGAGGGAGAGCTGTTGTTGCCATAGAAATTGTGAATTGTGCCAAAAGAGCTCAGCAGCAACCACCCACTTCCATGAAGCATTGCGCATGACAGTCAAGTTAGTCTCCCATGCTCTCAACCAATTATGTGTTAACATTTTGCAATAAAACAACAAATCACTGCAGTCACCCGGATCCAGTACGTATCCAGCTCAGATGGTGGATCTGCACCTAGAGATGACCTCGACAGCCCTGAATGTCAGCGGAGATCAGGAAAACTAGATGAGCCCCAGAGACAGATCCCCAGTGAAGACCTTGTCTCCTAGACGGCCACCGGGACAAGACCACAGGAACCAGTTGAGTCCTCTGCACAATCTGACTTTGCTGCAGCCTGGAATTGAACTGCTGGTTTCGTCTGGTCAGACGGTCTGGCCCCCCGACTGAGCCTGGTTTCTCCCAAGGCTTTTTTTCCATTCTGTCAACGATGGAGTTTTTGGTTCCTTGCCGCTGTCGCCTCTGGCTTGCTTAGTTGGGGACACTTAATTTCCAGCTATATCGTCGACGTCATGACTTGCACAAGTATTAGTTATTTCTGCAGTTACTGAAACATATTTTCCTATTTCAATGCTGTAAAGTTGCTTTGAAAACACACGATTTATTGTTAAAAGGCTATATAAATAAAGGTGACAATACTTTAATTAAACATTAAATGGATAGATTACTATAAGATAAAATATACTGTTGTTTGATTCCATCCAGAATTTGCAATACTGCAGGGGATGAGTTCAACTGCTACATAGTTTTCCGGCTTAGTACCTATGTCTCAATTAGAGTCAAATATAGTTTTGTTCAGTTTTGCTTTAAACTGGTCTTAACCCTTTGAATTCTAATGGAGAAAATGAATGAGACCTATTTTCTGGAACAACTCAAAAGTTGGCTGTCACTGTTTTGTTCTTTAATGCTACTAACCAGTGCTGGAAGGAGGAACGAGACGCATTGCCCAGACGCTATTGCAGCTATTGGTCGGGCGGCTGACCGCGGCTAGCATGCTCTTGGTGTAGGTTAACTCTCCGCACCTCTTGTAAACGGCCATGTAGCAGCACATGCGAAAAGGTCCTGTTTAAGTCGCTCAAGATTCTGTTCCCCCTGTTGGATCTGTCCCGCAAATTTTAAAAAAAGGGTTACTGAGGAAACATCCTCATCCGCTATGGTGACAACTACTGCTCGCAGAATGTCATTTGAGTGTTGAGAAGGTAACTTTGAAATGTAATAGTACAGATCACAAGTTCACTCTCCTTGCCTCAATATTTATACACAGACTGTACTAAGTAGCGTAACTATTTCACTTACTTTATTAAAGCAATGTAACTGATTAAATTAGATTACTTTTTGATTACTTTTACAGTTCTGCTTATTTTTTTTTCTAAACATCATTAAAACGCATCTCAACTGTTTTTCAAATAATTTGGAAACATTTAAAGCAGGCAGGGTTAACCTGACAGTAGTACTCAACACTGATTACATTCAGACTTTCAAAATCCTTTCATCACTTGTATTAAGTTTATAATAAATGGATGGTAAATAAGCATACCCACCACAAAATCAGACTTTAGCACCTCTTTTTTTTTTACTTTTAGATCGTGCTGAGGTTAAACAGATTTCAGAATTTTTTTTTTATTTGTATAGCTATGACAGGACCACTGGCATCTAGCAATGCTTTGGGGGGAAAAAACTGTTAATCTTTAATAAAGCATACATAAACCCAAACAGGAAATAAAATGGTTATCAAATAAATATGTGTCCTATTCTGTGTCCTAAATTCCGGTAAGTAACTGTAATTTAATTACACATTTGTTTTCAGTAACTGTAGCAGATTACAGTTACATTTATTTTGTAATTAAATTATGTAATTCCATTACATGTAACTAAGTACTCCCCAACACTGATCATTTGTGATCTATGGTGGCAGAAACAGCATGAGTAAAGGATCTTTGCGGCTGTAATTGCTCTCAGATGTGAGAGGGCATAAAGGGAGTTTTTCTCCAATCGCCATTATTATATGTAATAAAAAAAAACATAGGGGAAACCACTTAGTGATTTAGTGCTCTGCTCTTTTGACAAAACAGGGAAAAAAAGCCACGATTATTAGTCACAGCTCTATGAACATGATCAGTTTTCTGATGAAACTTTATAACACTAGTCTCATATAGCTAAGCATCTGACTAAATACCATTTGTCTAGTCTACATTGCAGCCAAGAACCACCCACTTAAACAGGAAGAGACTGTCTGACTGACGCGTGACAAACTAGAATTTGTTTTGTCGTAATGTAATGTACCATTTTAAGGCTGTGCTTAATAAAAGCCTATCTACACTAATGATGGGGTTTGTTTTCTTTTAATGGGGAAAGCTATTATTGTATACTCTTCACTTATTATTTTTGAGACATAAACAATACAGTTATTTAATTTAGCGATAATTGACAACAATGGATTAAAAAAATACTAACATTGCACAGACTTTGCTTTTGTGCATTGTTTGTATGGTTTGGTTTGGGCTCCCAGCATCATTCATACACTGCCAATGAGTTTAGAGACACTGTGTCATTAAAGTTTCTTGGTATTTGGTTTATTTAATTCTACCAACTCAACCTCACATCATTAAATCAAGTATAATGAGGTTGGACAGACACTGCACTGTTAACTCATGGGAATCTTATGCTAGCCCAGGAGAGCCTTTCAGAAGTACGACACTGGATATCAACATTGGACACCCATTACTACAAAAAGAGAGGCATGTTCGTTGTAGTTTAGAGCCTGTTAGGAACACACTGACTTGACTGAGTCTTTGGAGCCTGTTTGAGAAATTTGTTCTAATGGTCTCCCATGAAATTTGATCCAGAATCAACCTGTGATGAAAAAAAAAAATCAGCTAAAAGTTCTCACACAGTCTGATCAGGAATCAGATTGAGATGTTAATAAACTTAATATATAAAAGCCTGGCTGAATTTCCATTTCTGAGATATATGTGTGTTTACGTCTGGATGGGCAGAATTTTTGATGTGCAGTCATACGCATTTATCTTCAATTAGTTTTTCTGACATTTTCCCTGATTCATATGTTTAATAGTCTTAAAAGCCATTATTAATTCAGTTACAGGGAGAAAGGGTGAAGGGGGGTCAATGGAGACTTAAAACCACCCAGCTGGCACTGATTTGTAGAGACAACACTTCAAAGTTACCCAGTTTCTCAGACAATTCTAACCCTTTACCCTTTACCAAATCTCTCATCCAGCGTCTGGCACCCCCCTAACTCCCCCTTTTGACCTCTGCATCAGCTCCAGAGGTTCCCATGAAGCATTAACATGACTGCTATCAGGCATTGGGAAAACTACTAATACCATTGGTCAAATAAAGCTATGTGGGTCATGCAACCTCTAAAGTGGTATGTGGTGGTAAGATTAGCATGCCTTCTGTTAACATGACAAAGCCCTCAAGGATTTATCCCGATGTTTCAGACAAGATGGAGAGCTTGGTACATTCTCAACCTTGTCAATGAATACACATCTCACTACAAAGCATCAAACGTAATGACGTAGTTAAAGCACTAAACTTCAAATGTTCGCATGTGCAGCTGCACCTTCATTGTTTCTAAGAAATGCAGTCTTTATCTCACACATAAGCACATTTCATGTTAAAAGAATAAATCAATAAAATGGTCAGTCAAAATTAATAAAAAAAAAACAAAAGAGACAAAAAAGGACGTCATACAGTATTTAGACGCACTTCCAACAAACTGGATTTAACTGTTGCTTACCTGGTTTTCAATAGCCTTTCTATTTTTGGGGTCACCAACGATGGACAACTGCAGCTCTGCCATTTTCCTCATCTTGCTGTCCATGTCGATCTGTAGCTGATGAAGCTCTCGCACAGCATGGGTAAAATTCTGTACGCACCATTTGTAATCGGCAGCGTAGTCTCTTTCTCCCGTAGCGGGGTCATATGGCGCAATAAACAGCTGCTCTGCGAATGAAGGCGGTTACCCCTGTTTTATTCCTAGAGTGGAAAATAACATACAAGGAAGAAAATGTGACCTTTTATACATAGAAGTTACTGTAAATATGCTCATTGTAAAAAAAATATAAGGCTATTTGATTAGTAACGTATATGTCTTGTGCAGCACTTTGTACCACTTCATTTTAAATAACAACGTTACTTTGTTTTTTCAACTCAACTCTGTATGTATTTCCATGTTTAGATTACATTATGAAGCCTAGATTTTCAATGTCTCAAACCTTTGGACCCCACTTTCAAATTTCAAGCATTTAAAGTGATAATTCACATTCACAAAATTACAATTCTGTCACCACTTACTCACCCTCAAGTGGTTCCAAACCTGCATGACTTTTTTTCTGCTAATCACAAAAGAAGATATTTTGAAGAATGTGGGTAACCAAGCAGTTGCTGCTCCCATAGACTTCTATAGTACGGGAAAAAAATACTATAGAAGTCAATGGGGCAACCAGCAACTGTTTAGTTACCCACGTACTTCAAAATATCTTCTTTTGCTTTCGGCAGAAGAAATTGGAACAACTTGAGAGTGAGTAAATGATGACAGAATTTTTTTAATTTTTGGGTGAACTATCCATTTATGTTTATGCTTGATATCATAAGGTCGTTAGTATCACCTTATTGACAAGTTATTGACAAGTAATGTGTGCAATGTTTTTTTATTTATAATACTAAATTGTCCAACTTCAGCATTTGGAATCAACAGTCTGTCTGGTTGACCAAGTCAGAAATTATAGCAATTTTATTGGCTTTAGAACATAAAAATGTCAGTGCTTTCACTGAGAAGAAGGAAAGAAAAATCCATATCCATCCATAACTAATCAATCTTCATGTTCTCTGCACCAGTCAGTTTTACAACAGCAGGCAAGTGGCTGGTACTCAGTGGCCTGCCACTATACTAAAGTAATAAGCCCCAAGAAGCCGTGGTTTACAGTGAATTTATAACAGCTAAGGGGCATTGTTAGGTACGACGCGAAGCAGAGTAACTTAAACCCCCTTAGCTGTTATAAATTCACTGTAAAACCATGGCTTCACTGGGCTTATTGCTTTTATAAAATGGTAATTCCCCATATAACGTATAAGGTTGTCATCACAAATAAAACAGAGCAAATAAAGTGTAATGATATTAATAAAAACATTATTCTTCCACCAATCAATGTACTTCCTCAGAATCAGTTGTGGTTGCCGAGCAACACACAAATGTAAACAAAGGTATGTTTGTAGAGTAATTTACAACAGCTTCGAACGTGGCTCAGCCAATCAGAATCAAGGACCAGAACTATCCGTTTTATAAAGAACAGTTGACTATCCACCTTTTTCTTGTTGTAAAAATGGGCGCGGCCATTTGTAAATTCTATGGGTCTGGCTTCCGGTCTCATCTGCGTCCACTCCGTCCAGCTATTTTTAGCTGAACAAAACAGTTCGTTTTGCTGCTTGATATTGAAAGTTTGTGTGTCTTATCATATTATTTTAATGAATTATCTTAATTATGAACACACTGGTTTTGTAGTGCAAAACAGTTTTAGTGTTTACTGCACGTTGTAATTCTTCTCGTTATTTTCCTATAGCAGCTAATGAACCGGAAGTATTGCCTATAGGCTTACTTCTGCGTTGAAGAAAAAGGTGGATACTGGAGTCTCATTTCACAGTTAGTAGCATCAATCAAACAAAAACACACTTGAGCTGCAAACAACACAAAAATTAAAGGGGTCATATGATGTTGCTAAAAAGAACATTATTTTGTGTATTTGGTGTAATAAAATGTGTTTATGTGGTTTAACGTAAAAAAAACTTTCTTAAGACATAATTCCACCTATTCCCCTAATGTATTTATTATTGCTTCTCCTCTATGCCCCGCCTTTTTGAAAACGCGTTGATTTTTACAAAGCTCATCGTTCTGAAAAGCTAGGTGTGCTTTGATTGGCCAGCTATCCAGTGGGTTTTTGATTGGCCGAATACCTCAAGCGTGAGACGGAAATGTTACGCCCCTCACCATACTGTTGATGCAGTGTCCCGGCCGGAGCGACGAGACAAAAACATTAAAACCCATTACAAATGAGGCATTTGTTGCATCCAGTGGGGACATAATTACTGCTTATAATGACTTTTACGCCTCTTTACGCGTTTGCATCGTGCCGCTAAAAACATAAAACCCTGTCTGCATTTGTGATCAGAGAAATGACAAACAACAAGTGCTAACGTTACTCCACGCCCAAAACTCGCGTTTGAATCATCATTGGCAAATCCTTTAAATGAAAACGTACTTATGTGAGTCAGAACTGCCGGCATTTTAGTCGTTACTCATTTTAACGTTACTCTCCCAGGATCAGGAAACAGTCCTCCATAAAATGTGCTGCACACATCTGGATATTTGGGTTTAAACTGTTCTGGAACAGTGTTGTCCCCTACAACATCAACCCCTTCATTTGTAGTCGTTAAAAAATCCTCTTTGGAAGACCAAACAAAGTAGTTTCGCTTTCACAACGAAAAACACAGCGGCCTAACGTGAGCGGAAGCCCCGGCTTAGCGTGAGCCGAGGCCAGGCTAGAGTGAGCAGAGGCACGGGGTTGAGAACGGCACAGCCGGCGGATCCGACGAAGGAGCTCAAGCACTGTTTACGACCCTGCTTCATACACGGGGAAAGCCGATCCGGCGATCCACAGCACTAAGTTGATGTATTCCCTCAGCGACCAGCACAGATCAGCTCTAGGCATGATGAAGCGGATATCGTCCTCTTTTGGAAGACCAAACAAAGTAGTTTCGCTTTCACAACGAAGCACACAGCGTCTCCACGACATGGTGGTGGTAGTTGCGGCAACAATACTACAGCGAGAATCAAAGTTACGCCTTTTTTCTTTGCGTGAACATTTGGGAGGCTTTATGCAAATCTTCCCAGATTGTGACGTTGGTATGTGGGGGCGTGTTAGAACGAGCCGTTTTAGGTAGGTGTGGCTGACTCTTAACTTTTATAAAGAATATCTCTTTGGATTTGAGACTTTAGTCTTTGCAACTTTACAGATCTTCTTTATGCACCAAGAGCTTGTAACACTCCAAAGAGAAAGGAAAAATTGAAATCGCATCATATGACCCCTTTAAGTTAACCAATTTGTTAAACCAATTTAAAGTTACTCCTAAATTAACGACACCTTACATGACAGAAGCTTACACTGCAAACATAAACAAAGGCATGTCATCGACTGACAGTGACCGGAAGACTACACAATCAATCAGTTGTGCTCTAGAAATGCTGCCGGTGAACTGTTCCCGCTCTGTACACATGCAGCTTCTGTGCGGCTCTGCTTATGCTTTCAGCGTGAAGTGGCCATTAGTTTGTAAGCTCAGGTTTTCAACTTACCTGAAAAAGGTAGACATCACCATAGGCATTACTGAGGCAGAACACGTTCTCTTTCTTGGGGTGCTCAGGAACTGCCTGGACTACACCATCCTCTGCTAACAAGGCATAGCATGGAGACTCTGGATCTGAAGAGGCTTTTCCATAGGTCTCATAGAACAGCATTGTGCAGCCTACAAGAAAAAAATATATATATAATTTGGTCACTGGACACTTTAAGCAGTCATGGTGTGTTCTTACTACACAAAGGTGAGTAGCACAGTAAATCACAGTGGCCGTTATAGCAATCATGGCATACTTACCTTTTAGAGTGACCCAGAATTGTTTCCATTTTCGACGGCCCACTAGCTCTAATTTGCGGTCCTTGTGTACAGTAAGCAATGGCTTGAAGGAGAGCCATCCGGCCCGCCTAACTACACCCTTTTCTTTCTCAAACAGCAAGTCCAGCTGCTCTAGACACCCGAGGACTTCTTGACTACTGCTCTCTGTTTCTTCTGAGGAGCTCTCGTGCCAATCTTCTCGTCCACCTTCTGCTGGAGGCCGACCGGTCTTCAGCTCCCTCATGAAGTTCTTGTAGATGTTCTGCCGCAAAACATCGGTACCCAAATGAAGGGCACCGGCAGAGCCGCTGCGGGTGTTCAATGACAGAGAGTGAGAGCGGGTTTGAGGCATGCCGTGTGGAACCGTCAGAAAGCTGGAGACCTGAGAGGGAGAACTGGTCTCGGCAGTGAGGCCATCCACACCACTATCAAAGCAATCGACGGGCTCATTATATCTCGGCTCCTACAACAAAAGCAAAGGAGAAATATTGTAAGAATGTGTGTTTACTTGTGACCATCAAAATATAATTTTTTTAAACCACTATAATAAACTCATCCATTTTTGCAATCTGGGTCATTTAATTCAAAACATTTTTTTTAATTTATTTATTAATTTTTTTATATTCAAAAGAAAATGCAAGCATCGCTCCTTAATGCTAAAGTTCCCAGTGTTTTGTTGCTATTCGTTTCTTGGTGTTCCAAGTGGTTTTTAGCATTAGCCTTCACTCCTTCAGTCTAATGATGTGATTTTTAATTTGTAAATTTTTTTGACCGAGACCATTGCAAATATGAATGATTTGAGACTTTTAAATATTACTCACACAACCGCCTTTGGTGCTTACTTTAATGGAGTTTTATACTCATGTCATACGCAAATGTTATGCATATGTGACCCTGGACCACAAAATCAGTCATAGGGTCAATTTATTTGAAATTGAGAATTATACATAATCTGAAAGCTGAATAAATAAGTTTTCCATTGATGCATGGTTTGTTAGGATATTTGAAAATCTGGAATCTGAGGGTCAAAAAAATCTAAATACTGAGAAAATAAATGGTGTTTAAAGTTGTCCAAATGAAGTTCTAAACCATGCATATTACTAATCAAAAATTTTGTTTTAATATACTTACAGTAGGAGATTTACAAAATATCTTAATGGAACATAATCTTTAAATAATATCCTAATGATTTTTTGGCATAAAAAAAAAATCGATAATTATTGACACCAACAAGTGCTCCTCACACTACTCAAACTCGCTTTGCAATCATCATGTCACAGTCCTTACATATGCAAACCGTACTTAAAGTCTGAGAGTCAGAAACTGCCGGCATTGTAGTCTAACGTTACACTCCCAGGATCAGTAAACAGTCCTCCATAAAACTAAAAATGCTCTGCACACATCTGAATATTTGGATTGGACTGTTCTGGAACAGTGTTTGTAAATACAACTTAACCACTGATTTCTATCGTGTCCTCTTTTGGAAGACAGAACAAAGTAGTTTCGCTTTCACAACAAAACACACAGCTCACACACGGCCGGCTTGAGTGAGCGGCGGCGGGAGGGCTTGCGGCAACCATATGTGATGACCCCGGGCTGGACTCAGCTTCGTACATGGTGAAAGCCAATCCGGCGATCCACAGCGCGAAGTTGTTGTATTTCCTCAGCAACCAGCACGGATCAGCTCTAGCCATGACGAAGCGGATATCGTCCTCTTTTGGAAGGCCAAACAAAGTAGTTTCGCTTTCACAACGAAACACACAGCGTCTTAACGACATGGCGGCAGCAACAATACGACAGCGAGAATAAAAGTTACGCCTTCTTTCTTTGCGTGAACATTTTATGCAAATCTTCCCACATCGTGACGTAGACATGTGGGGGCATGTTAGAATGAGCCGTTTTAGGTAGGCGTGGTTGACTCTTAACTTTTATAAAGGATATCTCTTTGGATTTGAGACTTTACAGATCTTCTTTATGCACCAAAAGCTTGTAACACTCCAAAGAGAAAGGAAAAATTGAAATCGCATCATATGACCCCTTTAATACTTAGGGACAGAAACTTGAGCAAAAATAACGCCTTAGCAACAACCTCTAATACGAAAACTAAAACAAAATAACAAAAGTCAGTTATCGCTGGTGTATGACAGTAAACGCAAGTTTAATCGCCATAATGCTACACAAATTTTGGGAAAATGAAAGCCATGGGCACACCTCTTTACCCCATTCCTCATTCACCATGGAAAGCACAGTATGTTCTTTAAAGGAGTGTCATTAGAAAAATATCATTAAGAGCATCAATCTTTCTTCAAAGACTACACATATCCAGCAGCTGACACTAATTACACAAGGGTTCAGATGTGCCAACAACACTCTGTGTAAAACTACAGCTGATGTCTGGCATTCAGTGGAGATTTGAATGTAAACTTCAATATTTCTTAACAATAACTGCAAAAGTTGAATTAACAAGTTACATGGCCACATTATTATGCATATCCATTTTGAAGCCGTCCAGTGATTACCAGGGAACTAGCAGTTGGTCAGTGTATATTTTACCAAAAGGTCTTTGTGGCTGTCAAACTGTAAAAAAATGACAGCGTGTTTCTTGGACTGGTTCATAATACATTTTAGATGGTTTCACAGTTATGATTATGATTAACCTGACAGCACAAAATTCTCATAAAATGTGATCTGATTTTCACTGAAGTCATAATAAATATGGTATAAACCGCACACACTGTCCAGAGCCAAATCTTTTTTCAGCAAACATTCCAGGTCATTAACGGGAAAGTGTGTGGCAAAATAAAACTCCCTATCTTTCATTCCCTATAATATATTTGCATCAGTTTAATACTGTATATGGAACGTCCTGTTTCAGCTCATGTCACAGTAATTAGTATTTCCAGGAATTTTGTTCCAGAACTTTTTTTCAGAATAAGACTTTATTGTTATGCCCTAAATGAAAATCTGATCACTGGGTTCATTCAAACATTCACAGTTAAAAGGAGTATTCTGGATCTCCGCAGTCTACAATGAAAAACTGCATTATAATTTATTAGCATCATTAGCATGTTAGCATAACTATTCCATGTCTACATAAATGCCTACAGATGTAAAACAATACAAGGTAACTGAAATGACTTTAAAAGCACATTTCATGACTGCATCCTGATTTACAAAAAAATGACTACTTAATGTCTTTAGTTTAAAAATAAGTCACTGCTTTCTTCTGATGTGAGCAGAAGAAAGCACAGCCGCTTTAAATTACTCCTTAAAGAAGAACTAGACTGTATCATATCATATTATAAGTCTAAAGTGAGTAATAGCAGAGTAATGCTTGTTTGCAAAACCTTCCACAGACACGGACTCCACAGAAAACATCAAAGAGTATTCCACTCTTTCCCATTAAATGCAGCATAGAAGCCAAACAACAGGAATATCTCACTGATGGTTAAACATTTTCACACACATGAAATCACAAAAGAAGACTTTAAAAGACGCATTCCCAATTAGCTACTAAAACTTAGGTGTAAACAGAGAGCAGAAATACTATATCCTCGACTTATTTTATAAGATGAGGTACTCATCATTGGTTTTCCTCCTATGCGATCTTTAATGAATCAACTCCTCGTTTTCTTCAACACCACAGAGTTTATCCCATGCTTTCTTTTGGTACCCACCAAATGCCAGACACTGCCTTTGTGAGGAATACATCATCCTGTCATCTTCAGAGCACTAAACCTAAACATTTCTTTTGCATTTTTTCAGCTCCAATGTATCCTGATATTCATTTGTTAGAGCCCCATGGGTTCCTTGTCTCATTGAACTGGCATGGTGTAGATTTCAATATTGTGCCCTATATGTGTTCCTGGCAAAACAATAATGCCCACAGCGGCACCTGGCACAAGTAACAACAGTCAATAACCCAACGGACTGATGCTTGCACTCATCAGTCATTCTCGCACTGATATAAGGCATGTGGCTAAAAATGACTAAACAAATAAAAAGGAAATGTGAGTGGTGGTATAAGAAAATATATTGTTTCCAGTAATTATAGCTTTTCAAATGTTATTTTGTTTTTTATGCTTTTGGAAATTAATCTTTACCATCATTAATTAGGCATATTATTTAGCATTTTAGGCCCATTTTGAGCTCATGCGCTATAGTTAAGATGCGAGTGTAGGGAATTACTGCATTGTGATGGCAGAACTATAAGGAACATTTAAAATAGTGTGTTAAGCAATCATGCATGCGGTTATATTGTACATACTAACAGTATTACTTTAACATGAACAGTTAGTAAGTGACTACCTTGAAACCAATGACAGGGTCTCTTTTGATGATTGATAATAATCCGTGTTAATTCATATCTTGTCCTTAAGCATTTTCCTTAAAAGTTTTAGGCGAAAATAGCAAGTCAGATAGCTTGTACTATGACACTATTCTCAACAAGCAACACAATTTCAGGAATCATTCACATCCACAGCACAAATACCAAAATTGGCCATTGCGAGTTTACAGGACAGCAAGTGCACATTAAGTGTGGCATTTGGGACAATGTTTACAATTTCACTTTCATAACCCGCCCAGTAAGGATGAGCAGTGAGGTTACAGGGAGAGAGAGATGCTGTCAGCTAATCATAACAATGCCCGTTTACTGACAAATCTTACACAAGATACAGTTTTTTGCAATTCTTAGCACTGAGAGTGAGCAATAGTAATGGCAATGCTTGCCTCAACAAGCACCACTAACAATATAAGACTGATTTTAAAAAGGAACTGTAGACAGGGGTTGGACACATTGGGTTCCAATTACATCCAACTTTTTAAATAAAATAAATGGAATGAAAATGAAATGGAAATGGAAACAACCAACCAAAAAAATTGTCCTTACCTGAAACTTCCATTTTTTCCTGGTCAAACTTCCAGTCCAGTCACTAATACGCCTAATTCTGTTCCTGATGGACACTTTCTTTCCATTATTGTCTAGAAAAGGCTTTGGTTTCTGGCTAGGTAAGGTGAAGGAAGAATATTGCTTTTCCTCCTGGCCCCCCTCTGACCCGAGTTCCTCCATCACAGACACAAAGGAGGACCTGTGCTTTAAATGGCTATTATTTGAAAACTGCAAATCCTTAACCGTGGGGAAGGTGGCAGCAATTCTGGGATCCCTGTAGAGGTCAGCTGTAGTAATGGCAGGCAACTGCTCAGCAAGAAAACCCACTTTTGTTGAAATACTTTGGCTGTTAGGGGATCCATTGTCTGAATCGTGAAGTTCAACACTATTCCCCCAGGGCAAGTCGTACAAGGAGCCATCTGAGCTCAGAGAGCTACCTTTACTGCTCTTGAAGCTGGCAACTGCCTGTGGGGCTCCAAAATGGGCTTCTAATGATGGTGTTACACCAGATAAGCAAGAATTGGACTCTAAGGTTGGAGAAAACTTGAGGAGCTGAACTGGTCCAGTGCAATCATCCAAAATAAGAGCGCTGTTGGAACTGTTGTTGAATTCTACTCGTACACTACCATCTTTCTTTATAACGACCCTGGGGCTGCTCTGATCCTCCATTTCCGCAAGCCTGGGACTTTTCTCTAGTGTCTTCATTGTGTTAACAGCATAATTAAGGTTCCTTTTATCCTTGTGACTACCATACAAGCAGCCATTTTCAGAAGGCAATGTCAAGCAGCCACCAGGCAGCAAGTCCTCAGAAACCCCATTCCACTGACTATTGGCACCACTCTTTAGTTTATGGGTGATGTAGTCATATTGGCGGGACATAAAGGTGCGGTTGCTCTTTGATGGGGAGGAGCTACGACCTATGTTTCTGGGCTTCAATCCAGAGTATCCTGAACCAGCATTCCAAAAGCCTAGAGGTGATAAAACGTCTTCTTTGGCAGAGTGGCCCTTGAAAGAATAGGGTTTCTGTCTACCAGGAATGATAAAACTATTGCTTCTAGAACCCTGGATGGTATACTGGCTCTCAGAGTTTCCCATCCCGGATCTAGAGGAGCAAGAAAATGATTCTGTCAGTGACATGCAATGCTTACCTTATGGAGACAATTTATCATTGATCTCAAAGTAAAAGCTACAGTATGGTAATTATTTTAAATCAGGGTCTCTCCAACCCTGCTCCTTGAGGGCTACAGTCCCACAGAGTTCAGCTCCAACCCCAGTCAAACACACTTGAAGCAGCTAATCAAGGTGTTTGGAGTAGCTTGATAATTACAGGCAGGTGTGTTGGAGCAGGGTTGGAACTCAAGCAAAGCCACTAGAAGGCAAGCTTGCAACCTTTAGCCAAAAAAGCGTAACGGCTAATGCTAATGCTTCTGCTTTGGCAGTACGCAGGAAAGGAGAACAGAGGCCGCTTCACTACGCTGAATAACCAGCTTTTTAGAGGAAACAACTTTTTTAATGAATCGAGAGCCTATCGGCTAATCTTCAAAATGTTTTACACTAAACAATACTTTTGGATTGAACTATTTTTAGAGTTTACATAAATAAAAATTCAGTTTTATAAGAAAAGTCACTGACTTTTTGCGACAGGTGTGATTCAGCTTAAAGCATTTCTCATTCGATCCTAGTGTCGCACAACTCTGATTGAAATTCAGCAGTGTCAATGCTGTAATGTGATTAGTTATTAAGGCACACATGATCCAAGTTGACCATTCTGCTTTCTCCAATAGTAAGTAATACAGACCCTCTCATCTCCCATCTCCCAATCTCTGACTGAAGTCTGCAGAAAGGGAGCTCTCAAGGAACAGATTGGGAGACCCCTGTTTTAAATACAGTTCTTATGGACTATGAATACTGTGTATTTTGATTCTGATTTAGTTATGAGTTTAGTTAAGAGTCTGCAACAAGTGACTGAGATTGTCCAGTAAAGTACATTGTAAAGCAAGCCATGGGGCACATGGCAGCGATAAACAGCAGTGTACAGACTTACCAAGGTAGTTAGGCCTGTTATAGCCTTGTTGTCTGCATAGTCACCATTCTGTCCTTCTGTTTCAGTTCAACTGTTTTATGGTTATCTGTGGGACAAAAAAACAACAACATACTGGTCTTAGAATCACATCAGTTAGTTTTAAAAGGTGAAAACTGTTCACAATACAGCAAAATATGAAATGAACAGATTCCAAAATCTTAGGAAATGGTCCACAGGACCATACTACACATCCTTACAGTTCTCTCCCAGTCTGTAACTACCCATTCTGCTATTTAATCACTTTAATGCCATTCTAAGACTACATGAATTTAATTCGGTGAAGCACAAAAAAAAAGATGTTAAAGAATGTTGGTAACAAAAAGAGTTTGTGACAAAAACAAACAAACAAGCCAAAAAAAATCTCAAAATATATTTTTTTAATATTTAACATTTTTAATATTCAATAGAAGAAAGAACATCATACAGATTTATAACAACATTATTTTTGTGTAAACTATCTCTTTAAGAAAACAGTGTTCTACACATCACATTTTTCAAGAACAGCTTTAAACAAGCCAAGAGATGCCGTAACATAGTTAAGAGAGGTTAAATCCTAATTAGCTTTAGCAGGAGAAGCGATCAAGTGATTTAATCAGGTGATTTCCAGAGATCACTGGAGAATTACAGAGAGCTGAGTGCAACACACTGCATTTTGCAAGTTTATTTCAAAAGTAACATGTACACTACCATTCAAAAGTTTAAGGTCAGTTAGATTTTTTTGGTAACACTTTATTTAACTGTGTCCTTGTTTCACATGTTACATGTACTTACTATTGTAATACCAATAAATTATACATAATTACATGCAAGTAACCATATGCCAAACCCTATTCCTAACCATATAGTAAGTACATGTAGTTAATTAATATTACTCACTCAATAATTACACTGTAACACGGACACCTTAAAATAAAATATAGCCTAACCAATTTTTTTGTTTGATTGTTTGCTTTGAAAGAAATTAATACTTTTACAGCAAGGATGAAAACTGATAATAAAACAAGTATTGGACATCTGCTTACACAATTCTATTTCACATGTTCTCTTGAAATCTTAAAAAAAAAAAAAAAAAAAAAAAAAAAAAAAAAAAAAAGGAGAAGCAGCCATTGTTTGTCAAAAAAAAACTGTGAAAATAATAAGAAATGTTTCTTGAGCACTAAATCAGCACATTAAAATGAACTCTGAAGGATCATGTGACACTGAAGACTAGATAAATGAATGATAAAACTTATTTTATAATATATTACGATCCAAAAAAAATCGTAAATCTTTCAAAAACTCACCTAAAATCTGATTATACACACAAACCTTTGTTGACCTTTGTGAAGGTTATTTAATTTTCCTTTGAAGGAAAAATCAGCAAATCACATTTTATATTTCATTTCGCTGTTTAAAGTTTGCCAAAGGCCATGTGGATAATGCAGAAAACTGTAGGAAAAATGTTCTATGGTCTCATGAGTCCACAAAATGTCTTGGTTTTAAGTGAGAAGCATTACATTTGGATAAAACAACATACTGTGTACAATAATATAAATCTAATCCCAACTGTAAAGCACAGTGGTGGCAAGTAAAGGTGGCAAGCCTGGCGATGAGAACTTCTCTACAAAAAATCCACGCTGAAACTGCAAGACTCAAACTTGCATTCAACTTTGATTCAAAGATCAGAGAAAGCAAATCAAGTGTTGTATTATTAATGCTGAGGCTTCCTGGAAGAAAATGTATATAGGTCCAGATTGAAGGCCGGAATTAAGTGGACATCTGTCTTTGCCTAAATCTCCCCTCTTTGACCTCCCAATTCACTGCTTAACATCAATGCCAATTAGAGTGTTTGCTACGAAACAGCTCAGGAAGGAAAATGCTTATTGCATTTACACACATTTGAGTTTGACGAACAAGCCTGTTGCAGTAAAGCAACTGTGAATTAAAATGATAATTGTACTTTTAAACAATAGAACAGTTAGGTTTACAATTAGGTGGTTACAGCGGACAAAAAAAAAATCAAGCAGAAAGAGTAAGCAGACTCATAAATTACAGTATTTCAGTGACTACTGAATGTGGTTTACAATCAATAACAAAGACTGTAAAAAAAGTTAACAAGGTGTTTACAGAACTTTACATGCCAAAAGGTTCATGCGATAAACCGCTCAATCTTGAAAACACAGCTGATGGAACAATCTCCAATGCTAAGTTGGCACCAAAAGCATGGCCATGCAAAAGGCACATCATTTATGTGCAGAACATAACAGAAGCCTAATGGAGCCTCCAACACTGTCACTCCCCCGTCATATCGTTCTCTGTCACAGTTAGTGTCCTGCTGTTACGTAAGAGAATTCTTTATTATTAGACATGCAGCCCCCAGTTCATGTTTTCCCTCATCATATTACCATCCCCATGACTTGACAGCAGCAGCTGAGAACAGTGTTTAGATACAGGCATAGCATTTCACTTTTGTCCTTAAGGGGGGCAAAACGGGGGCCCTATCTGAAGCAGCATATATAGAGGGTTCATGTTATGTTGTTATTTGAAGCATTATATATAAAGCCTGGCTACGCTACCTCTCATAATACCATTGGATGATATTGGATGATAGCAGCAAATATCTGCATTTTGGATCGTTTAAAAACAGCCGATAATCTGTGAAATCCCACTTTAGCACAATTGAAAAACAATAGAGTTGTTAATGCATGTTCTATTTGACCCTATGAATCACCTGTAGCTTAAGCCAGGGTTTCCCTTCACCAAAGCTTCCCTTTTTTAAGCGCCTTTCATCCAATACACTTCCGAGGAACAGAGTTTTTAGAAAAAGTATTATTTTTCATAGCAGTATTGGTGGTAGTCCAGCAATTCATCTGGTACAGACATGAATACTCAAGAGACAAACAATATTAACTTTTCCTTCATCCAGTTTAGGGTTGGGCCGATAGACAATGCTGACGATGCTGACAGACATCACGATGTTAAGCTGACATCGTAATTCCTCGCCCCACAACACCCTCTCCCGCAATCCGCCAAATCCCAGTTCCGTGTTCAGAAAGGAAATTAAGTGTACTACGGAAACCCTAAAGGGAATAAATAGCCTACGAGATGGGAGGATAAAAAAAAAAAAATTCAATACTTTATCTCGCAATTATATAGTTGGGTAAGTATAGGCGACTGTATATAAATTGCGGGCATCAGGGAGTCGCTATTGAAACCACTTTCGATTGCGCGCTCTCATTTTACTTTCACGTTCGAGATTCACGATCACAAGGACTCTATACTATGGAGTGGCAGTACTTACCACACATTTGACAAAATTAGATGTTTGTCATTAGTGCTCAGGATCTGCAAATCATTCGCCATCGTCCTATCAGACATTTCTCCTTACTCGGTGTATGTGGTAAGTGAACTTTCATGTACTGTAATGCAACAGGCTACCGCTAGCAAGCGGCTAACCTTTTAGTGGCTCCGTATAACACGTTATCGTCCATCACGATGTTTCACTGTAGACATTGTCCGATGCCAATTTGGTAGACATCGCCCAACCTTAATTCAGTCGTAGTACAAGTACTACAAGTACACCTCCTCCACTGTGATTGGACAGCTGAATAAAAAGTGTCAGTGACGAGTGCTGTTTTACCCAAAGTTGAACATTTTTTAACTCTCGGTGCTGAGAAAGAACAGACAGTTCACACCTTGTCACGCTTTTGCGGTTTTTAAAATATGCAAAGCCTCCTGTTAAAAACAATTGAAAAAAATATGCTAGCCTCAAGAAAAAAAACTAAAAAAACGTATTGTTGGACACACAGCATTATACAAGTTATAGCTGCGAATGAACATCAGAATGTATGCTAAAAGATACAGTACAATTTAGCAAATGTATCATCTCTAATGTAATCATGTGATGTTTGAATAAATCTGACATATATAAAGACAAGTTTTTATGGAAACTCCCCTATGTGCAATTGCGTTGTTTACAAACATTTTCTCTTTTTTTTTTAGACTGGGATTATAATTTGGTTTCTGGTGTTAATAAATGGCCATTGGTATCAGCAGAGAATTTTAGTGTGGGTGTAGTCCTAGTTATAAACCGCTTAAGCATAAACCGATCGACACTTTCCAACTGATTTCACCTGGCATATAAACACCTCAACCTGCATTTAATTAAGTGTGCATGTGTAATACATGAAAGGAAAGCGTCCTTATGACAGATTTAAGTGCATCCACCCACTGCCAGTGTTTCTCTCTAGTGGAGGAGGAAATATATTGCAAGCTCAGACTCAAGAAACTATAAAAAATATAGCTAAACATGAGTCTGTCGTCATTTCCCGCTAACATCTTGTAATACTCTGGGGTCTTTAATGATTTATTTAACATCACAACTCAACAAATTGAATACTCCTAGTAGAAAACAATGTGCTAGATTTTTTTTATAAAGTAATTTAAACTCGGTTTATTTGCATTGTTGGGTTATCAATTTGCATGTAAACTGGTACAACGGGTTATTTCAATAAGCAGATTTTTGGTAGTTATCAGCATAACAGTATGCACATAAACATGCTCAATGGAAGACTAAATGAAGGATAAATAAAAAAAGGGATAAAATAATGACTTTACCTTCACTGAAAAATACATGAAGTGAAGCACGAGAGGAGTCAGAAATACCATGTCTATAGATCCAAAAGAACAAATGCAAAATCCAAAAATCTCATCTTATTTTGCACCACAAAAGTAAATTAATTTATGTGAATGTCCAAGACTTCATTAGCTGCTATAGGTTAATAACTAGAAGAATGAAGTTGCACCACAAACCAATGTGTTTATGATTACGATAATACATTCAAATGTTATGATAACAAATGCCAATTTGCAATATCACGCAACATAACTGAGTACAGATCGATTGTCCAAGCAGTCTCAATGACCATATGTCTCTGCACTCAAGACACCCGTCAAATGTCAACTGATGGAATATTTCAACATCATAATACAAATATTGACACTCTGTGATCATCACCAAAAGCACATTTTTCCATCTCATAAATCTTACTGGCATACTGACAATTCAATCTGAACACACTGACCAGAGTTCAATCAATCACAGACCTGCCCTGTGTAGAAGTCTTTAGTTTAAAATGAACTGTAGGCAAAGGAAGTTTCAATGAAAAGTAAATGATTCAGACAGCAATAAGATAAAGTTACCCAGCAACAGCAGTAAGGCACTGAGCCTACACCTGCAGCCGGTTTTTGTTTTTTTCTTTAATACAGTTCGAGGCAACAAAGGCAAGAATGAAAAAGACGGACAAAAAACACCTTTCCCTTCCCTTTGTGGAAAAGCTTTAATCTATAATGCTTTGAAATGCAAGACGAGTCCAGTCTGTCTGATCTCAACCTCAGCTCCCATAGAAAGACACATACTTAAACAAGATAAAATGACTCACACAAAACCACACGCGGACACGTGGAAACTCTCTCCCAGGCTGTGAGTGAGTGACTCCTGCTCTAGACAGCACTGCTCCGGCATGAGGGAAAAATCTGATGTCTCGTGCTGCAATCAAGTCAGTGTTTCTTGTTTTTAGGTAGCATAAACTCTTTAAGAAGTCAGATCTTGCACATTCTTTAGGCAAAGCTGAGGAGAGAAGCTGAACCTCCTGCAGTTCATTGGGGGTTTAGCGCTAACCGAATATTACCATGTCCACACTGCTATCTGACCCTGCATAGCACCATCACCCCCACACTGAGGGGCAGTATCCAGCCCGCCTGAAAGACGAAGACAGGAGGAAGGGCAGACGGAAAAAAGGGGGGAAGGATGGGTAAAGGAAGAGGGGTTAAAGCGGGATTCGTTTTCAACTCCATGGAGAACCAAATCCCAAAATCTGATTACAGTGAGGTTGGATGTCAGTTTATATAATCTCAATTCTAACCTGCTCCCTAAAAAAAAAAACTCTTCATTCTTTCTCATCTGAGGTCAAACAAAACATTCATTCAAACCGTCTCAATCAGAAAACCACAATGTCATGCAGCCAAAAATAGGATCACCAACAAGACAAGTTTGTTGTAAAATACCACTTACTGGTGATATAACTTAATGAATGACTAAATTAATAAATAAATAAAAGCTTAAATGTATCCCAAGCAAGTATATAAAAATGTAAGGAATGCTTTATGTTTTATGAGCAGTTCAGTGTGCAAACCAACAAAAACAGCAGTTCCAAAACTTTAGAGTTTCACTTTGATTCAAATTTAAATGAAAAAAATCTTTGTGGACACTGCAGTGTGATGTTAGTAATGACAGAAATGACTTTGCTCATGTTTATTGCAGATAAGATACAACATTTCTGTACAGCCTCCACAATTTACTATTTTCATAAAGATAAGCATCGAACAGATGATCCAAATTAGTAGATGATGTTTTAAATGTCTTCATGCTGTGACTGGTGATTAGTTCAACACGGAAAGAGCACAACGAGTAATGAGGATCAGGGTGACAATAAGAGTTGCTATTGTGAATGTTTAAAGAAGCTGGTGCCTTTGAAATGAGAATGTCTTTGTGGGGATTAGGGACACAAGGTCATACATATTCTAAAGTCATGATCCTGCTAATTACACTCAGAACAATACACTTTGGCCCTTACTGGGCTGTGCACAAAGCGAATTAACAGCATCTGTCAGTACAATAGCTAACATTAAAGAGAGCAAGAACTCACAAGAACTCTTCTGTAGCACTGTATGAGACGAGTTTCCCTTCCATGGGTTTTATTTAGCTTTAGTTTGGCAAACGCAAGCTTCATAGATCAATTGATTTTATTAGCTTCAGCATATGGAACCTTAATTGAACAAATAGAGATTGAAAGGTCTGGACGGCCATCCTGACTGCCATTAATCGTAACAGACGAAACATAAGCATTAAGTCTGGTCTGTCAACACAACAGAGGATAAAAACATCAGCTGTGTAAAATTGTAATACATTTTAATATACTAAAACTATAACAAAAAACAAAGATGAGCTTAAAGGGACAGTTCACCCAAAAATGAAAATTTGATGTTTATCTGCTTACCCCCAGGGCATCCAAGATGTAGGTGACTTTGTTTCTTCAGTAGAACACATATGATGAATTTTTAACTCCAGTCGTTGCAGTCTATCAGTCGTATAATGCATGGCAATGGTAACAAAAACTGTGTAAAAAAAACATGCACAGACAAATACAAATTAAACCCTGCGGCTCGTGACGACACATTGATGTCCTAAGACACGAAACGTTTGGTTTGTGCCAGAAACCGAACAGTATTTATATCATTTTTTACCTCTAATACATCACTATGTCCAAAGTACTTGGCGTGCCGCGTGCACGGAATTCGAGTCTTTTCGTGCGTGAGGTGTGTATACGTCACTCATTGTTTACACAGTGTACAGTCATTGTAGGTATGGCGGCTAATCTAAATGGTACTTACTTGCGCTTATCCGATTGTTCAAACCGACTTAAAACTAAAAAAATTACTTTCTCTTGCGCGAACTCATTCGAGAGTGGTGACTTTCCACATATTCCCAACCTCTGAGCCTGCTCGCCTGAAGTTATGATTGATTGCTCTTCGGCTGGATATCAACACACCCATTAACATAAACTACGCCAGAGAGCGTATGCTGTGCGCGTGCCCAAAGACAGTGGGACTAGTGGTGCTTAGAGGTAAAACAAGTATATAAAGACTGTCGGGTTTTCTGGCACACAACCGACGTTCATCGTTTTGTGTTTAGAAATCAATGTTTTTGTGTCGTTACGAGCCGAAGGGTTTAATTTGGATTTTTCTGTGCATGTTTTTTTACTCTCATAGATTTTGTTACCAGTGCCATGCATTATACGACTGATAGACAGCAACAGTTAAAGTTAAAAATCATCAAATGTGCTCTACTGAAGAAACAAAGTCAACTACATATTGGATGCCATTGGGGTAAGCAGATAAACATCAAATTTTAATTTCTGGGTGAACTATCCCTTTAATACAGTTTTCAATGTGTTAAGACCTAGTATTTTTAAAGGCCTTATAAAGTGTCTTATACATTTTTTTTGTATTTTTAGTTCAATAAAATGTGGATTGAAAGGACCATCGAGGGCTTTTAGCGTGGACATTGAGACTGGTTCATAACGTAATGCTTTTACACAACAAATGATAACTTTACTGTTTTATGCTCACTGTCAAAAAAGTGCAAAAGATGTACCTTTAAGGTTGTTTAGGTACTGCCCCAGTTATAAGCTGTTGTACCCTTCAAGGTACCATTTTTGGATGCTGTATAGTGTAGTCAGCTGCTCATATTAGTAACTTATGTACAGTATCTCACCCATAGTGACCACAATATTTTAATAAATCTACAATTATACAGTATATACAGCCCTATATTAAACCTAACACTTTCCTTTAAAACATAAAATATCTAATGGACTCGTTTTATACATTCAGTCAAAATGGACTTTAAGACCAAGCAGAATTTCATTAAATGTTGAGACTTAATTATGTGCGATGCATAAAAGGCTTGCCACAGTATACAGTCATACAAGGGACATTATGAATCTTAAGTAAAAACAAAAGTTTTTGAACAGTTCCAATGAAGAATTTGCGACCCATGATAAATTAATCTAAATAAACACATTGAAATTCAGATGTACTTTGCTGACACATGCAGCATCGCAGAATTACATTGACAATTGACAAGATCAACTGTAGGTCAGCACAAAATACAGTGGGTCATGATGAGTGTGTAAAATATTACTACAGTGAACCAAACACCAAAGGAGTATCAGTCTAGCCACATTTAGAAGCCAGTATCATTTTCAGAATGACTGAACGCTTGGCTCCCTAAACCAGTATTACATCTGTTTGACATTTCAGTCCATTCTAGTGTATTCAGTACTGGCAGTAGGTTTCCTTCCCCAGGTTTTTTGCTTCAACTTGTATTCTTGTCAGTCTGTGTAGTTCATGATAGCCATCAGACAGACACTGGAGACCAGCAGAGACAAATCACACTCTTCACTCAACTCTCTAGCTGGAATTTGCTCTTTAAAGACCTAAATGTCAGCAGTGACCCCAAGAGCTATCATGTAGTTCCAGTAAGTCACAGACACACACACACACACACACACACACACACACACACACACACACAAAAAGCAAAATGACAATGGCTGTAAACATCGGTGCGTCAGACCGCATCATTGAACCTCTGGAGTATCTCTTTTGATTGTTTGGGACTGTTTGTAATAGAGAGAGGATTAACTGAGTAAACAGGAACAAAGAATATGAAAAGCTAACATGCTTGCTAATTAATCACACTGCCAGACACGCTGGCCTCCAGAAACAACGAGTGCCACAAAGGCAAATCTATTACAGATGTGTGTGCACATATCACTTGAACCAAAAGCCAAATCTGTGATGGTTCAGAGATGGCTCAGAAGACCAAATACTGACAAATGAAGAGGAAGAGACAAGAACACGCATGAATATACTTCTTATGAAGTGAACCATCTTTTGAAATTAAATGGGTGTAAAAAATTGTGCCCTCACCCACTGCAATCTATCTCCACTGACACGCACGCTACACATGGAGGAACCTAAATCGTATTATCTAAACCACTAAATTGAATAAGGTTGACCTGACTTGCTCTGTGTCCTTTGCCGAGCAATCTGTCACATCAAGGTGCTAGAGTCCAATAAAATCAAGGTTGAGTCTGATGTGGTCTGAGTGCTGGGCAGAGGTGGACAGTAGTGAAGTATTTTTACTCTGCTGTAAAAGTAGGGCTGGATATCGTTCAAAATTTTTCGATATCGATACCGATACCTTGACTTCGATACCGGTTCCTGAATGATACTTTTTCCGATACCAATTTTATGAAGTCAATTTTAACAAGATTACATTATCTAAAAAAAAAACTTTGGTTTTATTTTTCAGCTTGTTGCATCTCCTGAGCCATTGCAAAAAGGAACAAAATGTAACCAACACAATAAATCAGTGCAAAATAGTTTTAATAAAGCTCAAATAGTCTTCAGTTTACACATCTGTTAGGCTACATTTACACTAGTTAGTGTTCGTTTTAAAACGCATAGCTCAGACAGAATCATGATTTCTATTTATTTTCCACTGATTTACTGATGAGCATTAGCAGCTTCCAGCGCTGTCTGCTTGTGTTCTCTCTTCCATGATCACTGCTCTGAGTCAGAGGTAATAACTTATTTAATTTCAGCAACATTAGATGGCCAAAACACACATTAGCCGGCAATCGGAAGTTATTACAAACACTCGGTGGTTTAAAGTGAGTTTTGAGTAAAAGCGGAAAATAAATCTTATTTATTGTCTTATGTCGCATGATTGCCCTAAGTTTGCCCATATGAATGGTCAAGAACACGCAGCTTGCAGCTCGCTGTAACGTTAGTATGAAGCGGAAATCTGCATATGATCGGTGTTTGGGCAACCTCCACGTCACAGCTCCCGCGCATAACTCTATACTAGGTGAGTATTACAGTAACACGAGAGCTAAGCAGAGCAGACTGCTCAGAGCCTTTAGAATACGCTCTAGTGGATGATCGATCTGCGCAGCACTCATTCTAGAGTTTTGAACACACCGCGTAGTGCTGGCAGGCTTATGGCTCTGACGCTGATGAAGATCTAAACCCTTAGGCCATAGAAGATTGGCATATCCGAACGACGAGACGTTTTTTACGATACTCCGATTGTAGCGAATGGGCCAATTCGGGTCGCGGCCTCTAAAAAGTATGAACTCGAATACCAGCCACCCTACCTATGTGAAAGTACTTTTCAGGTGTCTGTACTTTATCAGAGTGTTTTTCTTTAGAAAACTTTACTTCACAACATTCCAAAGCATAATATTAGGGATGCACCGAATGTTCGGCAACCAAAATTATTTGCCGAAAAAATAGCAAAAAAAGCTAATAAAGCGAAAAGACCGAATAAATTGTACCGAACAATGATATGACGCGATCAAATAGCAACCAGCGCAGAATGAGAGGCAAGAAATTCTTTCTTGTGCAGCACACACTGAAACCTGTCAGCAGGTGATTGGAAGATTTAAATGTCGAGAGAAAGACGCAAAAATCATCTACAAGCAACCGAAAGCGGCAGAGAACTGTTTAGACCTGCATCGCATGTCTAATTGAGTGGAGTACTATATTTCTTTTCGTCCCAAAATTAAGTATTTTACTCTTTGAGTAATTGACTTTAGTAGTTAAATTGTGCTTTGTTGGTATAGTGTCTGCTAGAGGTTAAAAATGTTCAGTGTTAAATATTTTTAAATTGTTGTTTTATAATTGATTTTTTTTCTTTGAAAAGCAAGACAAAACCGTAAAAAAAAAGCACACTTTGCGCTTTTAATTGAGCAACGGTGAAAAAAAAAAAAAAAGAGCAAAATACATGGGGGAAGAAAAACTCGAAAAACCGCGTTCGGTGTTTGGTATTCGGTCTTCGGCCCAGTGTTTAATTTTGTTCGGCTTCAGCCAAGAATTTTCATTTCGGTGCATCCCTACATAATATTGTACTTTTTACTGCACTACGTTTCATATTAAATATCATTTAATACTTAATTACATTAGAAATCTATTACTTTCTTACTTTTACTCAAGTACAACACTTGAGTACAAGAAAGTACTACTTTTTAATGTTCTTAAGTATTAAAGGTAAAACAAACAACAACTTTTATTTATGAAAGGAAGTGCAGTAAAAAGTATGACATTATGCTTTGGAATGTCGTGAAGTAAAGTTTTCCAAAGAAAAACACTCTGATAAACTACAGATACTTTTTAAATTTACTTGAGTAAAGTAAAAATACTTCACTACTGTCCGTCTGTTGGTGGTGTGAGACAGATTTTGCCAGTGGTCTTGGATGATTTTTCTGTCAATTCTCAGCTTTACATAGTCAGCTGTGAACCAGATGGAGTCACTGAGCATGGATACAGGAGCATTAAATGGATACTTTACCCAAAAGTTAAAAACCCTCAAGTTCTTCCAAACCCATAAGAAGTTGGTTAACATATTTTAATAAATACCCAAGGTTCTGTCCAGGTAACCGACAGATAACCGAGTCTTTTATTCACATTAACACGCATACATACAGCGTATCACATATGGTAAACATGGAAGCTCCTGTGTGTTACGTGTGTACGTTATATGATAAAACAAACCTCACTGCACATTTGAGCCTCTGTGTTTACCATATGTAACGTACTCTATTGTATGCATGTCAACAATAACATCTGCAATTAAACTCAGAAGTGTCCTCCTCAATTTTAGAAATGACTTAATTTGACATTTATTCCGACATCCCTCTATTCTTAATGTGTGACAAGACCTCTGAGTTAGGAGAGTGAGAACGATAAAACCAGTTGGAAGTAGACATGAACAAGAAGCAGTGAAGCACAGTTTAGAGAAAGGCAGAAATAATGCGGTTACCCCGTAAACAAAACAGACACTGCCTTTTGTTTGTGACACCACTTGTCATGGAGAAGACAGGAAGCCATTTAGATTTTTTAACTCTCTGTGGTATTGATCAATAAACACCAAATACTTAAATACTTTGTTTACACAAACTTTTTTTAAAATCTAAAAATGGATTCTTTATAGTTCTTCTTTCTTTATATTTTATAGTTCTGAATGTTCTTTACAGTTGTGTTCTTTTGCACATTTATGTTTGAAATATTTGTTTACTTTGAACATTTAAATAAATCAACACACAAAACTGGTCAGACCCAAGGCAGAATTCTCCTTGAAATCATCACAGAATACTTTTCATTCATAGTTGATTTTGTCTAAAGGTTTAGTTTATAGCACTTAGAAACCAACTGTTATTTCTTGTTTGAATTTGTAGCAGAAACTCTGGCAAAGTTTCAGAAAACTTCTAGCAACTGTTCTGGAATTGCGTGATTTTGTTCATTCTCAATGAACAAAAGTAGGGTCTGATAACGGGATCGAATTTTCCAGCATTCCAACGGAGTGATTCATTGTCTTTCTTTGAGAGCACAGGCACCCCAGTGTCTGAAAGATCAGGCTTTGTACCAAGTTCAAGTGCACTGTCAATTTGTCCATTTACACACAAGAAACATTAAAGACTAATTAAAGTTTATTAATTAATATTAAATATTTTTTTGGATGTTACAATACTTTATCCTATCCCAGCTTAATGTGTCAAAAATAAAAGCTATTTTTGTTGGCCAAAACAATTGTAACAAGTTGAATTTTTAAAAACTTTTCGTTAAACATTCAAAAACATTTGTTTGAGTGTCACCTTGTAGCTCAACCAATGCTTTGAAGTGAAACTACTTGTTTTTCCAAACAATGGAGAAAAGGAGTGTTGCTTGCAGTTGTGTTTGAAAACAACTTGGCAACAAAAACGTGTTTTTGAATTTGGTTTGAAACAACAAGTTTAGGGCTGCAACAACGAATCGATTAAATCGATAAAAATCGATTACTAAAAGAGTTGGCGACGAATTTCATAATCGATTCGTTGGGTCGCGCGACGCGGAGACGTTTGATTATTAAAAAAAAAAAAAACTTTAGTTGAGCGCGGAGCGGAGTGAACACACTCGGTCTCTCTCGCGCACTGATGCTAGCAGAGTTCGGCGCCTCATATAGGCCCTGTCCCAAATGGCGCACTTCATGTGGACTTTCGGTCTCGTGGACTTAAATTGTGCGTGCTCGCCGAGTCTACGAGTCCGTAGCCCGTCCCATTCAACATTTCAACACCATCTGAGCGGCTGTTTTCTGCAGCAGGCAACATAGCCTCAAAGAAAAGAGCGAGCCTGAGCCAGGAGCATGTGGACATGCTCACATTTTTGCATTGCAATGCAAAAGTTCTGAACAAAGGGAGTGAGAGAGCGTAAGTGTAAGGTGTGTGTGTCAGTGGAGAGTTTGTTAGTGTTGCATCTGCGAGTGTGTGCGTCTGCGAGTGTGTGCGTCTGCAGTGTAGTGTAGAGAACAAGTTCTGACATTCAAACAAATCCTTTTAAATTTTCTGATTTGTATTGTTCTTTATTTTTTATAAATTATTTATTATTCTGGCAGCTCAGGTGGCACTTTAATTAAAAAAAAAGTCTATATATTTGGCAGATGTAAAGCATACATATGTATGTTTTTTGTGTAAGTCCATTTTTATTTTATTATTATTATTATAACAGCTCAGGTATGTTCAAGGAGCAAAATGTTTGTGCACTTTCTAAAGGTTTTAGTTCTGTTTTTGAATAAAGGGTTGGAAATTAATGCTTTTCTTGCTTTTTTGTTTTTTATCCGATTCATCGATTAATCGAAAAAATTATCGACAGATTAATCGATTATTAAAATAATCGTTAGTTGCAGCCCTAAACAAGTTAGACATGTTTTAAATTACTGGGTCCACATTTACAAAAACAAACACACACATCAAGAGCAACAATGAAGGCTGCCAGCAACGCGACCTTCTAACCCAGAGCCCAAAAGGTTAGGTGTTATACTAACACTGCAAGATAACAGCATGCCATGGCCTCATCACTAAAGACTGCTTGATGTGTTTGTAAATATTCTTTAGGGCTTTCTTCTTTCAGCTCAGTCTTTCATGCATCTTTGAAACATCTCAAAGGCTGAATTTGTAATTCAGTTCAGTACAACAGCCATAACATTTCACTAGAAGCGAGGCTAATAAAAATAAGAATCTCAGAGCCAGATCAGATATGAATCTTGGACTGCAAAGGATATTCTTCAAAGGAAAAACAATTCCATTAACAAATGCCTTCTGATGTTTATGGTGTCTTATCTTTGTTTATGTTGAAGATCTTGTTAATGGAGATACCGTCCGGAGAGTGGAGCAGCGTTTATTTATTTTTTCTTCATTTAGCTTGATCATTTTACGGGTATCAG
Organism: Sinocyclocheilus anophthalmus; assembly: GCA_018155175.1. Lineage (NCBI taxonomy): Eukaryota > Metazoa > Chordata > Actinopteri > Cypriniformes > Cyprinidae > Sinocyclocheilus > Sinocyclocheilus anophthalmus. The sequence goes on along the minus strand of JADLZN010009686.1, from coordinate 51,168 downwards.
TGTGTGATAGCAGAAGGCAGAAGACTGCTAACACCTCTCCTTTTCAGAGGTGCAAGGTTTCCCTTAACCAAACAGACACAATACAAAACACACAACGCACGCCTCAATGTGCATAAGGAATCCTCAAATGAGAGCGCTGAGGTTATGAGACATTGTGTTTTCCCTGAAATAAACAGGGTTTGAAAAGATTTTAGAATAAATAACTTTCTTTGATAACTGTATGCGTGTGGTCCAGATACAAGTGGTGATCATTTAAAAGCTTAACATACAGCAGTTAGGTCTGTAAGCTTGTTTGACAGGTTCATGCATTAATTCAGAGTCTAATGAGGAAGGTTTGACTATGTGAGTAATGGAAACAGCAATCTACAGCGATACTGTAGATTTAGTACCTTGTTATGACTGAATGGGATTGGGATTAATACGAGTTACCCATTAGAGAACATCCAAGACTCTAGAACTAATCACTATACTAACTACTAAAATTATTTATCTGTCTGATATGCTTTTATCAAAAATATATATTTTTTTCTTCTGTTTTTTTTTTTTTTTAAATCAAATTATGCTGACAAGCACAACAAGGACTGAGAGAAAAACATTATATTTTTTCACTCCAGTTGAGATTACATTTAATTTACACAAAGCTAGTGTTGGACTTGTGGACTAATGATGAATAATTCTAAGCAAGATACTACTTGGAAAAGTCTTAGAGACACAATATAGTAGAGTCGTCGTCAAATAGCAGACTGAACTCCCAATACAATATATTTTCTCAATCAAATGGCTTTCTGGCATACCATGCCTTTTTAATATTAATTTACAATTGGGCTCAATTGAAGAAATATTTGAAGCATTTTGAAAAATTCATAGACACCACTACTTCAGCTCTCGGGGCCCAATATCCTCATCTTTGATGACTATTTTAACGGTTTAGAATTTTTTATTTGACAAAGTACTGCTGCTGCCCAGATGGAAATTTATAACTATTCCAAAAAAGTAGGCCGGAGCTCATGCTGGGAAGAAAAATATAGAGCTAGACCCTTTAGAACAGAATGGAATACACCTGATATAGAGTTAACTGTTGCCAGGTTTGGTGATTTTTAAGAAGGTGCTACTTGATGTTCAACTCCCCCTATAGCTAGATAAAATGTTCAAATGTATGCATGGGTTTCACCACCCGAGAGAAGAGACTTGGGCCATGGAATAAAGGTCACATATTGTACACCTTTCTGGAATTTTATTTTATGTTTTGATGTCCTTAAGAATATATATATTTGCAGTATAAGTACCAATAACCATCTCAATATATTTTTACAGCTAATTTCTCAGGAGCTCTGCTGAGAACAGATCGATTTTGGCCTGTCTAATTAATATATCAGCCTCTCTTCTGATTGGCCTGTTGTTTCCTGAGTGACGCACGGCCAGGCCAACCACAGGTAACTAGGTCAGCCGACGTCATAGCGCTAGCTGGAGGCAGCAAAACAAAAGGGAAAACTGGAGCCCATTCAAACCAGCGCAGATTCAGCTACACAAGGAGCTTAAAATATAATCTTGTTGTGATGTTGGCTGCCAGAAGCGACGTAATACAGCCTCAAATTAGAAATCTGATCGTATATCTGCTGCCACTGCCAGACAAAAAAACCGACGACAGCTGTGGTTAAAAACGCAATAAAACGAGCAGACTGGACAGAAACGATCATCAAAAATGCTCGCGTTTGCAGCACACACTTCTTTTTAGAAAAGGTTCAATAAAGGAATTGTCTTTGTTGTTATGGGCGCGTCTACAGATTTCTTGCCATATGTCTATGTTTCTTGCATCTCACGACTATGTCGTGTATGAAATAATGTCTGTGTGCATGTGTGTAAAACAACAAACTGACGATTTATATATAATCATTTGCAATTGTATATACACATTGTTGTGATTAATTGTGGCTGAAACAATAATGTAGCTGTAAAAATAGTATCCTGCTGAAATTGAAATGTATCTTCATCATGACTAGATAGACACAGTTAGTTTGTCTTTACTATACACGTTAGATGTGATCACCTCATAGTAACAATCCTGTCAGATCGTCCATCCTTTGAGTGAGTGTGTAACATTACAGGACGGCCGATCTGGTTTTGTGGTTAAAGTTAATCTTTTTGACATGTTTCCGTGTTGTCCTTGCTCAGCAAAAGCATGGACGTGATGTTGTCTGGGGGTTTGGCAAAAGCAGAGTGGGACGGTGGGCGGTGCTCGGGGTGGTGACTGAAGGCGATGACTATGTAGTTCTGACGTCAACTTTTTACGGAAGTAAAAAAAAATCACAGCTACTTTATGCAGGCTGTGTGCATTTTAATGTGGACTGACTTTTGAAACTTATATGGTAGTGAAATAGCCCCTAGACCTCAGTTATCATAAAAAAAGCCAGGAAATTTGAGGTTTGACAATATGGGACCTTTAAAACGACGAACTTGTTGCATATGACAAATTGTGAATAAACCCACTACAATAAAACAGATATTTGTAAAGAATACATTGATGCGCTACATATTAGACATTCAACAACACAGAAAAACTCATTTGAGCTATATAAACCCATACGCCCTGTTCCAAAACCTTGCTGCCATATAAATATTGTTGCAGCAAATGATTATTTCGATTATCGATTAATCTAATGATTAATCAACTAATCGTCGTTTATTTCACTGATTAATCAGTAGACTTTGATTGAATATTCCGCTTTTGCAATTAGTTAAAATATTGAGTTATACATATTCTAACAAATAAAGGTACTCACTTCAGATTTTGAAAATCATAATGTATTATGTAATAAAAATATTTTATCATTAGCTAGCACCACACTGGAGAGCTGCTTTATAACAGAAAATCAAGTTGTAATTCTTACTAAAAGCGACACGGACTCTGGTTTTTCATGTTTAATATTGTAAAGCTTCTTGATTTAAGGCTGCGTTTGCTCTGAAGCGCTTGGTCTTCTTCTCTTGAATTGCATCCAGGTGGGCTGAATTACAGTCTTGTGCTACAGCACCGAACTGGTCAAATCACATAAGGTCATATGAGATCAACGACTACTCGACAACAAAAAATTGTCGACAAATTTTTTATTGTCCACGTTGTCGATAAGCCCTACATCTAAGGAACATCAAAAGTAACATATGACAGGGTGCCACAAAAATCACATGGTGGACCGCTAGCACGTTGCTATGCTTATGGCACAATATTACACACAAGCATACAACATTAATAACATAATACATAAATACTAGGTGAACAAAAATTTTATAAATAAGCTTATGATTCCTTAAAAAGGCTCTCTACTGTATATGAGCCACTTACTGAGTTCTGGAGAAGTGCTATGGGAGTGCCATAATTTCTCATGGTCATTTATCTTCCAGGACATCTGAGATGAAGCAGCAGTGATGCCGTTCTGCACAGGAACTGAGCAGACAAACAGATGCATGAGCGCTGAGAGGTTAGGGCAGGTCAAGCTGTTCATTCACAGAGAAGACGAGAAAGAATTTGCTCCATGTACCATTTGTTCACGCTTGGACAGGAGGCAGAGACGAGCCTCAGCCGAAGGAGCAGAATGACCTGCTTTGACTAGAAAAGGTGACCCTCCTCTGCTTTCTACCGCTTATCCGCACTCATGAGAAAGAGAGCGTTCCTCAAGGTGAAGGAGACACGCTAGGCTTTGCTTTTGAAAGGTATTCTGCTGTATATGACTGCAGATATGTGGCAACCTGATATTAGAGTATAACAAATTCCTACTGACTATTTAATGCATCTAAATGTGAATGATTTTTTTGCTAAATGTAATTTAAGCATAATTGACATAGGGGTCCTGTGGTGAAACATCAAAAAAGACTATGGGGATTAGAAACGGCATGTTAATGACACTCACAGTTGGTAATAATCATAAACACGCCTCTGAAACACAAATGGCAAATACGTTTACAAATGCTGCATCATCACCTGGCTCACAGCCATGGAAATGGAAAAAAACATGCAATCGTCCAGCAGATTTTTAACAGAAACGTGGAAAAAGTGAGATGATTAAACAGCTTGTTGTTAGCCAAGAATAAACAGTGCAGACTAGAAAACAAGATCAAATGGGACAAACCAGTTCATGGCTACAATGAACAACATCATTAGGAGCCATGCAGTGAATCGGTCCTTAAACCAAAATAATAATAACTGAGGCCAAAGTTTCCAGAGAGGCACAAGTCTGCACGTGCCATTAGACCACAGGGTTTAACAGCACTTTTTACAGGACAAATAAATCTTTCATTCTGAAAATTACTGAAAGTTTCCTGTCATATGGAGGTGACCCCAGAAAAAAAAAAAAAGTTACAAACCATTACCAAGGACAAAAATAAAACTTACTTGAAAGAAAAAGAGTATGTGAAGATGACGGTTAAATGGATGCCTTCTTAAACTGCTTCCAGCCAGATGACAGGCGGATTATTTGTTACTATACAGGGTGTGTTTGGCACAACGCTGTTCTAATTAAAGGACATGGAGGTGGACTGGGGAATGAACCGAGCAACAATACTCAAGTCTTTTGGGAACAGATTTATTAGTTCCAATCCTTTGCAAACAAGCTCTAATAAAACCACTAAGTCATATTTATAAGGGGTGAAACGTGCACAGATATAGGGCAGCAACAACTGGTGGCAGTATATGCAGTGATACCCAACCCCCTCGCATTTTTGTCCAAAATGTCCCATCTGGAGAGCGCAACAAAAGGCTTGTTGAGTCTGCGGCATGGTGGGACAGCGATGACCCACAGAATCTAATCCCTTAGGCCAAATCCCACACTCAAACCCAGTCCTGAACAAGAGGAATTACAATCAGCACTACTTAGAAAGCTGGAGGAGGGGAGAATTATACTGAACACACTAAGGTTTGCATCTCTCTCTATAACCTGTGCATCTAAGACTATTCTCCTGGCATGTCTTAAGGCCATTGAGGCTGAGCTGACACGGATTAGAAGAAAGCTTTTCAAATGACAGGTGAATGTCGGCCAGGAATAGCCACAAACATACACTATGCATTTCCACGATCACAATTAGGTCCTCACCAAAATTGCAGTCATCAGTAGCAATATCAGTCAAATTTCTTGGTATCTATATCAAATTTGTTGCCATAGCAAAAGCTATTTTACAAAAAATATATATTAAATAAAGTAATTATTATTAGCATTATTAATTGAACACAAATTAAGAAAACACTAATATGTAAATTTCACATTTATTTGGACTTTCAAATTTTTTCATTGCTATAGTTATTGGTTATCAAGAGTGTTTGAAAGCAGCGCCTATCAGCAGGTACCAGACTGACTCTGCACTAACAGTGCGGCAGAAAAGCTGAAAAGAGAAAACCATTTTCAAAATTTCAATATCAACTACTTTAGATAACACTAGTCCTCTAATAGAGCAGCATTAAAGCAATACCTGAATAAACGAATGAGTGTGTTTACTTCTAATTTCACAATAGCTAAACCTAATAGCTAGGCGACTCAAAATTATTCAGACAGCAATTTCCAGACATAGGCCTGTCATGATAACTTTTTGTTATGCGATTTTTGTTGTTCAGCTTTGAGAAGCTGAATATATAATCATAATGTAACAGCATAATAATGCAAGAAGGCCTACACTTCCAAATGACAACCGATTTCAATTTTTAAGAATATTTAGATCATGGAAATTAAGTATCAAAATATTAGATACCTTAAAAAACCTGACTAAATAGTAAATAAATATTTTCAAACAAAAAGTGCAAAGTAACTAGAAGAAAAAAAAGAAAAATGCACAAGGATGGCAAGAGCATAAACAAGACCATATCTGCAGATGAAACTTTTTTTTGTAAAATCATTTTTAAAATTTGAATTAGCACCTCATGACTACACCACGTTATGTACGAGACGCTGCAAAAGACACAGGCCCAAGTGGAATGTACAAAACATGACATTAATTTTTAAGTAAATATAATGGGCGATATATTGCGTCACTAAAAATGATTGAGGTCATGTACATATATTGCGCGATAAGTCTATATATTGATTATTGTGACAGGCCTATCCAGACATTCAAGTCAGGGTGTCTGCTTTTGTCTTCTTCTTTGAAATCTTGTTCTGCAGGAGCTTTGTCACACATTTACCAATTAAAAATGCCAGAGGGGTGACTGAATAATTGACTGCTTCTGATTTATCATGAAGCTGACTGAAATTATAACATAAGCACTCAACAAACATGAACTACTGTAATGAAATGAACTGGGATAGCGTGTGAATAGATTTACAGTAGAAAGCATATGTTCCTTCACAGCTTCAGTAAGTTCTGCCTCCCTTATCCATTTAATAAGTGAAGCTCCAGAAAAATGCTTGGTTACATAATTATCACGAGTAACAATCGGCATTAAGGATACATGGTTTCACGTTTGATGGAAAAGTTGAATTAGATGCAAGCAGGACAGCAGCTTGTCAGTGTTTTTGAAGCTCTTTGGTCACTGCCCGAGTGCACGAGAGCTTGGTCCACTGACTGCCTCCTTTATTTTCAAACAACAGAAGTTGAGCTGCTGTGACTATTAAGGATGCCCGCTGAGAGTCTCTTGACAAAGCACACAGGCAATCAAAGGAAAAATTGTATTTATGTAATCACACAAACCTAGTTTTCGGTAACTTAATGTTGTCCTTGAGCCAGTAGATAGAAAGACATGATAAGATTGTTTAGTTCTACGAGACTGTGGCCCTGTTTCCACCTTGTATTAAGATGCATGTCCACTGATCTGGGAATCCGTAACCTTTTCATGCTACCATTCCCTCCCGCTTGTAAGCTGCATAAAAGGGTTCATTCATGCAACAGCATTCATTCACCGCACGCAATTCTCCCAAGAACATTATGTAAAATGTAAAGAAATATGAGAATGTTGCAGCGAAATCCCAAAACAAGTGGTCACAGAAGATGCATTTGAAACACGTGATAATACCAGGTGGAAAAGGTAAGAGTCTCAACTGACCACTGATGATCAGATCGCTGAAAATACCAGGAGGAAACATGCCTAACATCTAGCCTACATGTGCTTCGAAGAAAATTATTCTTTTCTCATGAAAGGTGTATTTAAGTCTAACCTAGAACCCAGCCCACCAAGACATTCATGTCAAATGAGTCCTGACATAACTATCAGACATTTTCCTCCAGTCGATTACAGCTCACTATCAGCTGAGCTGTTCTTAAGTGTTTCTGAAGCCCGCACAGTCAGTCAAGGCTACAAATGCTGGTTGAAGAGTGGATGAATGATCACTAGAGAGAGCAAAAATTGAAATGAAAAAAGGCTGCTCCCCTAGAAATGTTTGCAGTTCAACAAAGATTTTGAAACACTTGGAGCTCTGGAAACATATGTTGAGGAGCATGATCGATTACGTTACTGCGATATATAAAAGCGGTCAATATGGTTTGATTTAGAGAAGGGAAAGGGATTGAAAGGGATGAATCTCTAGCGTGTGGCTTTACTCCACACATCCATCAAAGAGAACAATAGAGGCTGTCTTAGAAATGCAGCACTTTATTTCAGAGCTTCCTGACCCAGCTGTGTTTACTCTTATGATCAGTGTTAAAAGAACGGCTGTCGGACCCAATGTCAGCTGGATGCACCCTCCTTTCCTCACACACACACACACACACACACACACACACACCTGATCTGCATTGTGTTATAATAAAAAAGCCAGATGCTCAAAATCAGTAAGAAATATTTCTGTGTGTGGGTTTGGAATGACATGACGGCAAGTAAATAACAGAATTTCATTTTTGGGTGAACTATCCATTTAAAAAAAAAAAGAGAAGGTACTTTTCACATGTCATTAGTACTCACAATTGTACTAATTGTACACATCAATTCAGCTCTCCCTGACCTGTTGACCTTCATTATTTTTAAAAATCATGCTGACAACTCCTAAGATTTGACATGAAAGAAAATAATTCGGTTTGACAGAGGTATTAGCAATCCTAAAGCGTTCAATTTGTCACCATTTATGTCGTCGACCTGGACACGAACCAACCATATGTTTAGCTAGGTTAGTCTATGGTGAATCATGAACAGTTGGAATTTATATCGGGATTTGTGACTCAACAAGTCATCATTTTGTTCAAGATGATGTCAGAAGACAAGGCGCAGGGGGGAAAAAATTATGTTTATTGTTAGACAAACATGTCTGTGATTCGGCAGTCTGTCCTTGGACAGCCTGGAAAGATGGTTGGGAAAAAAACCGTTGACTGGCCGCTAGACAGTGGCTCACTGCCTCCAGGACGCATTCAACACCCGTCTTACCTCACCTGCTTTTTATAGCCAGCTCTAAACACAGCCAGCCACGTGCACAGAGGCTGCCCTTGTGCAATTACTTTTGAACCAAATATAATCTCCAGAAGACAGAAACACATCATCAAATTGACCAAGATTACCCGTTAATGGCCAGAACATAAAAGACTTAAGTTTAACAGAATTACAAAAGCCTTCTCATTTAAACAGGGTTGAAATGAGAAGAATATAAACATTAAAGGAATTGGAAAAGGAATTCACAATGACTGTCCCACAGAATCTACCTAAACAGTAAGAGGCACACATACTCACTTTACAATAGACAATTTACAGCACACACCACCGTATATGGGGGAAATGTGTAAAGGGTGGACATGATACACGGTTTTCCAAAGAGTGGTTTGCTTCACAGAATTAGGGCCAGGAACTCTGAGGGCAAGTTGTAAAAATAAGTTTGTAATGTTCCTTGTGGCAATGAATTGAGGTAGTTGTTTAAAACAGATGCTCAAGACATGTAGCACTGAAGACTAAGTCCATCAACTCCACAACTTAAATAGTAGTGCTGGGCAGTATACCGGTTCATACCGAATACCGGTGTTTATTTTTGTTATGATAAGAATTTTTAAAATACCGCAATACGCAGTATGTCGCTTAAACAACGTTCGAAACGCAACACTGTTTGAAAGGGGTCCCTTTTCACTGTTGCACTGTGGTGAGAGCACAGCTGTATGTGTTACTAAGCGTGAAAGTTCCGAAACTGAAGCTGTAGAACTAATAGAACATGATGACAGAGAAGAACTCATCCACAATATCCACATTGACCGCCACAAATATCCACCGCCCCCTGCCATCAGCTCCCGCGTCTCACACACTCACGAGCGCGACTTTAGCACTAGATTTAGCAACTTTAAGACCCTTTTAGAGTTTTTTTCCATAGAATATTCATACTGACAACCCTAGCGACTTTTTTGGATAAATCTTAGCTATGGTTCAGTTGGAAGATTTCGCCTGTGCTGTCCCGCAAACGCGAGGTCTGACTTTTCCGGAGAATTGTCACTTCTCTCGGCGTCTGTTCTGTGCAGTGAGCGGCAGAGAAGCAGCGCATTCAGTTGGCCGCACCGCAGCCGACTCGTCAATGAATGAGTACAAAACAGCGTTTCCTAGCACCTGTCGCTTACTGATTGTTTGGAATTATACATATGAGCGTAGTTCGTCTGTTATTATCACATGCACTTTTTTGTTTGTTGTTTTTTTTAGTTTGTTACTCAGACAAACCCCCTGGCAGTGCGCGGCATGAGAAAAAAAGTTAAATAGCTAAAAACACCCCCGTATAGCCGCTCTTTAGTGTAGATGCATGTTGATTTTATCAGACGATGCCGTGATTATAAATGAGAGTGACTCCTGGTTAACGTATTAAAAGGGGTCGTGTTTAGTCACTTATTTAGTGTAGTATTTTTTGACAATATTCACTCATCATGACAGTAAAATAGGGCATTCTAAGTCAATATACTGCAGTATTTCCTCTCTCAATCAGTAGAAAATATGGTTAACACCCGGTCATGAATGAAAAAAAATACCGTCATGTACCATGAAACCGGTATAATTTTGAAAAATACCATGATATAAATTTTTGGTCATACCGCCCAGCACTATTAAATAGGTATGGCATGATCCAGATATCACATGAAAACTATACCTTCCTTCTTCCATCTTTCCCCCAAATCATAAATTAGACCACAGTAACCACTCACACTCTATTAAGATGAAACAGTGAAGACCACAATTAGGAACAGCCTCTGTAATAAAGAGTAAAACCTCTATAGCTCTTGGAAATTGAAAATATTTGAACAAATCCGTTAATTAATTCGACCACCCTTAGGAGTTACAAAGCAGACTTCAATCATGACAGAGAGCTCCCTGTGCCAAATAGCATGCCCGGACCTTCCTTCTGCAGTCAGCTAGTCTTTGTTCTAATCCTGACACTCCACAGGGTTCAATAGCCCTTTTGTCATGATGGCATTCTTCTCAAATTTAACACCACACCCTACCACTACATCTTCCCATTTAAAGGTTAACTTTAATGATGCTATCACCATGTAAGACTAACTGTCCACCTTTCACGCAATCAAAAAGTCTTAATTCTCACTTCATAAATGAGTAAAACAAGGCAGACTATTTAATAAAATAACACATAAGGAATGTACTACATTATGACTTATATATGTAACCTAAAGACAACATGATCAATTTGCCATCCGGTTCTTTTCTTTGTTGGAAAGCTGAATACCAATTTCAATTTGTATATTACAGTTTGCATATAATTTGCATGAGAACAGAAGCAGGTCATTCAGTGCTTTCCTTTCATAGTTTATCAAATCCCTTTATTTTCACATGCTATAGACATAATTTACAAAATATGATCAAATATGTCAGCATTATTTCCTTGAGCAGGACAATTCAGTCTATTCTTCTACAGAGTAGTGAAGACACAAATGATGCGTTTTAACTCTTTTCAACCACCAACCAATCAGATTTTTTTCTTCTTCAATTTTTCAATTTATAATTTTTTTTTAAAGTTAAAATTAAGTTAATGTAACATTAACTAAAATGTAATTTTCAGCAAATTATTATTTTCTTAATAGGTGCAGACATCAACTGTCAGGCGGTTTAATTTTTTTAATAAAGCAAATTTTCTTAAAAGTACAAAAGCATGCATTCTATTTTTTATATATTTTTTATTACGTTATTTCAAGTTGACAACAAAAATAATTAATGAGGTGTTGAACACATTAAAATATGGCCTAGTGTTTATACTTAAGTTACAAAATGCACATTTTAGAGAATATACTTGGGCACTTTATAATAAAATTTAAGCATGTAAACACAAAACAATACGAAACACAATTTCATCGTTTTAAACTTCACTAAAAGGAAGGGGGGTCTAGTTGTAGTTTCCCATATTAAACCAAAATACCGTTACAGATAAAGTCATATTAAACACAATGCACACAAACCTAAAACATATTTAGATGTGATGAAATAGCCTACCGCAAACAAAAACACAGATAACTTTTACTTACCAGATATTAAAAACCAGCCACAGGATACAGTATTAAATAGCCACTTCTATGTGTTATTTCTGAGAGCACATTCATTTGATTCAACGCTTTTTCAAGGACAAAGTTTGAATCCAGTTCTCCTCTCTAAAGACCCCTCATGCGCCCACGCAAAACTCTGCTCCTCAACTCTCCTACTTCTTAACGCCGCACCGTGACCAGTTTGCGTAACGCCACTCACGTAAAAGAAACCACAGTTCACCAATCAGATTGAAGCTGTCGCAAACCTAATTAGATTATGCGCAGAAAAAGAACCCCCAATCCCGTTTACGGTCCCGGAGAGGCGCTCGCCCCCCCCACCGTGTTTACTCAGAGTAAAGCGTTTGTTGGTGTCCGGGTTACATTATTAAGGTATTTAACAGCTCTGTTGGTCACCACCCGTACTCTTAAACCTTTTAGGACCTTTGTTGGACCTGTCCGGTTTTGTGGTTGTGCATTTTTCATTAGATTTTGGCGGGTAATTAAACAAGTTTCCTTCGAGGCCCTTCCCAGGGTGATTTTAAACCCTGCATCTTTCTCCGCGTTTTGAAGAACAAAGAAACCATCAAACCTTATGTTTGCTCCACTTATATATATTGCATATTCACCTCTCACATGACCCCCTCAGCTTTAACAACACATGGTGGTTTATGAGGAAATTCCTTGTCATTTATGCACTGTACATAGTGTAAGATTAAAAATGTATTGAGCCATTGAAATGTAATCTTTGCCAAATTACTAATTGAGCACCAGAAAATAAAGCTTTGTGAATTAGTATTTTCTTCGTGCCAATTAATTATGTTTAGCAGGATACCTAAGAATATACTAAATGGTTAAAATACCATTTTTAAAACCCTACTTTTACTCATAAGTTACTGCATGTCCTCTGGATCCGAGGACCAGGATTCTCCGTTTTTTAAACAACACTCACCCACCACGACACAAGAGTAGACCATTGAAACAAAAGCACAAAAACAATGGGATTTTTTTTAAATACAATAACTTGTTAGGTTGTCAGGATTCGTACACCCAAAGGTTGCGCCGGGTCTTGAGGTCTCGTACGCGGCAGGGATGTACGGTGGGGCCGGAGTGAAGTACAGTGCATCTCTTCCACCCTCCAACTACCACGATCCTGACGGATCCGGAGACTGCCCTTGACCCCCAAGATCCACACAACGACCCACCCCACAAACCCTGCTACCTCGGGCGCCGCGACCGCAAGGCTGTGACGACTGCTCGGGTGTGGGTTCCCCCGGGTTTGTGTGGTTTCCATGCTCGGTGGTTGTGTGAACTTTGGATGGGATTTTTAAATGTCAGAGCAACCTAATTCCGAGGGATGGTGTCAAAATACTTGGCCCCATCGTCTGTCACATATTATTTGATTATACAAGTTTTGCTTAATGCCACATGTGTGTGCTTAAAAACGTCAACTAAACATGGTTTTTCCGTTAAGCACAATGTTATTCTATTTACCACTATATAATTCTGCCTAGAAAGTGCTGTTGGCGAACCGCAATGTTGAACAAAGAAGTGTACTATGGGCCCCCAGTATCCGTAGTAAAATGCGCAAGATTTTCATTTAATATTTAAGATTTTCATAAGCACCATATCGCTATGTACCATTGTTTTCCGATTTTCAATTATCTTGTGGCCCCAAACTGTATGAATAAAACACTCGCCTTGTACCCGGCTCCTGGTGTCCTTACGCTTGAATGTATGACACCTGATGTCATGTTTCATAAACAAGAAGTTCTATTTTGCTGTGGAAAACCCAATAACCCATTTTCCCCGAAGATGTCATTGATGGGACAACCCCACGATTTTGAAAATTAAGCAGATTTTAAATATAATAAAAAATATTATAACTATTTCAATAGGATGTACAACATTTTATCACTAAAATGTAACGCCATTTCCTTAAAAACCAAGGAGAGGGATGTGGTTTCCAATCAATGGCCGAACCCACCTCCCACACTCTTTGGTACCTATCTGGAAAGCACTGGCACATGTGCTCCCTGTATACCCCGGAACCCATCCAGACGTACAACTGTGACGTGTGAGGTCTCGGAGAAATTCACTAAAATATAATGTCCACAGAGGCAAAAACTCCATAGCTGGGTCCCAGGAGGATATATATATAAAACATTAAACTAAAAGTAATGGAAAGTGAGATTCAATAATACCAACGGGCTCGTGATAAACAACCTCTTAGCAACCCGTCTGGGAGTTCCGGGTCAGGATGCAGTCAGAGCTTGTGTCCAATTAAAGGTCATGCCTTCCTGGTTTTTCCATCCACATTTTCCCTAGATAGCACTGTCTATTCTAGTTCAGATGTGGAACACATGGATGTGTACATTGTTTAGGCCAGATAGCATGTTAAAACGTAAGGGTTGTGTCTTAAGAGCTATGGTTATCTTCAAGAAAGACAGCAAGCTTGCAGTTGAAAGATGTTGCTGTATTCAAGAGTATACGAACCTTCTACACACAAATATAGGCCTACACTTAAATTAGCATTTAAATACCCTCATAGAAACAGTTGTATTATGGAAATTAAAGCAACCACAATCTGTTTGTAAGGTCATCGTGTGTTCATCTTGTGTTGAATGCTGTGGGCTTTCAAGAGTGTGTGAGAGAGAATCTTTTGAGGATTTCTGCACAAAATTGTGCAGACATTTGAAATGACATGATAAATAGATCTCAGGTTTTCTCTGGCCCCTCAGCAAACCTCAAACCACTCTCTAATCCAAACAACAGCTGAACAGCCACAAAGTTGAGGTCATAAATTATGTACACACCCATTCACCCCCAATACCGCACAAAAATGTAATCGCATGTTCAAACCAACCTGACTCTTTAACTTCCATGACCTAAAACCAAAGGCTACTTCCTTTTACATTAATAAACCACCAAAATCTATCATACCCGACCATGTGTTAAGTGAGCAGGCATGAACCCCCTCTTATCCCTCGATTTTATTAACATTGCCTGTAGTAATAATATGTCATATTTGTGCCCAGTATGCAAACTTTGGCGACGTATGGGCACTACCCACCAAATTGGACATACAATATACAGTAAATAATAAGGCTCATCTGGACAGCCTACATTGTAATGCACTTAACATGACCTTCCATTTCTAGCAGGATGGATGGGAGAGAATTACTGCCACTATTTGAAGCATCTCTTTGGCAGGTTAAAAAATGTTATTAAGGGAAAAAGTTCACTCCAACCAAATCAAAAACTTTCGTCATTCATATACTATTCTACCACGGGAAAACTAAGACATGTGGGATCCCAAACATTACATGGACCACCCAATTGACTTTCATTGTAAAAGACACTTTCTCTTTTCGTCCAGGTTTTTTCATTTTTGGGTGAACTATACTTTTTAAAACTAAAAACATTCCATACAAAGGACTTTATAAAATCTTTGCAAAAGCTACAATTAAGCCATTCCCCTGGAGACACGACCATATGTATATTAAAAATATTCTTGATCTTAACATAACTTATCTGCACACTTAAAATAGCTGTACAACAACGTTAACCTAGATATATCCTAGTCCCTCTGCAAGCAAGCGCACTACTTAATCCCACATCATATTAATGTCCCCTCCAGACGGTTCTGTCTGTAAATGGTAGATGTAGGTCAAACACACGCTTCATGCATCCAAATATGATCATATTTCCTATTTCTTCTTTTGGGTGTTGAAACTGTTAAATAGGAAGGCAACTACACCCATGCTGTGTTTTAAATAAGTTTTGAAGGTCAGGATGGTTAAAAAAAAAATACAAGCAAATGAGTAATATCTAAATATTTTCTAAATAGAAATTACAACACGTTTCCTTAGCAGGGTTACTATTTTGTTAAATCCAATTAAAAAAATTTTATGCGTTCCCCTTATCTTATTAACTTCTATTATTGCTTCCATTTGCTATATTCTCAATTCATTATTGCCTTAACCCCTCCCTCTCTTTCCATTTACTTCTATTAAAATGTGTGAAGTTTTAACGTTTTGTCAGTACTGTACATCAAACAGTACACTCTTAAAAAATAAAGTGTCCGCTTAATAACGGGTCTTTCAGCGATGCATAGAGAAACCATTTTTTTGCCTTCCACACAGCACCTTCAGCAAAAGGTTCCTGTAAAGACCATCTCTTTCTACCTTCTTCTTAACTAACCCTTGAACGACACTTAGTTCGAACCAAAGAACCCGGTGTGCAAACAGGAAAGGTTCTTCAGATGTTGAAGGTTCTTTATGGAACCATTTAGACAAAAAGGTTCTTCTATGGCATCTGTTCTTTGTAGATTAATTTTGGCGATATCGCATATTCTTGATTCTCCCCACGATATGATGGATATTTCTTAATTGCTTTCCAACCCTGGGAAATGTGACTGGCATTGCTTTCACGAGAAAAAGCAATTTCTCATGTGCTGAGGAGTCTGAAAATGTATTTTTTTAGAACGCCTTCCAAACAAGCAGCCATTCAAACACAGGAGGTCTAATGCGTCAAGATGTTTGTGTATCCCTGCTCGAGATTTCATCAGCAATATGCTCTATCAAACATCATTCCTGTGCTTCAGCATTATCAGAGTCAGTACGACAAATGTTCATGTAAGCTATCTGTTATTTGCGATGAAGCTTGTTTCTCATTTTCACGGCTGTCCCCTAGGAAAAGCTCTCTGACTGTGAGCATAGGACAGAAAGGTGTGAGACTAGATTACGCATGCATGAGCTGTTGGGACATCCCCCTTTGTCTTCCCCCGATCAATAAAATAGTCAGCATAGAGACCTAGAGCCCATAGACACACACCCAAATGTACGTCTCCGGAACAGTGTGCAGGGTCTTTGTGTTGAGATGTGTTATGCCCCTTGATGTCAGTCATTCTCATTCAATTCTCACATGGTCAGACTGGTGTGAGCTGGTGCATTGCTCATGTGGGGTATTTTACGCAAGCAGGATTCCCAGAGGAGAGAGAGAGAGAGAGCTGGGAGAAAGATCTGCATGATCACAGCTTAGATTTCACGAGCCACAAAATTAGACTTTATGGGCAGGCAAAAAAAAAGAGGACCCTGGATTAGCTGATCTCAAATAGTAAATACATGCCGTACCAGCCAAAGGTTTCTCATGATCTTAACTCTATAAAGCATGATGTTTCATATTTGAAACACATTTCTAAGGCCTCTATATTATCAACATGAACAAATCTTTGCCTTCTGCCATCTGACTGATAGCAAATAAAAGGCCTTTCAGAATAATTCAAAAAATATCTCCCTTCACGTTTTGGTACACGTGCTTTTGCTGTGAAATCTCCATTGATTTAACAAATTTCATGTTGTTAGTAATATTTCACTTACTGCACTGAAGCAACATATTTCATATGTTGTACCCACAAAATTAAAACTAAGCATTTCAATTTCATCTTAAAACATATTATTGGGAGATATAGATTGATGACTGTGAATTTCTAGAGCATTTTTATGAAGTAGGCTGATGTAATTAATAAATATTTGATGGCACATTATATATTCTATACTAAATATAACAGTATTTTAGACTTGAATAGACCCCACTCCATGTTCACCTTATTCGACTCATACTATAGCACGTTTTTGTTTTCAGATCCTTAATGTATACCTCTACTCTATCCAACAATCAGATAGCACCTGACAGACAGCAGACAGACAGACCGTTTAAGGGAATTTTTTTTATCTATTCTACACTTAGGGTGTCCAACATCCCAATACAAATATAATTACAAAATTTGTGACCATTATTCCATCCATGGACGGGTCGCGCGCTCCCCCGCAGATCAACCGGAAATACCTGCAAGCCTCACCAGATTCATACAAAGAGAGACTAAACTCCTGGGGCCAGGCTACAAGGGTGCATCAAACGGGAAAATGGTTCCATTTATCGTTTCTGCTTTGATGACTCCATACCAGGGCTTGTTAATATGACTGATAAAGCCTTCAACTCACCATATCTGTCTAAATGATACGCTGTTTGGTAGCAGTGTTGTGGATGGAGGGCACAGGGGAGCACAAGAGCTTGCCGTCACTAATAAGCTATGATCCATGAATAACTAATCCTCCCTAAGTGACTCCGTGAATTACCGAAGAGGTAAAATGAGGACCGATGAGTAACACAGGGCCGAGGCTAAAGCCACTTCAAGTAACCTGAGAACATTGGCGTCCAACAGGTGCGGACTCTCTGTCAATGCTGACGACTTTCGAAAACCTTAAAAGGAAAAAATCATTTAGTCGAACAAAAATGATTCTGAGGTATGTAGACCGTAAAGTTAAGATGCAATCAGCAAAATGCCGGGGGAAAATATTCAGGCCATCATATATTGTCCTAACTTGTGGATTGCAAAGATATACTTGAAATCAATTCAATAGATTAACTTCAACTGCACAGCGAGGTACACTTTACCATGGGGACACACAGACTCGGATTTGATTTTACATACGATTAAGACAATACTCTTGATTCAGAATACCATGTACACCACAGAGATTTTTTGATGACCCCTACCTGCGGCTAAACCTCATAATCGAAGTCTAACAGAAATCGAATCAAGAATGTGGAGGTATTAATCTTTGAGTCGCTTTATACTGAAGTGGAATAGCCATGTAACACCTTAATACACATTTTATCCACCCGTAGCTGTTAGACTATGCGCCATTTGCGACAGGATACACACAGGCCAGTGCTCAACCAGTTGACGCAAACGAAAAGAGCTCAACAAAGCCCGTCCGCCGCGTAGGCACGTAAAAGACACTTAACTGCCACTTGACGATTTAATAAAATTTAAAACATGACACACCCAAAAATCTGTAAATGTATCATCACGAAGCAACTACATGTTTCATATGTGAAATTCAGGATTTCCGTGGACCCGAGCGGATTCTCGGCTCGTGTGGCCAATGATGTGCGCCCTGAATCGAAACTATGTACTATAACATGTAAAACGGGAACTTGAAAGGAATATTCTAAAAGCAACTCGTGTAAACACCATAATCATAATATTGGCTTTTTTAGAATAAGGTAAATAATTAGATTAATGATGTCCATGTAAACGTAGTCAGTGACTCTTCAATGTAAAAACCATTTGTGACCCTGGATCATAAAACCAGTCTTAAGTCGCTGGGTATATAGCAATAGCCAAAAATACATTGTACTGGTCAGACCTTATTAATTTTTTATTTTTAGTAATTTATACCTGGCTAAGAACTTACTTTGGCAATTAAAAGGCGATTTCTCTGTATTGATTTTTTTGCACCATCAGACGGTTAATAGTTGTTCATATTCGGCTAAAATCTTTTCTCCTCCCCGTCCTATTCATAACCACCCATACCCTACTCCATGGAAAGCTTATTTATTCAGCCGTTCAGATGACTGTATAAATCAGGTTAAAAAATTACCCTTATGATGGTTCTTGTGCTTTAAGGGTCACAGTAGGGGTTTCAATTATTTATTTTTTTGGTTATAATTTGGTTTCATTTGAAATTTTAGTAAAATATTAAACCAAATATGTCT
The DNA here is from genome assembly GCA_018155175.1 of Sinocyclocheilus anophthalmus. Taxonomy (NCBI): domain Eukaryota; kingdom Metazoa; phylum Chordata; class Actinopteri; order Cypriniformes; family Cyprinidae; genus Sinocyclocheilus; species Sinocyclocheilus anophthalmus. The sequence continues at coordinate 32,211 of JADLZN010009686.1, read as the reverse complement.
GAATTAATTCTTCTGCATTTTGCAAATTTGTGTGTGTGTGTATACTCACTCAATATAATATACTATTTATATATATATATACACACACAATTTGAATATCCTGGAATCTGAGGGTGCAAAAAATATAAATATTGAGAAAATCGGCTTTAAAGTTGTTCAAATGAAGTTCTTAATGCATATTACCAATAAAAAAAAATGAAGTTTTAGTATATTTACGGTAGGAAATTTACAAAAATATCTTCAAGGAACATGATCCTATGATTTTTTTTACATAACTACATACAAAATACATACAGGGCATTATCCATAAGTAGAAGCGTGGCAAAAGCTTCATCTTCAGTAATTAATCAAATTGTGAAATGTAGTTTAATAAAAATTCAATCACACCTGACTGCTGTCAAGTAGTTTAAGTACTTTCGGTTCTTTTAATGTTGATGCATTTTGCTCAAATTTAACCAAACCAAACACAACACCCTTCACTATCTCAACAATTAGAATATGGTGACATGCCAATAAAGCTAATCAACTCAAAAAAAACAAATGCCATCCAACGCGCCTTCCCCTGCCAGCCATTACAAAATTGTCTATCCCAGTTGGTTCACTAGGCTACAAAATCATGGGGAAGACTGCTGATCTTACAGTTGTCCAGAAGACAATCATTGATACCCTTAACTAGGAGGGTAAGCCACAAACATTCATTGTCAAATAAGCTGGCTGTTCACAGAGTGTTGTATTCAAGCATGTTAACAGAAAGTTGTGTGGAAGAATAAGATGCACAACCAACCGAGAGAACCATAGACTTATGAGGATTGTCAAGCAAAAATCGATTCAAGAATTTGAGTGAAAAATTCACAAGGAATGGACTGAGGCTCGGGTCAAGCCATCAAGAGCCACCACACACACAGACGTGTCAAGGAATTTGCCTACAGTTGTCGTATTTCTTGTTAAGCCACACCTGAATCACAGACAACGTCAGAGGCGTCTTATTTGGGCTAAGGAGAAGAAGAACTGGACTTTTTGCCCAGTGGTCCAAAGTCCTCTTTGATGAGAGCAAGTTTTGTATTTCATTGGAAACCAAGGTCCTAGAGTCTGGAAAAAGGGTGGAAAAGCTCATAGCCCAAGATGCTTGACGTCCAGTGTTAAGTTTCCACAGTCTGACGATTTGGGGTGCAATGTCATCTGCTGCGGTTGTCGGTTCACACTGTGTTTTTTGAAACCAATCGTCCGCTGTCCCCACCAAGTTTGACCAAGAAATTTGCGAGCACTTCATGCTTCTTTGTGACCAGTTTTTGCAGATGTGACTTTAATTGCTCCGCCATGGATTTGGCACTTGCCCCACACCCTGCCAAAAGCACAAAATACAGCTCTGGTTCCTTTAAATGACACATGGGGTGGTGATGCATTGCACTGGCCTTAGACAATCACACGACCTGAACCCCATAGAGAATTAGGGGGTACCGTAGAGGAAAATTTGACGAACAAAAGGAGACCAACAAAATGCAGATGAGCTCGAAGGCCACTTGTCAAAGAAACCTGGGCTTCATACCTACCACTCAGAAAGTGCCACAAAAACTGATCCATGCACGCCGAATGATGCGCCCGTCATTTTAAACGCACAAAGGCAAGCACCTCCTACACAAGCTTGCGTACATGTACGTTCCATGACATTTGAATTTATTGAGATGCACCTGTACATACACACACACACACACACACAGTGCTTAATTTTCACAAACAAGCACTACATGCCAAACAAGTTTGTTACTAAAACAATTTTGGTTTAAACAGGAAGTCAAGGTAGCCCAAAGGATGAAAACATGTACATCTGTCTTAAACAAACAAAAACCCTAGAGAGCTTCTCTAGAGGAAACAATAAGACTTTTGTCACCAAGCACAAAACCAGGTGTCAAAGCCTGAGGCACTGCATTAGTCAGTGAGCCCTGTGATGGACTAGAACATTTGGCGTCCTATAAAACCACCCAACTGGTGTCTGTCATGGAAACTTTTCATCGTGGTGACCCAGTCTTAAAATCATACAAGACAAGGAGGGGCCAATTACAATGGAATTAAAAGAAAAAGTAGTAATAAAATTTCCTCGGGGAAACCTTCAAAAGTCATTTTACACAAGCTGCTGACTAAACCTAAAGCTAAACCCTCACCTCCGCTGAGCTCCTCAATGAGAGCTTGAAGGAAATTTGATCTGTTATTCTATGGATCGAAACCTCTAAAATTCTGAGGTAGATACTGTATCTGAGTGAATTTAGCTGACATGCACATTAGTAAAATCTCAAAAGTAACTCAGATATCATAAGCAATGATGCTGCAATGGCATTACAGATATTCTTATTATATTACATTATTTGATAGTCCTTTTAGTGTCATTTTAATTATAAACATCTGACTGTGGTTTAAGGAGGGGCCCAATTACAATGGGCCTGTTTACTACATCTTTGCACAAGCTGCTGATCTAGAACTCTGCAAACTCGTGTTGGGTTTGGTCACAGTACTGTATGTACACATTCACATCTTTGAGTAAAAGCTAAAGCCTGTTATTTTTATAAGCAAGGAATGTTTTTTTTATTTCACTGAAGTGTGGTGTTGATGACATGATTGGACAAGTGTCTGTGTATATTTTGAAATTTCAGGAATTATTTTTGGAATTTTAGATTTTACTGTTTAGCACAGCAGTGCATGAAGGCCAGTGGACTGTCCTCAGAAAACATCCAAGGTCTATAAAGTAACCAGCAGAGGACTCAGTCTGACCTCTACTGGTTATGCTCTGCATCTGCTAAAAAATACCTTTACTTGAGGAGTGATTGAGCTCCACTGTTCTTATTTTATTTCAGATATTAAAAGTAAATTCAATTCAGATAACAAACAGCAAATATATTGATTTGAACCACCAAAAACAGTACCGACAGCACGGTCTGAACTCAGTCACTGACTCGCTGCAGTGTGGTTGTGGTTTTCAGCTTGGAACGGACACATGCAAGTTGCCCTAACAAGACATATTTCCTGAAAGCTACGTTTTCTAACTTTAAATACAAATCCAAAACTACACACTTTAAACGGAGAAGAAAAACTCTATTCCAAAAAAACAGTACATAAAACCTTGCCTTAGAATGGCTCACAGGGCTGTCAGATGCAGATATACTGTACAATGAACAGCCGTTATACATTTCACATGTGAAACAATTCAATAGACATAAAACTAATGTTATCCATCTCTACAAATTACAGTATAAGTGTGCATCCAGGTAGTTGCGACTGACTGCAGCATGGCTTTACATACGTCGGCAGAGTTGTTGTTCATAGTGTATGACAGGATGAGCAAGTTGACAATGATTTTGACCTTGTAATATTTAATAAAAAAAAGAATGCACGGATGAATCATGTTAAACTTAAGTTTTAAACTTTTAAGCAGGCAATGTAAAAAAAAAAACATTTACATTAATACAAGAAATTATACAAAGTTTATCTGAAGAATGTGAGATATTTGGTTACACTTTACTTGAAGGGGTGTGCATAAGACTGACATGACACCTTCATAATCATGACATGACACCAACATAACCATGACATGTCATGAATGTGAAGGTTTTTTCTGCACGTTTATGACAACTGTCATTAAGTGTCATTCGCTCAGTTATGTAATTTTTAATGCAAAGATGACATTGTTTGAGATGTCTTTGTTATGGGCTATGGTTAGGGGTAGGGGTAGGTCAAATAATGTCATATTTGCATTAAAAATGACATAACTGAGCGAATGAAACATAATGACAGTTGTCATAAACATGCATAAAAAAACTTCATATTCATGACGTGTCATGTCATGATTATGAAGGTGTCAGTAAGTCTAGGAACAATCCCGCGAAAGGTAAAGTTTTACAAGATATTTTACATACGGACATGGAATGTCATCTACATACAGGAAATATTACTGTGGTCAGGCCATGGAATTCAACCCGCGTATGCAAGGTTCTCTTCCTCTTTCTTATCGCACTTTCCCCTCATCCTCTTTGTAAATCTTTTCGGCCAGGTTCTATTAAGGTCAATTGAAGACTTTAACGAAGATGTAAGAAACCTTTAACGACCCGCCGCACCTGACTAAGACATTACTAATGTCACATCTAAGTTCTCTAAAATGTAAAAGTTGGTTGACCATGGACCATAAACGCGTTGTACCTTGTATTGAGCCGTTTCGACAACACCACTCCCATAAGATCTCATTCGTTTTTAATTCAGTATGCAAACCAGCTTCCTTAATGAGCACTAGAAATAACTTTATGACTTCTGCATACACTGCAAAAGTTGCATGTTCTTTACTCCAGTATTCTGTGTCTTGTTTTCTTCCCGTTCTCAATCAAGATACAGTTACTTGAAGCAAAAGGACAAGTCTGGTTTTCTGAAACACTGAGCAAAACAAAGCGGAGTTTATGACTTCAACAAGATAGAAATCGGTTTGGCTCCGACAAATTCCAAACTGAATCAAAGGGAAAATAATGTATATATTCCTCACTTTACTACTGCCTATTTGTATCTTCAAGCAAAACCTCACCCTTCCATTGGTTCCATTTCTCAACAAACGACGACTTATTCCATTAACTCACATTTCTAGAACGTGATTTCGCGTATCGTTGATTTAAGGCTGTTCCTCTGATATTTGTAGCGAGAACAAAAAGTCACCAGACTGTGTTGGAAGATACTTTTTTTTGTTTGCGATGTTACTTTGCACTGCCGGCATTTAACGTCATGGCTTTACGAATTTCAGACTTTCTGCTTTGATTTAAGACTCGAAGGCCTTAAAGGGTCTGTTGACCCAAAAATGAAAATTCTGTCATCATTTACTCGCCCTCAAGTTGTTCCAAAGCGAAATGCATTTCTTTCATCTGCTGCAAACAAACAGCGGATTTGAAACTGTGGTCGGAAACCAAACAGACGCACAACAGCTCTGAGGGAGCCGAGGAGTGACCTAATTTTCATTTTGGGGTGTACTCTCTCTTTAATTTGTGGAAGGGAGAAGTAAGACTTTTTAAAACCACATTAAGTCTATTTTGAGCACTTTTAGCGCTGCCTGGATAAAAAGCAGTGAATTCATCTGCGAGCTTATTTATTTTTTGACTGTTGACTATTTAGCTTATCAGGGTTTAACATGGAATGAACGTTACTTGTGCTCGCTTTATGATGACATTGAATGCTAGTGGTTTTTACATGCCGTTTAATTGATTTGCAACTAATGTGAACAGTGTTTATAGTTTTGGGTAACGAGTAGCTTTTAGAAAATTGTTAACAATTGAGAAAAAAAACTAATAAGCTGAGAGAGATTCTAATGAAGGATCTCTCCTCAACCATTTCGATTGCAGCTTTGCAAGGTAGTAAATGGTCTCTTATAGCCTAATAAAATAAAGCCCAACGATTTTGTTTCAAAAATGGGAAGAATGCTACCAGCAATTACAAACATATTCACTTTGAGCACTGCTGAAGTCAGTATGTTTCAAGTGAGACATTGCAAGATAGCTTAATCAAAAAGAAATGTTTGAAGCACAGTTAATTAGACAGAGTTGCTGGGCCCCTGCTGAGAGCTGAAGAGGTTACAGAACTGCATGCTCTGCCTCCAGTCCACAGGTTATTTTACTTCATACAACTCTCTAAAACTACCTGAAGATATATGTAGAGATCAGCGCTGTATCACATTTGCTAAGCAACTTTCTTGAACCTGTGAAACACTTCTGCTGAAAAACCTGTTGTGCACAATCGACTACATGCCTTATGCCATCTGATTGATCGTGCATACTTTTTTAGCAAGTAAATGGCTTTTCGTATGATTGTGGTACACGTCCTTTTGCAGTGAAATCTTTACTGATTTAATATATTTCATGTCGTTAGTAATATTTCAATTACTACTAGCCTGAGGCAACTTAGGTTTACTTGGTTATCCAAAAATCATGTTAAAATGGGAGTATGAAATATGATACATCAGGCTTTTAAGAAACGTTTATTTGTAAATCTCTTAATCACTGTATTGCACGTTTTGCCCCCGCAACAAAAACTACATCCATCCATCCAAGACTGACCAAATATGATAACATTTTATATTTCACCTAAAGGTTAATTTAATTAAAAATGCTTTTTTATATGCCAGTCTTTACACGTGCTACTGTACTTGGCTCAGTGCATCCACCATTATCTTTCATGGTTTCATGGTAATCTTGGGTCCTCCATTTTCAATCAGTAGGTCATGGGGTGGTTATGCTGGTCTGTACAAATCCTTAAAAAACCTCCATGAAACCAAAGGTAGATTTCTGCTGATTAAACTACTTAGTTTGTAGCCTCAGTGATTTTCTAGAGCTAATAAGACTGTGCCTCCCCTCAGTATTCAAGCCAGGAGCAGATGGCTGGATAAGCAGCACCATCAAACTGCCAAGGTTATAAACCAGAAGTATGTTTGCGGACATACATGGTCAGGTGCATTATGAGAGTAATTAGTATTGCACTGGCAATCTCATGAATCATGAGATGTCATTGATATTGGCTTATAGATTTGCCGTCAGATCAAAATACTATTAAATCGCTTAATCTGGTGGCATTTGACAAGACTTACTTTGTGTTTGTTCTATAAAGTATCCGTGCATGGTAGTGAATGTAATCCAGCTGCAATTTTGGCACTGTCAAGCATCAGTTTCATTGCTTCACCACCATCTATGAATCATATCCTGGGGCCTTGTGGAATAGTTAAGTGTCCACTGGACACACATATTTTAGATGGTAGTAGTAGGTCACGCAGGTACAGTTTTAATGAATACTACAAATTTAGACATGCTACTCATCTCACGTTGTTTTTTGGCTACTATATTGCATAGGAATTTTGGTATTCATAAATCACAGCAGTTGAAGCATTTTTGTAGTTATGTTGATAATTAAAAGAGCTGAAAAGAGTAGGTTTTCTCCCATCAAAAAGTTCACAAATACATATAAGCTTCATAAAAGTTATCCATAAAGCGGTTTAATCTTCTGAAGAGACAGGATCAGTTTATATGACGGAAAGACTGAATTTGAGCTTTTATTCACATTATTATTATTATAATTTTTTTATTAGCTGAAAAGAGTAGGTTTTCTCCCATCAAAAAGTTCACAAATACATATAAGCTTCATAAAAGTTATCCATAAAGCGGTTTAATCTTCTGAAGAGACAGGATCAGTTTATATGACGGAAAGACTGAATTTGAGCTTTTATTCACATTATTATTATTATAATTTTTTTATCCAACATGTCACCTACCTTCCTGTTACTCCAAAACTGAGAACAAATATAAAATTTGCTGAAAACTTAAATTAAAATACCGAATTCCTACTGCAGAACTGCACTGACAATGTCAAGCAGTCAGTAATTAAATGGATATCTCAGGAACTACTCAAAGTAATGATTTTGTTAATTTTGATTTATACACGCACACACAAAAAACTGACACTGATGTGTGAATCAGACGGATTCTTAAACTCAAGTAATTCGTGAATAGGACAGCGCTTTTCATAAAGTAACTTTTATATAACATTAGGCCTACATGCAAGAAGAAAGCAGGCATTTAAATGAGTCAAAACTATAATCACAATGAAAAAAATACTCATCTTGTAATTGTTGCTTTCTAGATTTAATTATCCTGTATTAATGACGCTATTACAGTCTATAAAAAAAATAAAAAAAAAAAAAGAAGAATTGCAAACTATTTCCACACAAATTTTTTGGAGAAAATAAAGGTGGTTAACATTCTGTTAAGTTCAGAGGGCAGTATTTATGTAAACAGTTTTGTGTGACTGAACACTAGCAGTGTATATTGGATATATTCGGTGTGTGTGAGTGTGAGACAAGTGGAGCTGTATCAAAACAGATGTGTGCATGACATATTTCCAATGCATTAAAGCCGTAATGCGGCACTAAAAGCTGATCTATTGGGTTAAAGGGAGTCGGAGGGAAGTTCTAAACGCAAACCTAACAGCAAACATCTGGTGGCCACCCAAAGTTTAGATCAGTTCACAACCTAAAACATTTCATCCTATCCACGACACTTGGGCCATTATCACTTGGCTCATGGCTTTAATGGTTTGTGTGCAGATGGTTTCTCTTCTCGATACAAAACACAGTCCTAAAGAATTTTTTAACAATCAGAGCATGTTTATTTGAAACCCAACATCCATATTTCCTTTGATCGCTTTTTCTGAGCTCTTGTATTTCCATGGAAGTTTGATGAAGAAAAATCACAGACATTTAATATTGGGATAATACATCGTAGTTTAATTTTTTTGTGTGTAAAGTTCCTTTTCAAAGCAACTAAAACGCAGTACTGTTCTCACTGTATTTGATGTACGTATATTCTGCTTTAGAGACAGGAAGCATTGGACACCACAGAATCATTCATTTCAAATTTTGCAGCTGCAGTTTTGAAAAGAAAAAGCCAGTGCTGATTTCAAGTAATGCAATCAATCCAAAGGAGACAGCTAGAATCCTTACACTCTTCCATAGGAAGGTCAAACCTCTTTTCCTCCTGCATTTATAATTAGGCTACACAATATTTTGGCAAGCAAGTGTCAAAAAAGAAAAAAAAAACACCTAGTTAAAACAATGGGGCTGCTTTAAAAACAGGGAATAAAATAAAATATTAAAATCCCACCTACCATTTAGATCCTCTAGTGTGAGCCGCCTAGAATGCAATATACATTTGAAGCTTGAGAAGCAAGAATCATTCGTTAAGGTGTCTGCTATGATCTAGCGAACTGAGTGGGTCCTGTGAGAGCTTTCAAAACGATTACAGAGATGACTATACAAAATGATCTTTACCTACTGAGTGATGATTATGTTTCCTCAGTGTCTGTTTTCTCTAGCTCAGGTTCAGTCTCAGCGTTCACCTTTGGCCCAGTCTGTTCAGTGTCTGCATCCACAGAGGAGGAAACAGACATTTCTGGGGTCTTCTCTCCTTTCAAGGGCTCATTCCGGAAGCAGGTGGGTGTGGAGGGAAGGGATGGAGAGGGGCTACGAGACGGCTCTGTAGCGCTCTGGGACACAGGCTCCAAAATGTTTAGCTGAGGTTTTGAATCAGTCTCGGTTCCATTGACACGTGACGCTCCCTCCTGCTCTTGACTACTTGCTGTCTCTTCAGGAGGGCTGAGTGTCTTGGGCTGTAGCTCTGGTGTTACCTCTGGTTGTGGTTCAGCATCTGGTTCGGTTGGCTGTGGTTCCGGATGAGGCTGGTGTTGGGGCACCGGCAGAGACGGTGACTTCATTTGCACTTGTTCTTGTGCTTGAGGCTGAGCGACCAATGGGGTCGGCAGAGGGAGCAGCGGCTGAGACTTGGGAAGCAGCGGTTGGGGCTGAGATTGTGAAGAAAGGGGTGTCCAGCGCTCTTTGTCCTTCTCATTCTCCCTCTCTCGCTCCCGTTCTCTCTCGCGATTTCGCTCTCTGCCGCGTTCACGGTCCCGATTCCTGTCCCTCTCCCTTTCGCGGTCTCTGTCTCGCTCACGGCTATGACGATTGCCGTTCATTTCGCCCCGGAAGTCCATGTCTCTGTCATCTCGGTCATTCTGCCTTTCCCAAGGTCTGCGACGATCATCGTAGTCCTGGTGCATGTTGGCATTAAACGAAGGCCCAGTTCCGCGATTCCAAGCGGGTCCTGATGAACTTCCGCTGCGGCCCTCAAATCGATTCTGAAAGTTAGGGTTGGAACGATCCTCCTGGAAACCCTTTGGAGGTCCACCAGACATCCCCCTTGTGTCTCGCTCATCGAAGTCCCCCCTGGGTGGTCCCCAGCGACTTTCTGCCCTGAAACCTCCGGACATATTTTCTCTTCTAGCTTCTCGACCTTCGGCTTGCAAGACTGTTCTCGGAGGTCGTTCTAGTAAAGGTGGTCTGGCAGGCACAGGCTCAGTACGCATCTCCAAAGGAGGGGTCTTCAACAACCCCGTGCTCTGCTTCTCTGGAGGTGGAAAGCGATAGTCCTGATCTCCTTCTTGTTGGGCACCTACATCTGACCTGCGTGGTGTTTCATTATCAGTCTTGACCAGACTGTCAGCTCCAGCAGACGAAGGGTTAGGTGCCCTTGCGAAAGTGCCTTCAGCACGGTTGAACTGCTCCATTTGAGAGAATGGAATCCGAACGCGGGCATGGGCTTGAAGTGAAGCATCCAGGACGTTGTTGGTCTGATGTGCAAGGCCTGGCTGCATGAGCAGGGGGAAGCGGCCCCCGGGTCCCTGGAGCAGGTTGGGTCGCAGTTCCAGGGGAAGCAGCCCTGCCATCCTCTGGCCAGAGAGAGGATGTGTTAGAGATGCAGAAGGGTGCATACCGAGGAGACCCATTCCACTGCGCATTGCATTTTGCATTCCTGCAAAAAAAAGTACAAAGATAAATACAAAATGTCTCATATTGGTGTGAATGAAAATGTGCTTCCTCTCCACCAAATCCATAAAATATCACTGGCATCTATGTTTAGATAGCACACAGATGCATCATGCCAAGCTTAAAATATAACACACAAGTCATATGAATTGCTGCAAGATTCTCCTTTTGTGTTCTACAGAAAAATATAACCGCATATGGTTTGCTAGCTGTATATAACTTGTACTGACATTATGTAAAATGTTCTTATAAACCCATTTACCCTGTAGTGTCATCTCAGAAGCTGTCTCCATCGTTTCTGCCAACTGAGGCATTTTGTCAGCGCTGCTCTGCTGATGCTGTGCTCCCACAGGGTTAAAGACTACTGCCCCGGGCATCGCTGACGGAATAAAACTCCCAGGAATAGTACTGGTGGGAGGAATCATGGCTCCAAACGGAGAATCCTTGCTGTTCTCTTGAGTGGTTGGCAACGAAGGCTGCACTAGAGCTATAAAGGCGATAGAGTGATAAAAGGCCCATTTAGGAGCTTGAAGATGGGACCTTAAGGACAGTGCTTTCAACAAGCAACATTATGCAAAATAAGAATAACTTATTTTAGTGGCTGGTTAACATACAGGTCTGAGCTGAAGCAAGACTGGTTCCAACTGCAGACGGTCCTACTCCTGGCGTGGCCATGAAACCTGTGAAAGAGAAATTTACAGATTGATGTGTATATAAGTCTATATATATATATATATATATATATATATATATATATATATATAATAATAATAAATATATAGTATATATATATATATATATATATTATTTTTTTAATCCTCATACAGTTAAAAACTTCATTATTTAGTATTCAGGTTGGCACCATGTACCTGGAGGAGGCTGAGAGACATTAAACCCTGCCCTCAGAAAAGGTGGTGGGGGACCAAAGCCTGGTGGGGGCATTGCCATGTTGACAGGGAAGGATGGAGGCACAAGACCAACAGCAGGGACCGTCTGTGCCACTGGAATCTAAACCAAAATAAGCCATCCATAGATAAGTAAACAGCCATTCATTATTAATTCAGCTGCCCTCGGGCCCTATTGACTATTTTAAAGATGTCTTTACAACCTTTCTGGGCCTTGAACGTTCATTCTTATCTTACGGGTTTTGGAACGACATGATGGCGAGTCCATTAATGCAATGATTTTAATTTTTATCCCTTTCGGTTACTGTCATAGATTAATGGCTAAACAACAACATCCCTATTATCTAGTAATCACATACAACAGTAAGAAACCTAAACACGTTTTGTTCCATTTGTCATGGCAATTTAAGGCCTGACTTGGTGTTATCATCATACCTGCATGGGCATCATAGTGACAGGCTGGGTAAAGGCCTCACTGGGTGTGCTGCTTGCTGTACTGGTTTCAGCTGTAACAGCCTGATTCGGAGTCTCTTTGGCTGTCTCTGTATTTCTCTGGGATTCCCATTCTGCATCATAAAAAACAGTATTGTTATGAATGGGAAAAGTACTGTGTAGAAGATCAAATATATACACAATACATACCAATCTTTCAGCTGCTGAACAAGTAAATTCTTCTCACCATTGTTGACGGTCTCCTGGTCAATCATGCCTCCCTCTGCAAAGTCATCCAGATCATCCAGTTTGACCTTCTCCCATGGGATACAAGTCACCCCAAGGTCCACATCCCAGAACTGCTTATACTCCTGTTTCACCCCTTTATTGAGGGCCCAAGCAATCTGCAAGCAATGAAACATGTTTAGACATATTCCCCTCCCAAAAATGTTATAGATCATTGCAAAGATTTCAAGTCGGTGAACATTCTTCACACATACTTTGATGACCTTTGAACCGATTTTGTAGGAGCCTGTGCTCAGTTTTTGAAGGGACCGGTATGCATCCTGACGATGAACCATACAGATGTAAGCACAGCCTCTGGGAGGAATCATCTAGAGAAAGAAAAAAAACATTGCATTCAGACTTGTGCAGTAAAAGCTTTAGTTTCCAGATTCACCAACTCTTAAAAAACAAAAAAAACAACAACACCTGAAGACCTATTGAGCCTTCCTAAAACACTTCCCGTTTTAGGGTATTCCTAATTAAACTTCAGCTAAAAATATCTGGAGACTCCAAAAATGCCTCTTGGCTAGATGGCATAACTGATCTAATTAAAAAGTAAACTAATTTAAAGAGCATTCTCAGGTTTACTCTCAAGTGCTCAAGTTTACAGAAACTCAACTCACATTGATCGATTCAATCTGGCCAAACTCTTCGAAGAGGTTAGTAAGATCTTGTTGGGTGGCTTTCTTGTCCACTTGGCCGACCCATAGAGTAGTGCTGCAAACTGAAAGAGGCAGCAAGAAATAAAAGGTTAATACTGAAATGCTACATCCCTTACCCTTTATGGTGTGTGTGTGTGTGTATATAGAAAAAAGTATAGAAATTAACTTGAATTACAGTTGTGAAAAGGACATTAATTTATCAAAGACATTTGCAAGAACTCTGCAAGCATATTTATGTTAGAGAGAAGGAAAGTGTTAATGAATGTAACCTTTCCAGTGGTAATACATCACTGACCTGAAAGTGCAAGTAACAATGCTTTATCATTTTTGGATGAACTATCGCTTTAAGCTCACAGACCAAAGCAACAGTCAGTCAGTAAATGTGGAGGCTTGTGATTTTCACACTCATATGAACATGATTTAATACAAACTAGGGCTGTGCGATATGGACAAAAAAAACCTATTGCGATTTAGATTTTAATCACGATTTTGACACACACAGACATGTTTTACAGTCATAAATGCATTCAGTGTGAGTTTGAAACATATTTCCAAAAGAAAACAATTAGAGCTTTATCAAGAAGCTGTAACATGTCTCTAGGACAGACATAAGGCAAAATAATCACTAAGTAAAGGTGTAACAAAATGTCTCTAGAATAGACATATGGCAGAAAAAAAAAATAATAATAATCCCGTGTCCAGGGATTTTTTTTGCCATGCATTGGTCATAGAGCTCTTTGTGGTGTTGCCTCAGATGTTGAACTAAATTTGTTGCGCCAAGTTCACACGTACTCCGTCTGCAGTGCGTATACTGTATGTGTATGCGGTGTAGAAGCAGCACTGACTCATTTTGCTTTCGTACAGGACGCGTTTGCAGTCCGCTCCTTTACCACAAACACAACATTTATCCTTTATTTTGATTTCAAATCCAAACATTACTTAAAATGCTTTTTCAGCATTGTGATTCTCTTTTATCACAGTACAGTAATACAATCTTTCATAGACATATTCACGTTTAAACTCAATAAATACCTTTGTTTAACTACCACCACGAGTGCCATCTATTATTACCTTGTTTCTCTAAAGTGCACTTTTTCCATCCAGTTTTAATCTACCAAAAAGCCCGTTAGACTTTATTTATATGCATTTATGGTGTAATTACTAAATTTCCGTGTCAATCCATGTTAATTTTTACCGCGAATAATGCGCTGTCACTTTAATTCAGCGCGTGCAGCACAGCAGAAATAGATTCCGTGTGGAAACGATCGCAGCATGACTGCTGCAGACCCCCCTCCTGCGTGCAGTGGGAACGCTCTGATCCGTTAACATGGGCGCGGACAAAATACACACCACAGATGGAGTGTGCGAACCTGGCGTTACGTTTGTATGCCCGCCCAGTCTGTTCTGTTCTCGTGCTCCATTTAGGCGCGCTGCACTCTGATTGGTTCGGATAGCATACTGCGGGAGGTCGGGGCACGGAAAATCGTGCTATAAAGCGATTTACAAATCGCGATTTTATGACGATTTCGATTAATCGCACAGCCCTAATACAAACCTTAACTGTCTCAACCATAGCACAATTAAATTTCATAAGATAATTCTATAATTTTTAATTAACTTATTTTATATGTCAACTTAACCCTTTAAAACATGTCTAAAGTGACTTTGTTGCAAAGCAGTAATTTCTTAAACTTGACCCTTATGAATTCAGAAAGCACAGGTGGACCTCTGTAATCTTACCACTTAGAACCCTTGAGCGGATAGGAGGAAGTCCTTTTTTCTGCCGTTCCTTTTCTCTTTCCCGTGCTCGTCGCTCACTGGAATAAGAACGTGAGGACTTCCTCTTTCTGTCCCTTGAGCGAGACCGTGATCTCTTCCTGTGTTTGCGCTTTCGAGACCCTGAGCGAGACCTTGACCTCCTTCTCTTAGGTGACCTGGGGATGTAAAGAGATTTTCACATGAGAGCTCTTTACCTGCGTCTGAAAAATGGAAATAAGACAAGAACTATTTGGCAAAATTGCTACACCAACCTGGACCGAGATCTTGAACGTGTCCTTGAACGGGTGCTGCTGGTTTTCTTCTCCTCAGCCTCAAAGAGCTCCTCATCTACAGTATCCTGTCCCTCATCTATATCCATGTCCTGCAAAATACACAAGTGAGCCGGCTGTTGTATGACTAGAGCCCGACCGATATGGTTGTTTTGGGGCCGATACCGATATTAGGGAATAAAAAAAGGCCGATATCGATAGTCGGCCGATGTTCTGTGTTGTCTGTTTAAAAAGAGGGGTTTTACCGTACCATCAAAAGTGTTGGACACTTTCCCCATTCGTGTGTCCAACCCATTTGAACTGAGTACTGGGCGGATCGATTATGTGGGAGTGGCTGAGGGTATAGTTATATATTATAGAATACAGTCTTACAGAATACAGTATATACATAAACACAATTTTTGCAATGATCACTCAAATGTGGTGATCAAACACTTATAATGGTGACAGAGATATTTAAGGGCATTTAACAATAAACTTGCGATGAACAAAGTAACAGGGTGTTAGTTGTAACACACCTGGTTTGAATATTTATTTTACCATAGCAACATTTAAATTCTGGCTTAAGTACATTTTTCATCTAAGTTTTTAGTATTAATTTAAAATGAGACAAATATGCTATTATTTTAATATCCAATCTGTTATTTATCAGTTCAGATAGTTTTTTTTAAATGCTTTGATTACTAGCAGAAGACAATAACCGGTTTTAAATTCCAGTTGCGTTACACTGCGTTACAATGTGCTATTCTATGACATTATCGATGTAATTCACACTATTTACTTTATTAAATTTTAATGATAAATGACGAGAGGCAGGTGAATAAAGACTGGCAGTCAATGTTTAATGTTTAGAAATTTTTATTTCAAGACATGTAAAGCATTTTTTGCTCGTTTATGTGGCCGTCCCAAGCATGGTTGCAATGTATTCATTGTCAAACTCCAAAATCCGATTATTTTTATTCTTAAAAACCCTTTTTTTATTTGAAAAAAAATAATCAACAAGATAATAAAAAAAAAAATAAATAACTCAAATACAATGATATATATATATATAGTATAAGGGGATGCACCGATATGAAAATTTTGGCCGATACGATAACCGATTATTCTTTATTTTTGAAAGCCGATAACCGATATGTTGGCCGATAAATCTATATCCAAATTTTTATATACTTTTTGAGAGCCTGATTACAAAAAAGGTCTCATCATTAAAAACCACATCCCAAACACTTCAACATAAGCAGCCTAGTTTGAACAGTGTACGTTTTAAAAATATTTTTACTCTCCCATTACCAAATTTAGTCAAAGTCTTACAAATAAATAAAATATTGCATAAATAATGCAAACAAGTCATTGGACATTACACGTGTAAAGAATCAAAATGAATGCGCCATAGATCAATAAAACGGAATAGCCTCTGCACGGACAATAATTAAATGATTTTAATTACTAAACCATATTGTTGATGAAAATAATAAGAGAAAATTACAAGTGGTTGTTGTTATTAATAATGCATCAATGATTTTGATAAAGTAGCAAATTAATACCACTGTTTTAAATGGCAGCCGTTGTGCTGAAGCTGAAGAGCTGAATGAACACTGGTAAACTGAAGCATTTTGCTGGCAGCTTATTTAACTCAAGGAAATGCATCCTGATATTATTAACAACATAATATTACAACGTATATATGTACAAAATGATGCAGTTATTGCGTGCTATAGTCAGAATGTGTGATCCTGTTGTGGATGCACTCTTCCCATATCAACGCGCTGAAACACAGCAACTAAACCCAAAGAATTCACGTTTTATTATAATAATGTTCTCATTAGAATGTTATATACACAACATTCCCAATCATAGTTATTAATGTTGTGCACTGCTGTTTGAGTTTATCACCGTTAAACTGAAGCGCTCTTTTAACTTAAGCAAACGCATTCTATATGTGATAAATCAGAGCTATATGCATCAAATAAACACAATATTACAATGTACTATTGCACAAAAGGCTGCAAACGAACATCGCGGATCTGAAGTGTCTCTGAAGGAAATAATGCATTATTTATCGGCTTTAAGATATCGGCCAAATTTTCTTATCGGGCCGATACCGATAACAGAAAAAAATGAGCATTTATCGGCCGATACCGATATGGTGGCCGATATATCGTGCACCCTACTATATATATATCTAATATATATATATATATATATATATATATATACACACACATATATCTAAACCAAAAAAAAAATTTATTTTTGTTTTAGTTTGTCTTGTATATTTTTTTTCATTCGATCAGATAAGATTTTAAGCTGTCAAATGGTCAAGTTACAACGTGCCCCTCAGATGTTATACAGTGTGTTCCACCTACGGGGCATGTTGTCACATTTCACTTCCATTTCAAAAAATGTAAATAAAGAAAAATGTATACGCTGTAATTATGAAACAAAGTGATGTATTTGTACTAGACAAGTGTAAAATTGCCGTGGATAAGAAAAAATATATATATTCTGAACCTCATGTGGATTTACACAAACTGAGAAAGTCAAAAAGTTCGCTCTCCCCTACCTCTGTAAATAAATACAATATAAATTCACGTCTCGCACTTTAATGCCCTTTGAATGTAACGTGTATGTTCCTTTGGAACTGGAATCATGGCGGAATTTCGTGTTTAGTCCACTTCGCAGGGCACTTACGGTAGAATAAGACAAAGCGTGAATTCTGCCTGAACAAGAAACCTCCTTACTGAATGGAAAGTGTTGACTGGTGTCCCTATCTCGCGAACGTGCTGGCGGATCTCCACCAAATTTGGGGGATCCTTTCAGCTCGAGGAGCCCTCTCGAACGCCACCCTCCGCGCGTCGGTAGCCCCCCGGGATCGCTAGATCGGTCGGCGCCGGACCGTGAATTTAACCACCCGTAACTCCCGAACCCCGGGGGCTATCGACGCGGGGGTGGTCTCATTCGAAAGAGGGCCTCGAGACGTACTCTCGATTCGCGTTCGAGAGGGTTCCTTGAGCTGAAGGGATCCCCCGAATTTGATGTGGAATCGCCGCGCCGTTACGGAGATATGGCCGTTCAAAGTTTCAATGGTTTTCCATTGACTTAAGATTTAAAGCGTTTCATCCAGGTCGCTAGTAGCAAACAATGGAGCGTGCTCTGTTGGACAAACTAAGTAATTACACTATTTCAAGCATTTTATCTGCATTATATGTTCTGTAAAAAAAAATTTCATATCAGCGGCATATACCGATATATTGGTGGCAGGCTCATATCGGCAAAACGATATATCGGTCGGCCTCTAGTTTCCACTATCCACTTGTCACTCAGCTTCAATTATTAATCATTGAGTATTACAGACATCCAACAGAAGACAGCGATTTCTGCAAGTCAGCTTGTGACACCACATTTAAAGGTGCATTAAGCAATTATTCAAAAACGCTGCTGGACATTGTTGATATTTGAAATCAACCCAAACAAACACACCCCTCTCTTTATTGCTCCGCCTCCAAAACGCCATACAATCCTAACCACCCTGCTCCGAGTCAGTCTTAAACCCTAAACTAGCGGAATTACCAATGATATTCATCAAATCTCCCTCTTGCTAGTTCTCTCTCCTCCACTGTCATACGCCCCCCTAATGCTGATTGGCTACACGGTTTGTTGTTGTGTCGGTCCGAGTAACTTCCAAACAGCGTTTTTCAAATATTGCTTATTGCATCTTTAAACTATTGCCAATACATTACTTCTAATATAGGCTTATCCTCCCTACTACAGTTTGATCTCTGATCATACCTGTTGCTGGTTATCAATGGAGTCCTCCATTTTTGCTTCTTGTTCTGGGAGCTGTGGTGGGGCGCTGCTCTGGCCAGGAGGGGCTGAATTTTCAGGACCAAAGATGGCATCCTGGCCCTCCATGGTCATAGATGGTTAAAAATAACAAGGCACATTAATAAACATCAAGGTACGAGAATGACATAAGGGCTCTAACACGTTATGCAAAGAAAGAATCACAGCTTTATGTACCTTCTGTTGATGCTGCTGGTGCTCCATTAGCTGCTTCTGAAACTGCTCGAGGTTTTGCTGCTGAAGATGCTCAGCCAGCTGATGAAATATTGAGCTATTGATGGACTCTGGCACCACAGGTCTGAAAGAGACAGTAAGAACATGTCTTCAAAAATAACAACAGGGAACAGCTTTTCTTCAAAGTAGCATACAAAAAAACAAAAAACAAAAACATACAACTGAGATGATGTAGCATCTTTCTTAGAATCCTCGCTGTGTTCCGACTCATTCCCAAAATCAAACTGACCCAACAGCTTCTACAACACAACAGAGTAATAATGTGTTATGCACGAGTTTAACTATTTCAGCCAGCAGTGTTCCTAAAAGCTCCCTCACCTTGTTAAAGGAGGAAACTCTCTGTTCCAGCGGGTTGAGCGTGTTGGCTGCTGCGGCTGCAGTGAGCTGCGCAGTCAGGGCCTGCAGCTGCACCACCAAACCTGCATCCAGCGCCTGCAGCAGAGAGGGCTGAGGTTTCTGCTGCTGCATCTGGAGGCTCTGAACCAGCTGCTGCAACTAGAAACACAGACATATACACCAGTCAGAAATACAGCTGTGCAGTGAACACAGTGTTTTCAGTAACGGAGGAATCTAACCTGCTGGCCCTGGGGACTCTGTAAGATCTGGGCGACCGCAGCCACCGTGTCTGTGTTGGAGATCTGAGATGCCCAGTCTGGGAGACTCTGCACTATGTTGGCTGGGGTGGCAGGAGTTGCTGGAGTTCCTTTAGGCAGCAGCAGAAGATATACAGATTTAAGAATGTTTTAGAGCTTTTACAAATATGTGTGCGGTAAAGGAGCGGAAATGGATATGACAGACTTTTAAACAAGTTGTCATACTCAATTCTTGCCTCAAAGAGTCAGCATAAACTAGAAGATGCTAAAAGTTGAATCAGAATTTTGAGTACTAGAGAAAACTTGTGTGACTAGGAGTTTATGTGATTAAGGGGTTGACATATACTGATTACGGTTATACTGTTACAGACAAAAAAAAAAAACATCAGAGCATCAACCAGACTATCCTGCCCTTCAGTCAAGATGAATGTGAAAAGGTCTATTAATTATGAAACAGTATAGAGCATTTAAAACCACTCAAACTGCCATAGCTTTGGATTTCTAACATTAATATTAGGTTACTATAGCAACATTTTAGTTAATGAGTTAGTCTTTGACACATTAACCTGGTTTACATTGAACCTCCTGCACACTCAGAGCGCACAGCCGGTTTTTTTTTTTTTTTTTTTTTTTTTTTTTTTTTTTTAGAAGACTACATTATTTTGGTCAAGTTAGTTTGATTACCCTGCAAAAAATGTTGTTCAGTAAACTTAAAGGAAAACTTTTCCACGGAATTAGTAAATCAGTACAACAAGAATAAATCAATTTAAACAAATTGTTGAACAAACTTAATAAAATTAAGCTACTGTGTCATCCATACTAGCAATAGTGCATCAATAAGCTAAAGAAAATTTAGTTCATTATTTTTTGTTTTATTTTATTAGTTTTTGCTCTTTGAGTGAAGCAATAAACATCATGGCCGTCATGTAGCAGAAGCTCTTCTAAATCTCCAATATTACTGAACATTAAACACTAACAATTAGGGCTGCAGCTAACGATTATTTTTATTGTCAACTAATCTATCGATTATTTTTTGATTATTCTATTTTCAATCAGATCAGTTGATGAATTCTTTAGTAAACTATCAATAAATAATAACAGTAACTTCTACTATTAATGTTTTAATATTTTATTCAAACGGTTTCTCATAATACTTTACAAAAAATAAACAACAACAAAGAAAATAATAACAATAAATAAAGAAAAATAAAAACAAGAAAAGAGAGAAAAAGAAAGCAATAATAACAATAAATAATTAATACAAAATAAAAATGAAAGAAAGAAATTAACAATAAATAAAAAATATTAACGAGAGAGAAACAAGAACAACAAATAAAAATTAATAAAAAAAGGGAGAAAAAAAAAAGAATTACAGGGCAGTGATACAATCAATCAATAGAACGCCATGATTGGCTGCATCAACATCACGGTTTGGGACGGCCAGCAGTTGCTGCTTACTGGTGAGAGACTTAAAATGTGTCATTTATTCAGCAGATTAAAACATCTGAAGACAGCTGAAGTCACAACTGCATTCAGGACACTAGAGCGACAGAATCAAAAATGGCGTCATAACACCGGGAAGTTATATCACAGTTGACAGTCCGTTTTTAAATAAATGAGCTTGTCCAATCCATCACACAGCTAAACAACTAACATTGACTTTAAATGCTTTGTTAGCGAGTGCAGAGAATAATTTCTCCTCCTCCGTCTCTGTGGGTGAATTAAGCCCGTCATGATTATATAGGCAACTCGATGTCCCGTGCTGTTCCGTTCATTCAGTGCAGCTTTGAATGCGGTTGGAATCCGCACAATGTAACAGGCGTCAGTTCGGCTATAATATATATATATAGATAGTATATATGTGGTGTGGTTCGACTGTCGTCTAATCATAATAAAATGCACTATGAACGCAACTCTATGAAGTGATGTTGCCATACTAGCATTTACCTTCTGCTCTAGTCTTGTTTTGTGTTAAACATGGCAGTCTTAAGTAGGGATAACTGCAGGCTGGTTGTGGCTAGAAGGGATACAGCTAAAACCGGAAGCTAACAATAAATGTAATATTCTACCTGCAGGCTCACGCAATGGGCGTGGCTAAAGGTGCAATGCGTCGACGCATTCCATCCTAATCGACGCATTTTCATAATCAACCACGCTGATGAATCGTTGCAATCCTACAAACAATCTTTCTCTTTATTAAAAAAAACACAACCAATAACACTTATAAACTGACTCTCTTAATGCCATCCCATGCAAAGAATGCTGGGAACTACAGACCCACTGCACAGTTAGTTGTCACCAAAAATGATTCATGTAGTCCCAATATAACGAATATAAAACATGTTGCCACGACAGTGTATTGTTTGACAGAGGATGCATTATGAGTGAATGACTTACCAGGAGTAGTGCTGTTGACGGGTACGGCACTGCTGGCAGAGACGGTGAGGGGGGGCGTAACGCTGGTGGGGTGTGTGTTGGAGGGGCCCCGGCGGGCGGCGATGGAGGTCCAGTAGAGGCTGGATGATGTCACTCTTGAAGACACTGTTTTTCTGCCATAGATTTAGTACTCGGACAATCTTACTCTGCAACCCAACATTGAATGTGGAAAATAAGCAAATGGAAAAAAGTGTCTAGACAAGACCTTTACCATTTGATTACAGGGGCATGAGAAACAAACGCACCTTGTCATCAGCTGGGCAGCGGTAGAGGTTTTGAAACGTGGTAATGATGTTCTTACTAAAGCGTGGAGCGAAAACATCTTTCTCTTGCCCAAACTGGTGACGAGACTGCCGTACAATGGAGTCCATGACGTACAAACCGGGGACTTTGTATTCAGGCTTGCACTACACATACAAAAGAGAAGTAATGAATGATGAAAAAGTGTGTGGGTTCTGGGCTTCAAACCACCACATAATACAATTTTTGAAAGTAAACATGACAGCCAGTGATATTCCATGCATTAGAAATGACAACCATCAGTTTTGTATCGTCACAGCAAGGCTAAACCACACTGAGCTCTGGGTTTGGCTGTGTAAAAGACATTTTCACATTAGGCATGTTTAAAATATTGCATTAAATAGCTACTAAAAGTCTTTGGTGGTCTTGGGCTGACAAATTAACTTTTTAATAAGATACTTTAATGGCTTCAATGTTACTAATTGACTTTATTCTACATAAAGCACTTCACATATGAAAATAAAAATACAGCTTGGAAACACTTGAGCTCTCTCTAGGCATTTTCCAAATATCTATCAAGTAATTTTACATTTGCAAAATAATAACAACTGACCTTTTGAACGAATTTCTCCACACTTTGGACGACATGTTTGTAGAACTGAAAAAGATAAAAATATATTTTTTTTAAACTCAATCTTTAATATGAAGATTAAGAGGTACATATTAACAGCATGAACTGAAGATGAGCATTCACCTTCATCTGGGCACTGACCACATCAACTAAAAGAACCAGAGCTGGACATGATGTGACAAAGACCATTAAAATATATCAGTTTCAGTTTCTCAGTGACTTATGTCACATGTATTCAAAAGAAATGTCCACTGTTTCCTTTCCTCACCATTGCATTACATTTGGGTTACTTGACCAACATAAGCGGACTCTTTTCCCCCCCAATGTATACAGTATGCTTAAGGAATAACACTTTCTTAAATGCTTTGACCCCTTAAGCAATATTTGTACATCACTAGTTCTTTGGCATGATTATTTTTTAAAAGAATGCTCCATGCAGCCTCATAAATTTTTTTTAATACAATGTTAACATTCTATACAAAATATGTTTTAGATGGATTTTAGCATAACAGGCCATTTCAAAATATTAAAGATATTTTAAACATACAAGGTCTCTGACATTCTGCATACATTTACAATATTTACAATATTACGAAGCCAAAAATGAATGCCCTAGGCCAAAAAGTTAATAAAACAATACATTACTTAATACAGCCAAACTGAAATAAAAATGAGTTGTACAAACGTTTTAAATTACACATCACGATTTTTTTTTTGTCAGCGTTTTTAATAACAGAACTTTATTAAAACCACCACTGGTTGCTGAAATATAGACATTTAAACAGTGGCTGTAATAAAAACTTGTTTTACTAACAGATTAAAACATACATTAATGAAGACAATAGGTTAAGTAAAAATAAACTGTATACCTTCAGTTTCAACTGCCATTATATTCCCCCTTTAATTTTGTTAATTTGTTATTTTATTAAATTAAATTTTCTATATAGCGCCAGATCACAACAGAAGTCATTTAAAGTATACTCTCTCTACAGAACCTTGTTATTTATTAACTAAATAGCATTGTTCTTTTATCTTCTTACATGAAGGCTGTTTCTGGTCTCACTGGTCGTAGCGTTTACAATTCCTCAAAAAAGTGTGCTGTCGGAAAATGTCACGTCAACCACCTGAAAAGCAGAAAAAAATATCCGCATTTTAAAGCTGCAAACACAGCGGATAACTGAGCTAAACATCGGAACATTTCTTTTTATGACAATGCACAGTTCAAATAATTGTTCAGTTGTTATATTGACTGCTGTCCCCCCCAAAGCTGTAAACCTAGGGGAAACACTGATCTTTGTGCGTATATTTATCAGAATGCTCCCATTTAGAGTAATTTTTTTCTTGCTAGTAACTAACCAGTTTGAAAGTGTCCAAATAACCACATTAAAGAGTTTGCATTTTGCAAGCTTAGACTTTGTTGCATACTAAAAGTAACAAAGCTTATTGTGATTAGTAATAGACTGGAAAGATCTTGATTTAATCATCCATATTGGTATCGATTGAAAACAAAAATTGATATTGTTAATCCAGCACTAGAATCCACACAGCTAACATGTTCAACTTTTAGAAATTCACATGACTTTCCATTTTACATAAAGCATACTTTATATGTCCTAACAGAACAGGCTTTGCTGAACAAGCACTATAGAATGTATGTGCGTGTCAGACAGTGGAAGTGCATCACTAAAATGAAGCTCAATAATTCCGAGTAAATATTTAAGGTTAAATGTAGGTTTAAATTTCAACATGATGCAGGATTAAGGACTACAGAAAAAGAAGATTTAGCATGCTTATTGTGTTGTGTCTCCTTGATTGTATACTGCATTTATGAATAAATTAAATCAACATTTTGCACTACACCTATGAAACATTAAAACAGCTGATACATCTAAAATGATTTCAGCAATACCAGTCCACGATCCATTCTTCTTGTCATCTTGCATGCAAGCTTGTCTGTACAGTGACCAAAGATGCATAGAGCCAAAAGTGCTGATAATAAGACTGCAGCTGTACAGTAAAACATAATGATGCCAACTATCAGATACTCTATGCATGCATGCATGCATGCCTGAGAAATTAATTCCGAAACTTGACGGATTCAAAGGACACCCACAAATATTGTTTCAGAGACTCTTTTTTGCCAATTAAAGTTACACAAAGAAAATGAAGCATGAGATGGCGAGGTCAAGTTAAACTTAAGAGAAAAAACAGCATATAATTATTATTACTTTTTAGCAATAGCTAGTTTGTAAAGGAAGATACAACATTTGAACAAATGGGGTGGGCAATCTGACAATTTCATGACTGATCTTGAAGGCAATCACAATCTACTTTTCAAGCGAATCATAGAGATTGTGATATTTCACGTTGTTTTAATAATGTTAAAACGACAGCAAACATGGAAGCAGTACTTGTCACGTCAACGCTGACGATCTCTGGTAGCATCTAACAATCCTTTCAAAAATGTTTCATGCATTTGTGATGGACCACAAGTATTATCAGGGCTCTACGCTTACTTTTCTTTTTAGGAGCGCTTGTGCTTCTAATTTAAAAGATTTAGGAGCACGGTCAAAAATTTAGGAGTACCTTCTAATCAGTAATCAAAAATTCTGATAAAAAAAAAAAATTACCTTCCCATTACGAAGTGATATTTGAGTCCTTAAAGGATTGGTTTAATACCTTTGTAATTGCATTCATCTTTTTTTTGTCAAATTCAAAAAAATATTTATAAGCTTTTTAATATTTCTAATTAAAACAACAGAATAAAAATAAGTAGAATAAGAAATATAAGTTACCAGTCAAATGAAATCAGTATTTAAGAAATAGATTTGTGCTACAGAGATGGCACAGAAGAACACACAAGTGGCTTGTACGTGTATTTTCAGACGTTTAATGAGGCCGCATGAGTGCAATTTAATTCATAAATTCATGTTGAGGTTAATGTTTAAATATACAATTTTGCATAATAAATGATTTAAATAACTGAAATTATACCTAAAAATTAAACTGAAACCGCCAGCAGGTGGCGGAAAATCACAGATTTTATCACTGAATCATTCATTCATTTGTGCGTATTTCGATGCTAACCATTCGGAACTAAGTAGTGACTGTCCTTTATGAATGGGTAATTTATCATTGACTTACTAATTCATTTAACACAGTTCATTCATACACGAATCGCCGCTGTGTTTGAATGGAGATGCGCAGCGGCTCAGCTGTGACTTTGTTTGAAATTATTTTTGTTGATGAAATAGAGCAAAATCAGGCAATAGTGTTATATTCAGACAATGTACGTCACTTAATATTAACTTTTTGTTTTTTGAACTGTTGTATTAATTTAATATCACATTTGCAATCTCCCTTAATAATCATTTAAAAGCTGTCACTCATCTTAGTTTTTCCCGATCTCACAAAACTCCATTATAATGGACAAAGCTCTCTACACTGCACAATGAATATCTTATTTACACCCCGTCAACACTGTGTTTGTTATAATGAGATATGTCTGTGATACATTACTCAAAGCTGCAGAAACACGTAAGTACGTTAGAACCTTTGAAGCTCCCTCAGCGCAAACACAAATAATGCTGATCAGGTCAGTCGCACAGGTGCTCCTAAATATAATTTCATAGTCGCACGCAGTAGTTTTCATTCGCAAATGCGACTGAAATGGTCGCACTGTAGAGCCCTGTTCATTATCATTTGCTGCAGGTTCTATCAAATATAACACCATGAATAAAAAATGACCGTGGAGGTGAACACGGCAACTCCCATGATCCCATGCTCGGTTACGGTGTCATCTAGCTACGTCTTTGTTATTCATTAGTGCTGTATTCATGTTTCATTATGCTGTCAAACGATTAATCGCGATTTATCGCATCCAAAATAAAAGTTTTTTGTTTCCATTAGTATGTCTGTGGGTATTATTCTGTAGATATAAATACACACCCATACAGTAGATAATATATATAAAATAGACGGTAATACATTATATATTCATATTCTCCTATTTAATATTCTATTATATAATATATTAGATAATATATTATAATATATATTATATATAATAATATTTAATTACAAACATAAACAGTTTTTCTTAAATATAAAATCATGCATGTTTTGTATTTATCTATACGCTAATAAATAATATACGTATACACACAATTATGCCAAAAACAAAAAACTTTAAATCTGATTAAATTAAAATCACTGATTAATCGTTGTACAGCACTATTAAGCAAACTCTAGCAGCGATATCCCACATACGACATAAAACAGTCATGCTTAGTCGGGATGTCCCAACTGATCTAAGATCAGTAGGGCCCGGGTATCGTTAGATGTCCTGATTCGATTCTACTCGCAAGCGCTTTTATTCGATTCTTGATTTGAGCTCATTTTTGTTACATTCATGAATACCGTTTTAATACAAATGCTAGGATATTTCTTAAACAAATTAACAGTAACATCAGTTTACAATGTGAGTAATAAAAAGAAATAAGTACTTTAAAGCTATTGTTGTTGTATGAGGTCCATATATATATTATTTACAGTGGGTACGGAAATTATTCAGACCCCCTTACATTTTTCACACTTTGTTATATTGCAGACATTTGCTAAAATCATTCAAGTTAATTTTTTTTCCTCATTAATGTACACACAAAACCCCATATTGACAGAAAAACACAGAATTGTTGACATTTTTGCAGATTTATTAAAAAAGAAAAACTGAAATATCACATTGTCCTAAATATTCAGACCCTTTGCTGTAACACTCATATATTTAACTCAGTTGCTGTCCATTTCTTTGATCATCCTTGAGATGGTTCTACACGTTCATTTGAGTCCAGCTTTGTTTGATTATACTGATTGGACTTGATTAGGAAAGCCACACACCTGTCTATATAAGACCTTACAGCTCACAGTGCATGTCAGAGCAAATGAGAATCATGAGATCAAAGGAACTGCCTGAAGAGCTCAGAGACAGAATTGTGGCAAGGCACAGATCTGGCCAAGGTTACAAAAAAATGTATGCTGCACTTAAGGTTCCTAAGAGCACTTTGGCCTCCATAATCCTTAAATGGAAGACGTTTTGGACGACCAGAACCCTTCCTAGAGCTGGCCTTCCGGCCAAACTGAGCTATCGGGGGATTAGAGCCTTGGTGAGAGAGGTAAAGAAAACCCAAAGATCACTGTGGCTGAGCTCCAGAGATGCAGTCGGGAGAGGGGAGAAAGTTGTAGAAAGTCAACCATCACTGCAGCCCTCCACCAGTCGGGGCTTTATGGCAGAGTGGCCCGACGGAAGCCTCTCCTCAGTGCAAGACACATAAAAAACACCTGAAAGACTCCAAGATGGTGAGAAATAAGATTCTCTGGTCTGATGAGACCAAGATAGAACTTTTTGGCCTTAATTCTAGCGGTATGTGTGGAGAAAACCAGGCACTGCTCTTCACCTTTCCAATACAGTCCCAACAGTGAAGCATGGTGGTGCAGCATCATGCTGTGGTTGTGTTTTTCAGCTGCAGGGACAGGACGACTGGTTGCAATCGAGGAAAGATGAATGTGGCCAAGTACAGGGATATTCTGGACGGAAACCTTCTCCAGAGTGCTCAGGACCTCAGCTTGGCCGAAGGTTTACCTTCCAACAAGACAATGACCCTAAGCACACAGCTAAAATAACGAAGGAGTGGCTTCACAACAACTCTGTGACTGTTCTTGAATGGCCCAGCCAGAGCCCTGACTTAAACCCAATTGAGCATTTCTGGAGAGACCTAAAAATGGCTGTCCCCCAACGTTTACCATCCAACCTGACAGAACTGGAGGATCTGCAAGGAGGAATGGCAGATGATCCCCAAATCCAGGTGTGAAAATCCAGGTTTTTCCCAAAAAGACTCATGGCTGTATTATATCAAAAGGGTGATTCTACTAAATACTGAGCAAAGGTCTGAATACTTAGGACCATGTGAAATATCAGTTTTTCTTTTTTAATAAATCTAAAAAAATGTCAACAATTCTGTGTTTTTCCCTGTCAATATGGGGTTCTGTTTGTACATTAATGAGGAAAAAAAATGAACTTTTTTTAGCAAATGGCTGCAATATAACAAAGAATACTTTCTGAATACTTTCCGTACCCACTGTAATATATATATATAATTTTTTTTTTTAAATACATAATAGTGCTCCTGAAAAAGCTTTTTCTTATTTTTTTTCTGGTAATCAAATGAAGGTATAAAACATTAATTTAATTTATCCTAATCAAATGATAATTAAACCCTTTTATTTTTTGGCAACAAAGTGCTGCACAACAGAGGTTTACGGTTCAAATTAAAAAGAAAGCAAATGTGATTGTTCCTTTAAAAATAAAGTTTTATTAATATTTATTAGTAGAAGTAGTATTGTTGTTACATTGGCGTCTAAAGACTGCACTAAGTAATATATTTCTTTCTTCACATTAAACCAAACTTTTATTTTGACGGATTGCCGTGAAGAACATGCAGCTGCTGTGTATGTGATATGACGTTAGTTTTCTCAAATTAAATGTTAAAATGCTAATGAATGTGACTCTCAGAGCAGCTGAGATGTATTATGTGTTACGTTTAGACTTGTGCCGGTATTCGGTAATGTGATATATCACGATAATGAATATGTACGTTATTGTTATCGTGGGCACTTCAAAATAAATTTGAGCCATGGCTGAACTGTAACACTTGCCATCTAAGACAAGCTTGCAGAAGAGCGGAGCACAGATGGAAAAAAGGATAAGCTACAGGTGTCCTATGAAATACTACGGGAGTTTAATATCATACCAGAAAGCTGTCAAGGCTGCTAAGTCTTGCCATTTCTCGGAGATAATTTCTAAAATTTCAAATAATTCTAAGATGAAGATCTTGTTTAATATTTTAAATTCTGTTTTTAACTCCGTAGGAAACCATTATCTCACTGAATCTTCCCCTCTGTGTGAAAAAGTTTTTTGTTGACAAAATAGTAGTGATTAGACTATATTACCCTCATCTGTTGATCCAGCAGATCCTGTTATGGCCACCAGGTTTTTAAACTCTTTTTACCATGTCTTGTCTAACAGATATAGTCAACAATTTGAAGCCTACTACCTCTTCTCTTAACATTGTTCCTACTCGTTTTTTTAAACAAATATTTGACAGTGTTGGGGCATGGATCCTGTTAATTATCAACAAAAGCCTTCTCTCAGGCTCTGTTCCCGCTCTCTGTAAACATGCCAGGGTGAGACCAATATTGAAAAGACCTAATTTGGGTTTGAACTAATCACTGATTTATCAAATTTTAGACCGATTTCTAATTGACCTTTTATAGCTAAGATTCTAGAGAAAAAAGTGCTACTGCAATGACAGAGCTTCCTTGATGCAAATATTATCCTTGATAAATTTCAGTCTGGTTTTAGGACGAACCACAGTAAGAGTTTTGAACGACATTCTGCTATCTGTTGACTCCGGAGACTCAGTCATTTTAATGCTATTAGACTTTAGTGCAGCATTTGATACTGTTGATCATGCCATTCTATTGTCACATCTTGAACATTATGTGGGCATCCGTGGAAGTGCCCTCAGTTGGTTTAAATCTTTTCTTACTGACAGGCAGGTGCGGCTCGTCTATATGGGACCTCTATATAAACTTAATGATAAATTTTAAATGTGTTCAGCATTCTGCAACAAATATTTTTTGGATTTTCTAGACTATTTTAAGTCAAAGCAAGCAGTTTATATTAAAATCCCGCGCATGGCTTTAGTAGGCATGTATACATGTTACTAAGCGGGGCAGATGGTGCCTGAGACCACCCGAGCTCAACAGCGCCCCACAATTTTGCAACTACCGTATTGGCCCGAATATAAGACGACCCTGATTATAAGACGACCCCCCTTTTTCCAGATGTACCTTTTGGAAAAAGGCTTTTTAAAAACCAAATCTTGTTTTTTCTCAGTAAAACACATTGTCTTCAATTATTTTCATATTGCATATTTTTCCTATTTTCATTTTTGTTTTGAAAGTATGGTAAAAACTGGTCAAATGCACCAACAATCACATAAAAAAAAATATACACTTTTTAATATACCATAAAAAAAAAAAAACATGTAGCCCATCTGAATAGGACATTTAATCGCTAATCCTCTAACAGTAGCCTCCAAAATCTTATAACAGTAGAAGTAGAGTTGGCCCCTACGGCTAACTGACATCAACACCGTGCAGTTGTAAGGTTTTTCTTTTTCTTCCAACTTTTTTACCTTGCGATCTTTACAACGTGGAGCCATTTCCCCACGGATAAAAGTTAAAAGCATAATGAGCTATTGAAATCTATTACAAGTTCTGAGAAAAAATCAGCACTTTGGCAAATAAAACAGTTCAGATCTTTTGACAAATTTTTTAATTCTGTGTTGGAAGCTCCTTTTTTTCTCCGTAACGATTATGTTTTTTTTTTTTCTCACAATTGTGAATTTATATCTCGCAATTCTGACTATATATCTCTCAATTCTGACATAAATAAAAGTCGGAAAAAAGTCAGAGTTGTGAGATAAAAAGTTGCAATTACCATTTTTATTTTTTTATTCTGTAGCAGAAACAAACTCCTTTTTTATCTCACAATTCGGACTTTTAATATCTCAACATTCTATGTTTATTTTACATAAGGTAATTGTGACGTTTAATCTCATATTCTCACATCACAATTGTGAGAAAAAATTTCAGAATTTTCAGATAAAATATTGCAATACATTTTTTTACTTTTTATTCCGTGGAAAAATCTACTTTATTCTCCTCACTTTAGAGCTTTTATCTTGCATTGTGAGTTTATATCATGAAATCTGGTTTATGTTACCACACTTATACAAAACAAAAAAAAAAGTCAGGAATTGTGAGATTTAAACTTCTAATTTATTCTTATTATATTATTATTTATTATTATTTAAATTGTGCAAGAAACATCTCCTTTTTTCCCCTCACAATTCTGACTTTTTTTCTTGGAATTGGGAGTTTATAGCTTAAAATTGTTTAACAAACAAACAAACAAAAACCTACATTCTGAAAGATAGTCTGAATCTAATGTACACACTGACTTTTTTAAAATAAAACATTGCAATTACCTTTTTTATTTCCCATGGCGGAAACAAAGTCCTTTTTTTAATCTCACAATTAGAGGTTTTTATCATTTGTTAATGTATATCTCACAAATCTGAGTTTGTCTCGCAATTCTTAGAAAAAACAAAACAAAACTTACATTCTGAAAAAAAGGTAGAATTGTGAGATATGAATTGTCAATTGGAAGAAAAAAGTCAAAATTGGGCGATAAAATGTCACAATTTATTTTTTTATTCCATGGCGGAAACAAGCTCTCTTTTTTACAAGTTTATGTCTCTTAATTTTTGCTTTTCTTCTCAGAATTACTAATTTTGAATTAGAAGATTAATATACTGGTAAAAATGAAACATCTAAAACCTGGGTGTGGGTTAAGATATCATATCTTAAATTGTGATGTTCCCCCCCCCCCC
>JADLZN010009685.1:0-161602 GCA_018155175.1 Sinocyclocheilus anophthalmus | reverse complement strand
TAACAAGGACACCGTAAAATTAAGTGTTTAATAATTGAGTTATTCATTATATTTTAATATATGATGAGACGCACGCTCATTTTAACTCCGTGAATTTGTGACTCACTACAGTTAATTAATATCCTCTGGTCTTCAGTAACCCTGTAGCTCAGTAAAAAGCACATGCCTCGGGCCCCGGGCCCCGGGCCCACACGCACCTCGGAGCGATACTAGCTCCAGCAGCACCGTGTGAACGGGAATGCAGGAGGCGGAGGCATAACCCTGTGTCTGTACTTTAGTCAAACAGCCGTTCACAAACTTTACTCCAGCGTGCAGCTCCTCAGACACATTTAACATCCACAGATCCTCACAAACTGGATCAAGTTCGGATACTCGCTCAAAAAATAGACTTTTTTTTTTTAAAGAAAGCAATATTTTTTTTGCATTAGATTGTTTCTTTAAATCAAATGGTATCTTATTTAATCTTTATCGACTTCACGCTTTGTTGTACGATACCATATACAGTCATCTAAGCGCTATTTTAAGTGCCCTTGGCAAGAGCGTGCTTGAGGCGACTGTCGCCGAGAACTTAATTTTAGTATTATTATATACGAGGAGCTCAGCGTGTCTAACCGTGTTTGTTCAGTTGGGTTTTTGTTTGCTGGTTGTTTTCTGACAAGCCTGAACTTGTACATTTGTTCAGCTATGAACTAGGATAGTTTTCGCATAAAGAACCAGCGGTATATTCATACATTCTTTCAAGGTTAGGAAACGCAAAGACGACCGCTAGGCAAACCCGATCAGCTATTATTATAGTTACACATCGATTACTCCGCGTCTTTTGTCAGATCTCTCTTTAGAGCCGAGCGTTGATCCGGGGTTTAAGGATGTCTGTCCACAACGTTGCCTCGAGAAGTTCGGGAAAGCTGCTTCTCTTTGGGTGTCTGGTTCTGGTTCTGGTTCGGTCGGTGTTGTGTCATGGGTTTGCTGAAGAGTTCACCTCAGGCTTTTATGATTTGGGGTCTGTTATCCTGGAGTCTCTGGACGGGTTGAGAAAATGCGTGGAGTCTATTGTTGGCACCCGTGTGATTGAGATTTGCCTTGAGGTAACTTTTTTTGCTTACTTGTGAAATTATCTAACGACGCATTTATTCACTTCCCACAGGAATATGTTGCTCATATTTGTTCACAAATATTCCATAGATGTTGCTCTTCCATAGTTTAGGCTACTTATTTAACAGAGGTCTTGATTATGTTTCATTGACCTAACAACTTTGCCTCAGATGTTTAACGAGAACAGACTAAATGTAAGATTTGCTGAGTCTAATTGGACGAGGAATGTATGAGTTCATATTGAAATCATGATTGCAGAATTTGGTGCTTTGGCAGATCTGAGCACACACTGGCTCTCTAGAGGAGAAACACCAGATTACACAGGCTTTTTAGCCTCAGGAGAAACATCTGAGAAGCATGAGACTTCATGCAAAACAAAGACATCTAGACGAAACAATTGAGATTTTGAAGATATACACACAAAGACACACACACAGGCTACTTTTATATACATTTATAAATATGACTGGACCTTTACTTCTCTTATTCCCTTATGAATGCTTATTGTGGTATGTGGTATTCACATTTCTCTACCCACTTTTATCCCTCTCTCCTGTTGCCTCTTGACTTGTTAATCCTCCTTATTTAACCCTTTCCTCTCCTCCACTCATCCTTTGGCCTAATTACCACTGCTTATGTCCCCTCAACCAACCGCCCCTCGCCTCTCTTTGACCCAGAATGCTGTGTTGTACCTTGACTCAGTGTTTGGCCCAGAGAACATCTATTCTGTTGCAATGGTAAGAACAAGTAAAAGTGTCAGAGCTCATGTCAGAGCAGTCACAGTCGGACTGATTTGTGTACTTGTTTTGACACGCACAAGCTCATTCTTGTGTGTTACTGTCTGTGTGAAAGAGACAGCTGCTACTGAGAAAATGCCATAACAGGTGGGGGCGCAAGTGCTGGTGGCCCGTTCACGCCAATGGCAAAGAAAAAAAAAAAAAAAAAAAAAAAAAAAAAAAAAAAAAAAAAAAAACATCTGCTTTGTATAGTGATTATTTTCTTATTGACTTCCTTTATGAAGTCATGCACACTGTTTCTGATCGTTTGTGTTCGTCCTTCGCCAAATGAAGTGACCTTGTTCCATAGAGAGTCTATTTGATCACAAGTAATGTATGTGTGATAGCTGTGCATGTCTGTGAGTGATAAAGTTAAGCCGGATGCCCAGCTGTCATTCTGGCAGCTTTGCTTGCTTGCACGCACACGCACACACACGCACACACACATAGTCTGGTCAGCTGTCCTTGTGGGGACTCTCCATAGGCGTATGGTTTTTCTGCTGTACAGACCGTATCTGCTACTGCCCTACCCCCAACCCTACCCCTAACCTACCCCTCACAGGAAACTTTCTGCATTTTTAGATTTTCAAAAATGTAATTCTGTATGTTTATAAGCTCTGTACGCGTGGGGACCATAATTTTAGGTTCCCTAAAAAAACCCCACCGTGACATGAGTCCCCATGAGTCTGTGTGTAATCAGGTTTAAGTCCCCACCAGGTATATAAACCAGCACACACACACTTAGCTCCTATTGTGTTTGTGATGTTCTCTTTGCACCAATACTATTAAATTATCTACTACTAAAAAAAAAAAATAAATCCAGAATTATACTATACCTACTACCTTACCAAACCTACACGTTTGCATCCCTTGAATGTTCACAAATCAATCTTGATCTCAAGTCATCTGAAATGTTCTCATACTTTAAAAAGAATGTTTCGGGTTCAGTACAAGTATAGCTCTGTGTATCTGGCATGCTTTTTTTCAGAAAGTAATTTCAACTCATCCCTCCATATGTAAAAATCATGTTTTATGCATTTATCGTGGAAATATGGAAGGTTTAAAACCCAGGAATGCACAGCTCAGACGTCTCTTAAAACTCTTACATTGATTGTTCCATACAATAATATGTTATTTGAGCTATAAAGTTGTCCACATTGTTGTCTTAAGTGGTTCTAAACTGTTTTGCTTCAGGAGTCAGGACCCAGATTTTATATAAAAAATCAAGAGATGAACAATGAAGTACCACAGTAAAACGGACTATTATTGCAAGGAAATGCATATACCTAACAATATTCAAAATTATTAATTTGATATTGGCTAATCTGAAGTGTAACTACTTTAAATGTAAAAGTAACAGTGGAAATGTGATTTACCAGCCTAACATTTATAATCAACTATGAGCCAAATATTGTATTAGAGTCAGTAACATGACACTCATTTTGTCCGGACATATTTAATTATTTCAAAACTACATTAAAATTGCAATTTGTAGAGAGTAACATACAAGCAATGATACTTGATGCGGAAAAAGGCTTTGACTCGGTCAGATGGTCATATCTATACATAGTTTTAGAACATTTTGCTTTTCATAAAAATATCCTTAAAGCCATACAGTTATTATATTCCCCAGAGTCTCCAGCTAGAATTAAAGTGATGGTAGTTTGTCAAATTTTGTTATCTGGAAAGAGGCCGAGACAAGGGTGCAACTTTGTCCGCCTCCGTCTTTTCAGCTATACACTTTTAAAAATAAAGGTGCTTAAGAGGTTCTTCACAGCGATGCCATAAAAGAACGTTTTTTTGGTTCCACAAAGAAGCATTCATTCAAAGGTTCTTTAAAGAACCATTTATTC
The DNA here is from genome assembly GCA_018155175.1 of Sinocyclocheilus anophthalmus. Classification (NCBI taxonomy): domain Eukaryota; kingdom Metazoa; phylum Chordata; class Actinopteri; order Cypriniformes; family Cyprinidae; genus Sinocyclocheilus; species Sinocyclocheilus anophthalmus. Next base: position 157,881 of record JADLZN010009685.1, on the reverse strand, counting down.
CTTACCTTTTTGTAATCTGAAGAACCTTCTTTCACCACAAAGAACCTGTTGTGAAACAAAAGTTCTTCAGATGTTAAAGGTTCTTTATGGAACATTTAGACAAAAAGGTTCTTCTATGGCATCATGAAGCACCTTTATTTTTTAGAGTGTACTTGACCCCTTAGTCAGTGGATACGCCAGAATCATGATATTAGGGGGATAAAGATGGGTGAAGAAGAACATAAAATTGCATTATTTGCAGATGATGTTTTAATATATTTGAGAGACCCTGAGATATCATTTTTAACCCTTATGTCAACTTAAGATACATTTGGTTCTTTATCAGGATACAAAGTAAATGTGCAAAAAACACAGGTCATTTGCTACAATTTTACTCCCCCAGAAGAAACAAGGGTTAAATACAAGATGAAATATAATACAGAGGTAATAAAATATTTAGGAAAGGATACTAGAACTTTGTCAGATGTAAATTATAGAATTCTAAATGCTAAGCTACGAGCAGACATTCAGAGATGGAACGTCATCCCTTTCTTGAATTTAGGGGATAGAGTGGATATTATCAAAATAAATATGCTCCGAAGGCTTTTATACTTATTTCAGACACTTCCCCTAAAGGCTCCAGAAGAACAATTTAAAGATTGGGACAAATGGATTATAAGGTTTATCTGGCAAGGTAAAAAATCCAGAATTCGATATAGAACACTCCAGTTACCAAAAGAAAGGGGAGGCTTGGCTCTCCCATCTCTTAAGGACAATTTTATAGCTGCCCAGTTAAGACCTATAGTTTGCTGGTGCAATCCAGACTATAAAGCTAGATGGAAACAGATTGATTTCTTCTTTTTTTCTGAAATACCGATTCAGGCAGTAATTGCAGATGATAATTTATTAAAAAAATATTTAAATAAGTAAAGAATATCCATGGATAATGACTATCCTAGAAACATGGGCCACAGTAATTAAAAAATATGATTTGAAAGACGCTCTAAAGATAATGAGGTGGTGTGCATACGATACAGATTTCACTCCAAATACTCTAGATAAGAATTGGAGTAAGAATGGCATTACATCATATTATTCTGTTACAAACAATAATACTTTCTTAAGTTTTCAAGAATTTAAAAATCGGTTTAAGTTGGATAATCAAGACTTGTTTAGATACTTTCAAATAAGACACTACTTTAATTCAAAAGTGAACAAGAGCGGGGATTGGGCACCGAATGATTTAGTGAAGATATTCCTGTCGGCATATAGGGCTAATACTATTAGTAAGGTAATCTCCAAATTTTATCATTGTTTTCAAAATTACAGATCAGATTCTACCTCATACAGTATGTCCGAATTAAATGGGAGAAGGAAGGAAACATTATTATAACAGAAGAGGCTTGGTTAAAAACGTGTAAATCCCAATGGGAAACCACAGGCTCACATCAGTGGAGGTTATTTGCATGGAAAAATGTAATTCGATTTTTTATATCCCCTGCACAAAAGTGCCATAGTGAAATAGGATTTAGGTGTTGGAGACACTGTAATTCAGAAGTAGCAAATCACCACCATATATTCTGGGCGTGTCCAGTTATACACTTGTTTTGGAAAGACATACACCGGACATTGGAGGCCATATTCAAGATTAATATCCCATTTCAGTTTCATGTGTTATATTTGGGAATTCTGGATTTGCATGAAACAAATTATACATACCTATGGAGAATATTCCTGGTTGCAGCTAAAAAGGCTATTACTCGTAAATGGCTTCAACTTAATCCTCCCACTCTAGAAGAATGGAAAGCAATTGTAATTGAAATACGTAAGATGGAAACCCTTACTTTTTCTTTAAAAATAAAAAAGCAAAAGGGGGCTATTTTATGGAGCATGTGGAAAGAATTTTTAGACTCTGAGAATTAGCAATGTTAAAATAGATATAATCATATCTCAGTATTGTAAATTTAATGTAACTATGCAAGGTCACCATTACACTGTACTTTACCCACTTTACACAATGACTTTAAACACACATCTTGATATAATTTGTACTTTAATTATTGTTAATTTTTGGGGAGTATAAAGGAAAAAATGTCAGGGTGCTACAAATGTCCTGAGATCATAATGAAAATGAAAAGGATATAATTAAAATTAAAGCAGTTTGCCATAAAAAAAAAAGATTTCTCAGAAAAATATTAATTGTGAAGCAGTTTTGTTAAAATATCAGAAAAAAACATTGTTGTTTTTTCGGTCAAAAGGCAAAATAAATGTTTATTCCGCCCTTTTAAAAACTGATATACCTATATATTTTCTGCTAACTGTATGATCATATAGTTAATTGCATTTTATAATTTGCAGTGTTTTCCTTGCTGTCTGTGATTCCATCAGAACAGAACTGCAACTACTAAATACCTTACTGTTATGTTACAGTGTTGTGCCCCGTAGATATACATTGTTAGTGCATTAATGAAAACATGATTTTTGCAACCAACAGCATGTCACATACGCTGTCTATAGAATTCGCATTGAACCCTGAAACATTGCTTTAATTAAATCAGATGTGCGTTGTGTCACTCTGTCAGTCAGTATTGGTTAATGATCAGCTATGGCCAGTGATCTATGAGTTGAGTTCAGATAAAGACTGCCCTCTGTAAGAAAAGAAATGTGCACTACATAGACAGGTTCTGAAATCTAATCACTTTTCTCTTCCTTCATTTTTTTCTTTAGTTTGTCGAAATGTTGCTGCAGTTTGTTGCTGAAGGAGCTGCCAGTGGACTTAATGTCATTGCTGTATATGTATCTGAGATTCTCAGAGCAACAGGAGTCAACAGTGAGTAAAGGTCGTCTCTAGGTGTCTAGATCTAAATCTAAATCATTTAAAAAATGTTTAACTTAAATATGCATATATATTCTCAAAGATTAATGCAGTGTAATGAAGTTTTGCAAGCTCAAGCTGTAACTCTGTTGAGTATTAACAGAGAAAGTATGTTACTGTGGCCCGTGGGCCTCGTAATGCTGACATAAATGACTGTGTGGCTTAGTATGTGTGGAATGTCCAAACGACAGTATTAGGAGAAAATGGGGAGAAAGAAGGTAGTATTTCATCTCAGAAACATATGGGCAGGGCCATAGCTGGGGTTTGCGGGGCCCCAGTGCAGGTTGTACCCATGGACCCTGTTTGAAAAATCGTTTAATTTGTATGTCGTTTCTATTATTTATTTCTGCTTACACAATGATTTACGTTTTTCATGTTTGTAGGTGTCCAGGTACAGAAACCTAATAATCAAATGTAAAATAGCACTGCATATTCTTCACTGTAAAAATTAAATATACAGTCAAAACTAAATTTATTCAGACACCTTCAACATTTCGCACATTTTATTCGTTATAGTTTAGAAAATGGTAATAACATAAGACAAGGACTCTTAGAGTTAAACTTTGTCAGAGCAAATTCATCTTGATAATGCTAGATAACTTTGATAGAAATGTATGTAATGGATTACAATCAACCAAAAATTCAGATAACTGTTAGTATGACAATATTTACACATCTATCAATACTTTGTTGACCAATTACCAAGCAATGCTTAAATGCTTCAGTCTGTGGTGTAAAAAGGTCGCATTAGCACTTAAAGAAAAAAGACTTAAAACATGGTCAGGTCAAAGTGTCTGGATAATTTTTAGTCCCAAATTTTTTATCAATTTTACTGTTAGTCCACTGTATGAAGAACTTTTGGGTATAATTTTTCAGTTTACTTTATTTTGCTATCCTCACTTACATAAATGAAATATAGTGTCCTGCACCCACTAGTAAAAATAAATAAAAAATTATATCTGGTGTCTGAATAATTTTTGGTTTGACTGTGGATTAATTCTTGTTAAAACTACAAAGTAATTCAGTCAAGAGCAGTGAGTGAATTTAGGCATGGTCACTTTAAGAGACAATGCATCCAACATGATACATATCCGATTTCTTTCTCAACTGCTTACATTCACTTAAGACATAACCAACAGTTTTTTCGAGGATACTCTCCAAGACAAGAAGAAGCAGTTCGGTGTTCAAGCGCTTTAAGACGTGTCTCTTCTGCGTGCGCCCTGTGCGCACAGAACACATCGCGCGTGTGCTGAATTGGGCTCTTTCACGTCTTTTTCTGTTTGCAACTCTAAAGGCCTCTTCACACCAGTGACGATAAATATAATTATAAAGTTTTAATAATAGATTTAATCTATGAGATTAGGGAAGTTCACAGCTATAACGATAACAACACATATAAATTATATCGTTGTAGTAACGTTTACAAAAATTAGCCATGGTTTTATTATAGTAAAAGTGCAGTAACACTTTTTTTTTTTTTTTTTTTGTGGATTGGATTTCCCATTTGGCATAACCAAAGTTTTACTATAAATACCATGGTTAAGCTATTGTTAGTGTAGTAAAACCATGGTTAATTTTCATAAGGGATATTCATGTACTATAGTTTTTATAAACGTTGATTACATTCAACTGTCTAAATATGTTCACCATGGTCCATTTATGTAAATAATAAATAGCATAAACTATCTATAAAATGGCATCTTAGTAAGAAATGTCAAAATTTTTAAAGTGTTTTTTTTTTGGCAACATTTTTATCGTTAAATATTTAAAGGGGTCCTATTATGCTTTTTCACTTTTTTAATTTTAGTCAGTGTGTAGTGTGTATGTTTGGGCATAAAAGATCTAGAAAGTTACAAATCTCAAAGTCCACTCCAAATGGAGATATTTAGTTTTTTAAAAATCCATTTTCCAAGAACTACAGCAAACGGCTCGTTTGAACTACAGCGTTTGTTTTCCGGGCTTTGGGATATCACAAAGCGGCTCATTAGAATATCATTAAAATAATTCCCGCCTACAGAAATTCGAATGGTTGGGGGGGGCGAGGTTGTGGTTAGAACGCTTGGTGAGTGAGTGCATCAGACGAGACGATGAAGAAGAAGTGCTGCTGCAGAGTTAGTGCATCAGAGAAAACCAAGAAGAAGAGCTGCTGTGCTGTAGCGTAAAATTTTCGGCATGTCTAGAACAATTCTTACAAGTATAACACGATGTAGTTGGGCGCCGCGGACAGACGCCGAACGGTGCCGCCGGTGTGCCTACAGTCATAGAAAATAATGTATTTGAATTTTAAAGACGTGGCGCGATGCGACGCGACTCTGCGCTTCTCGTCCGGTGCGCGACCGCCTGAAACGCAGTTTTTTTTTTCACCTCCGTGAAAAAGATGTTTGGGCTTCCGAAAGCGGATGATGTCAGGAAACAGTGGTTGCAATTTATTTTTTTAACTCTGTTCCTGAGCATTATAACCCCAATTTGCTATTGTGTGCTGCGCATTTTACTGAGGACAGCTTCCACAACACGAGGGAGTACAGTGCCGGATTCGCCCAAAAGCTTTTGTTGAAAGACGGAGCAAGGGGCGGGGCAGTACTGAAACACTGTCTAAGCTGTTCGCCAATCACAACGCACTGGGCAGCTAACCAATCACAACACTTTTTTTTTTTCGGAAGGCGGACCTTCATCAAAGCCGGAACTAATCGAGCCGTTTATGCCAGGATGGGGAGAAAGTATTTTAATAATGTAAATTATGTGAAACATAATGCGTTTTTCGAACCACCAAGCATGAGAGCATGTTCTAGTACACCCCCAAAACAAAATCAAGACTTTGTAAAAGAGCATAACAGGACCACTTTAAGTAAGTTGAAACCCAATACTTACATTTTAAAGTGTAATTTTCTGTCAAAAAAATCTTGCCGTCACCAGCGTGCAGTGAATTTTGGATCCATCAGTTGTAGGACGTATTTCAAGGCTGTATTTGAAGGAGCCTTCGAATTGGGACAGCCCCTGTGACATTTCAGGTCTTCGAATCCATCCTTCGAATGATGCAGCCTCTGAATTGAGACACAGATATTCACAGCAAATCAGAACCCATTTGACTTTAAAGAGCTTGAGCATTTAAAGCAACATAACATGCAGTACCTTTTGTTGGTGTGATGTTTGATAGAGTTTAGTTTCCTTCTCACTTTTAAAGGGTTAGTTCACCCAAAAATGAAAATTAGCCCATGCTTTACTCACCCCCGAGGCATCCTTGGTGTATATGACTTTCTTCTTTCAGAGGAATCCAATCGGAGTTATTTAAAAAAATTTGAAATGTGTTTATAACGTTTTTCTTACAAAAATGAATGGATTCACTACAGGAGGCCTTATTTCACCCCCCCCCCCCCCCCCCCGGACCATGTGAGGCACTGTGTTATTATGATGTCTGTGCTTTATTGCACTGTCTTTGTCTGTTTGAACAGAAACACCCTTCACTGCCATTATAAAGTTTTCAAGAGCCATACATTTTTTATATAACTCTAATTGATTTGTCTAAAGAAAAAGTCACATACACCTTAAGATGCCTTGAGGGTGATTAATTCATGGGCTAATTTTCATTTTTGTGTGAACTAACCCTTTAATTTTTACACAGTCAGATTATTAAAGGGGCAAAAAAATTCAATAGACTTACACCTAGCACCACCCAAACATCAGCCAACCCCTCCCTTTAGCAACCACTTATAACACCTTAGAAACTGCTACACCCAATTAACATCTGTTCTTTTTTCTTTCTGTCTGTGTCCTATTTAAAGAGACGATATCAGTGCCTCATTTCACCGCAGAGGGTGTGTCTGCTGTGACCAAGTGGGCTTTGCTGGCTCTGATTGGATACTGGCTCCTGTCCTTGTTGCTTCGAGTCACCGTGGGGCTTGTAAGGCGAGCGTTTTGGCTGATTAAAGCGGTCGTAGTGCTGTGGCTGTTTCTGCGGATCGTCTGTGACCCCGCCGCCTCCACTGAAGTCACTACAATGAGACTGACTCTACTAATGCTCATCTGTGCTGTGTTTGGAGTCGCTATAAGCAGCGGCGGTGGGACAGCAGGCAAAGCCGTTTGTCTGGAAAGCCGAATCAGAAGACTGGAGGGACAAGTCAAAGGCCTGGAAAAGAAAACACAGTAATGAGCAGCTCAAAACAAGCATATGGACTCATGATAACTGGGAGATGAGAATACAGGGATGACATCTGAAGTGTTTTATGCAACTCACAACAGCCTTAGAAGTATTTCTATCCGATTTTGCCAGTTCTTTCTTGTTTTGAATATATTTCATAATTCATTGGGCCACGGAGCCATCTCCCATATTGTTTTTACTAAAATGTAAAGCAAGAAGAAAAAACTTCATCCTACAGCTCTGTGAATTTAATGTGCTACCATTAAAGTTTTCCTTGATTGTCTCATGTTGCCCGTTTTTTTTGTGACTGCCATTGTATGAACACGGTTTAAGTTCAGCTGCTCACACTTGCAACAACAGTAACAATACAAAAGTAACAGGATGAAGACAGTGATTAAGGAAACACATATATATGTGTGTATGGAAATATTTAGAAACTTTATGACTGGACTAAACATATGAATATACTCCAACCTCATCTGTAATTAGACAAACTGTATTAGATATAGTGTGCTTGTATTGAATGTGCACTTGTTGTGTACTTTAAATCTTAAAAGTATATTTTAAAATAACTCTACTTAACGGTAATATACATTTAAAGCTGCAGTCCGTAAACTTTTTTGGTTAAAAATGAAATCAATATTTGAGCAAGTACATAACCAGCCAGTGTTCAAAACTATCGCCTTACTTTAGCCCGATTCACAACGGTTAGCTTATAATAATGTTTTCTAATTTAAGCGGTATGTGTAGGTTTTCGCGGGAAATTCGAGCATGCCTCTGTGTCATTACGTCACGTCTGTAAACATGAAGAAGTTGTCCCGGCTAGTAGGCTTTCGCATGTGAGGATCCTGCAGGTGGCGATCGTTTATAGCCTTTTCTCCCAGCAGCTGGAATAATTAAATTTATCACTTTGATGGCGGATTGTAATCCAAAAAAGGATTATGGGTTTATGAAACACATGTGAATGAAATAAAATTATATTCCAGTTATAAAATATGCTTCTGATTACAGATAGCCTGCGATTACAAAGATTTGTATTTTAAAGAAAAACCAGTTCGAAGGGAGCATAATTTGCCTTTTGGGTAAAATAATTTCTTAATATGAAATTCGAATGGTATGAAATTAGAGATGAGACTGTACAGAAATTGAAATCTAATACACTAATACACACTATATTCACATAGTCGCGTAATGCTGATGTTGTTAACATTAACAATTTGTGAATAATGTATAACAATAATAATAATTTGAATGTTTTGATGTGATATGAGCTAACCAATCTTTCGATTTAAAGCACCATTGGTAGCACGATTTATTGTAATGTTTTTTTCTTTAGTTGGTCAGAACAAACGTGGCAGACTTGTTACTTACTTGTTCAGATGGCAATATGGTGAAAATTATTATTTGGGTCATTTTCCAAGTCGTAGGCTAGAATCTGTGATTGCGAATTACAGTATATCCACACCGGTGCGGTGACTGACCGCCACACATACTCCTCAAAGCATTAGATTCATCCGCGCTGGAGCCGTGCCGACTCACAACCCAAGCAAGCTAGATAATTCCGCACTCAGCTGCAATTCCAGATTTTAAAACAGAGATGGCGACAGAGGCAAAATTTACGAACTGCAGCTTTAATGAAATAAAATGTCCTAGTAAGTGTACCTAAAGCGAGTAAATTTAACACACTTAAGTACAGAAAAGTATGAGTGCACTTAAGTAAAGTGCACTGTAATAATGTCAAAAATGGTTTTTAAAGTACATATTTAGCTACATCTGTTAACTTACATTCTAAAGCACATGTAATTGTATTAATTACATGTATTAAATATAATTTTAACTGTAATGTGATATTACAGTCAATAATCAAAATTATTTTATATTGCAATTAATGTTAATATAATTTAAAGCTGAAGACTGCGGTCCATAACCATTTTCGGTGAAAGATGATCCAAAATCAATTTATTAGCAAGTAACCAGCCAGTGTTCAAAACTGTCTCCTTACCTTATCCCGATCCACAACGGTAAGCTTGTACTGTGTTCTAATTTAGAGTACACATGAAATCAAAATTGAGTATATTTATTTTGTTAGCGAAGAATGCTTTTTTTTGTGGTGAACAATTCATCTGTGGCAATAAAGGGGTCATATGATCAATTTCAATTTTCCTTTCTCTTTGGAGTAAGCCTACCTAAAACTGCTCGTTCTAACACGCCCCCACATGCTTACGTCACGATGTGGGAAGATTTGCAAAACACCACCCAAATGTTCACGCAAAGAAAGAAGGCGTCACTTTTATTCTCGCTGTAGTATTGTTGCTGCAGCCATGTCGTGAAGACGCTGTGTGTTTCGTTGTGAAAGCGAAACTACTTTGTTTGGCCTTCCAAAAGAGAACGATATCTGTTTTGTCATGCCTAGAGCTGATCCGTGCTGGTCGCTGAGGAAATACATTCACTTTGCACTGTGGATCGCTGGATCGCCTTTCACCGTGGACAGAGTGGAGTCCAGCCCGGGGTCGTCACATATGGTTGCTGCAGGCATCACAGTATGTGAGGGGCGTAACATTTCCGTCACATGCTTGAGGTTTTCGGCCAATCACAATGCTTTGGATAGCTGGCCAATCACAGCACACTGGATAACTGGCCAATCACATCACACTGGATAACTGGCCAATCACATCACACTGGATAACTGGCCAATCACAGAAAACACTGGATGTCCACTCATCACCGGGATAGCTGGCCCTCAACTCACACTGGATAGCTGGCCAATTCAATCACACTGGATAGCTGCCAATTCACCTCACACTGGATAGCTTGCCAATCATAACACCTGGATAGCTGGCCAATCACAGCACACTGGATAACTGGCCAATCACATCACACTGGATAACTGGCCAATCACATCACACTGGATAACTGGCCAATCACATCACACTGGATAGCTGGCCAATCACATCACACTGGATAACTGGCCAATCACATCACACTGGATAACTGGCCAATCACATCACACTGGATAGCTGGCAATCACAGCACACTGGATAACTGACCCCACCCCCACCGCCAATCACATCACACTGGATAGCTGTCCATCCGCACACTGGATATCTGGCCAATCAAGCAACACTGATAACTGGCCAATCACTCACACTGATAGCTGGCCAATCATAACGTGCTGGATAGCTGGCCAATCACATCACACTGGATAGCTGGCCAATCACATCACACTGGATAGCTGGCCAATCACATCACACTGGATAGCTGGCCAATCACAGCACACTGGATAGCATCATATGACCCCTTTAATCCACAAAAACATCTTTAAAGTTTTTTGGCGCTTTGCATTCTTTGTACATATCGCCACCTACTTTTGCTGCTGTTGTGCAGTGATGATTTATTTATAGTCAGTTTTCCCCTGTTTTTGCTCTTGACTCTTCCTCGCATATCCACCCATATATTTATAAATAATTATTTGATGCTCCATCCCATTGCATCTCCCAAAGTACCACCTGGCGTTGCGTGTTCAGCTCCTTCAGACTGGACACATTTTTTTTTGTTTGCCTTCCTAATCTTTAATCCAAATTTGAAAATGCACCTCCCCCTCGGAAATGACTGGCCTTCTCTGATGAGTTTGGGTTTGAGCATAAGCCACGCCCCTCCGAGCGTGCCGCGTGAGCGTCGACGCAGCGCGCGAAGGAGAAACCGCGTAGTTAACGAACAGAAATGGCGAGGAGGTGCCTTTTAGGTTGTGGTTCTCCCGAAACCCTTTTCCCAATCCCCAAAACACCCTGGCTGCGGTCGCGATGGCTCGGGTTTCTGCACTTCGAGGAAGGGGGGATATCAGAGAGGTCGCGGTTGTGTTCTAGGCACTTCTCACGCGAATGCTTCAAGAATTGGACACAACACGAAATGGGGTTCGTGAAGTATCTGTCATTAACCGATACGGCTGTCCCATCTGTCTACACCGTTGGTTCCTCACAAAGTTTGAAGGTAAGTGAAACTAGCTAGCAGCCAAGCTTCTTCAGACGTTAAACATGATACAGGGAAGCCAGCAGAAAGTCGGGTCACGGTACACACAATAAATTAACCCTTTCATGCATGATTAGGGCTGCCAGCGAGACTCACGCAACTGACTCTTTTCTCACGCCACACAGCCATTTTCTCACGCAGTCAAAAGCACCCTCGGTTAAAACTGTAGTAGGATATTGACAAAACAGATTTGGTAAAGGCTGCAGTGCGTATTTGTGTTTGCACTCTGGAAATCGCCAAAAGATTGCATTTACAACGCGTTTTCGTAGCGCTGATCAATGTAGCCAATCACAGACATAGCTGTTGATTTCTTGAACACCTGTGTTTGGCCTTGCTTTCAAGTGTAGTTCTGATTCCACTTGCCCTAAACGGGCCCTAACCCCCCCTGTAAATAGCAGTTTATTGAGACTGTTTGTCAAGTCCATGCAGACGAATAGCAAAATATTTGAATTGTCAAAATATTTTTAAATGCGGTTGCCAATCATTTTTAAAGTATCTAATGAGTTTCACTGCACATTGCTTTCTTGTTGTTGGGGGGGGGTAAAAAAAAAAGTAAATAGTTTTGCCAGCCTGCATAATTTTATGCTAAAAAATCAGTATAATCAATAATGTCCAGATGTCAGACAAACTGCTGACAGGTTTTTTATATCTTTTTTGTATTAAAAATATAACAATGTTCTTTACCCTTGTGTTTCGTAGCATTGCTTGGCAAGTGTCCATCAAACGCACTCAGCGTAATATGGGCTTTATCCCCTCATCAGTCGTTTGCACTGCTTAAAGGGGTCATATTATGCTATTTTAAAGTTGTCCTTTCTCTTTGGAGTGTTAAAAGCTGATTGTGCATAGATAAGATCCTGAAGTTGCAAAGACTAAAGTCTCAACCAAAGAGATATTCTTTATCAAAGTTAAGACTCTGCCACGCCCCCCCTAAAACGGCTCGTTCTAACACGCCCCCACATATCTACCTCACTATGTGGAAATATTAGCATAATGCGCCCAAATGTGCACGCAAAGAATAAGGCGTGGTTTCAGTAACCGCAGTTTGTCAGGGAGACGCTGTGTGTTTCTAGTCTAAAGCAATAGCACTTTATTTGGCCTTCTGAAAGTTGATGCATTTAGAAATCTTTAAGATTATTTACAACATCACAGCAATGCATTTTATGGACGACCGTTTCGTGAACCTAGAGAGGAGGTCATTCTGACTTTGCTATGACAGTCTGGTGCTTTTCTGAATCAGCTACTGTTTTGTTATTAGTTTAAGTATTTGCTATTGACTGTTCAAATGCTGTTTGCAGAGAGAGAGAGAGAGAGAGAGAGACAGAGAGACGCGAGCCAGACAGACGAACATCACAGTGGAGTCACAGTGTCTTAACCGTGGCTTGTGTACTGCACACATACCTGCTTCATCACTGTGTCTGTCACGTGATTCTGTTCCCCTTTCGGGCTTGAACTGAGGGTAAAACTAATGACATTATTTACTGTCCTTTACATTTATGTTGAAAGATGAAGCTCGCGATTATGGTAAGGGTCTACTCCAACAAGTGCTTGCGGTGTTCGGCCAATCACAATGCGCTGGGTCAGCTGGCCAATCAGGGCAGACTGCGTTTGTCAAAGGAGGGGGCTTTGTTGAAAATTACGTGTTTGAGAGAGGCGGGGCATAGCAGTTCTACAATAATGTACAGTATTTGAAAATAATGTGTTTTTTGAACGTTAAAGCATGTCAACATATTCTGTTAACCCAAATACACAAAATAATGATCTTTACAAAAGCATCATATGACCCCCTTTAAGACACTTGATGTCTTTCTCTGCATCTCAGACACTCGGTTCACAGTGAATGCAGTGAACTCTCCATTACTGCGAGTTTAGCACGCATCTGGGAACGCAACGGCCACCAGTTACGCTTTTTCACATCAGCATAATTTTCAACATTTGAATGGGCAATGGTTACAGTATTAACACTAGATTTATAATGAACGCGTTTGTAAACCTTTTTTCACAAGAACTGGAGTTTCCCACCAAAATACAAGCTCATAGGTTTATCTCTTGCAATAAAGGACTAAAATTAGCAGACGCACACAAAGAAAATACTGTACAGTATTTTTATTGGAAGAAAAATATAAATATTGCATTTGGGGTTTATATGAATGTATTTCTGAAGGGAACTGACTTCAGAGACGTTTCGATGGCATTTCTCTCTCTTATCACTGCTGTTCCATAAGCGCCACCTGCTGTCAGAGTGAAATTCAGCCAGCCTGCTGTTTTTTATGCAGGTTTTAGCATAATTTCACAATGCTGAAGTCAGACCATTCTGTTTTTGCTTCAAATGTGAAATGATAAAATCAAATTTAAATAATGCAACTTGTTCATGCTACATGTGTGTAGCATCGTTGCAGTGTTTGGTTCTAATTTAACATTTTGTATTATTATTAAATGTTTAGTTGTTGTAGTAGCATTTTCATGAAGGAAAACATATTTATGGCTGGTAAATTCTCTAATCACCAGGAAATGTGGTTTGTATCATGATTAAAATGGCAGATGTGGCAATAAGTTTTAGGCCCTGCTTGCAAGTGTAGAAATTAGGACTAAAATATTGTAATTTCCCTACTGTAGAATAAGGTAAAATAATAAATCTGTGGAATACTCATTTTCATTTATTTTACAGAATTGTTTTCCAATATTACTGTCATAGGAATAATAATATAAAATTATTATTATTATCATGATATTCTAATTTATGAATAATTTTTTTTTTTTTACAGAACATAAAACGCAGATTAAATGCTTCTGAATGGTGTAATTACTTAGTTTGCGCTCCATTGTTTGCTACTGGCGACCCAGTTCAGTGTAGTGTAGAGATGCGCGGATGAACTCAAACTTCAACCGAGTCCTCTGCTTCAAATTATCCGCCCGCCAGCCACCCGCACCTATATTTGATCATCACATAACACTGATTCTAATTCTTAGTTTTGCAAGATGATATGATGAATGGATGGCTCATTATTAACAGCAGATTTAGTGACGTTAGAGACTACAGCTGATCTGCGCATCACGGCACGCGCCTGCAGCGCATTAAAGTCTGTGTTACGGCCACCGGAGCTGATCGCGCCACTCATGCTTGGTTTTCGCCGACCACCCGCGGCCAGAACTCATTCTTATCAAATGCCTCGGTCCCAATCACATTGCGCGGTTGCGACAAAATCATAGAATTCTATTGTATTTTGTCACCCGCTCTCGTCCGGGTAGATAGAGAACCCATTATAATCAGTGATGTTGTCTACACCGGATTCAGTAAACTGAAGCCTCGTTCTATTTATGACGTGCTGCAGAATTTCAAATGATTTTCAACAGTCGCTTTGTCTCATCCTGTTGCGGCACAGACAACGTTGTCCGCATAGTTTCCAGTACACAGTCAGTCCGTAGCAGATTGAAAAGTTTATTATCTTTCTGCAGCCCATAGACGGCATGCGTGGTGGCTTGAGTGTTGTGGTGATTTAACGCTACGTTGTCACTAGTTGGAGAAAATGCTAATTACTAACATGTCCCCCGTCTTTTTACTCTCACAATGAGCTTATCATATTCGTTTGCTACATTAGTAGGGCCCTATGATTTCCGCGATGCAGAAAACATGGATGGAATCGCGGAATCCAGTCATAAAAAACGGAATTTATTGTATAACGCAGAATTTCATGGAATTTGTCTTATTTTTGATGAATAAATAAAAAACAGGTCAGTATATATATATATTAGGGCTAAACGATTAATTGCATTTGCGATAATATCGCAATATGAAATAACGCGATTTTTCAATCACAGTGCTGCGATTACCGGTCCTTCGTGACACACGAGATTAAAAGGTGGGGTGTTCACACTTGAAGATCGATCGGTGTATGACATCAAAGTACGGCGAGCGAGAGAAAGCATAAGGAGACGTCCGCGCTCTCTTATAGCTCTCGCAGTACTTTGATGACACCACCCATCGTCCTAAGGCACGCTGGCTTCCAGTCGAGCGGCAGGCCATCAGCATAAAAAGGAAATAATAAAACAGTAACAGCCAAAGGACTGTAACTTAGAATGGGATATGGCTCGGTTTGTGAAAAGGAAGAGAAAGGCATAGATGAAGCGCAATTACGAAAATATGTCAAGGCATATCTTGCTCTCGGCTTCACTCACCGTGTCTATACCGGACGCTACAGTTGTCGCATCGCACCGCAACAGCTCTACACTGGACGCGACAAAGCGACCGTTGCAAATCATTTGAACTTTGTGTCAGTACGTCTTAAATAGAACAAGGCATTAGTTTAATGTCGCACGGCATCCAGTGTATACAGCGTCACTGATTATAATGGTTTCTACTGTATTTTGCCGCTCGCGTCCGGTGTAGACACGGTATTTAATGTCGTTGGTGAGGAGGAAAGCCTGTGTGTATCCTTAGCGGACAGCATGAAACCAACAAAAAAATGAATAAATAACAGAGAGAGAATAATAATAACAGTTATTCTCTCTATGCTATTTTTCAATGTTTCAAGTGATGCAGGTGTTTTTTTCCCTGTAGGTTTTTTTAATTAAAAAAGCATTAATTTTTCATAATGTTTAGTGAAATTATTTGGTAGTCTTGAGGTGGGATGGGGATTTGAACAAGGGGGGCAGATTTTTTTTATAGGTTTAAAGGGGGGCGCGACCAAAAAAGTTTGAGAACCACTGGTCTAAAGTTAACAGACAGTGTTTAAAAAGTGCAGTGCACATGTTTACATGTTTATTACAGTGTTGCTTTACCACACTACTAGAGGTAATTCAGTCAGATTTGTTTTTATATTTCTGCAATCTACTTTAGTTTGTGTGATTTGTTACTGACTTTCATATTAATGTTTACACCAGGCTTATTTAAACATAATTATTACATGCTTACAAGGTTGGAAGTTCAACATATCAGTCAATATACTACTGTGATTGTAGTTGTTTAATAAAAATGTCATTCATATCAATTCATGCATCACCTAATTTCATCGTAACATATAGGCCTGGCCTACAGAAAAGAACATTTGTTTAATCTATCTAATAGTGTGTTGGGCATACTATACAATGATTTATAGCTTGTCTTTGTTGAATAATACAGAACTTAAAGAGCTTTAAAAAAATAATTGCATATTAAATCGCAATCGCAATATTGGTAAAAAAAAAATCGCAATTACATTATTTTCCAAAATCGTTCAGCCCTAATTATTATATATAGATATATCAGTATATATATAGACTGTGTCTGTGAATATTAAACTGCAAAAATACTTATTTAAATATGAATGTTCTGCATGTTCATATGATTACCAGAAAATACACAACAGAGAATTTGTGAAAAATTATTCTTATTATTAATTCATTTTTATGTTTACATTTGGAAAAGCTGTGCTTCTTGCATAA
This sequence comes from Sinocyclocheilus anophthalmus, assembly GCA_018155175.1. Lineage (NCBI taxonomy): Eukaryota > Metazoa > Chordata > Actinopteri > Cypriniformes > Cyprinidae > Sinocyclocheilus > Sinocyclocheilus anophthalmus. The sequence goes on along the minus strand of JADLZN010009685.1, from coordinate 141,448 downwards.
ACCTGCCCCTGTTGGTTTGGAAGCTTGCTTGCCCTACACCGTTACCTTGTTTAATTTCTTAATTCAAATATATTTTGTTCTATTTGTGTTAAGTTATTTATAATAAGTGAAGTGAAGTTTACTGTTAAGTGCACTGATGTCAGACTCATTTTGAATAATAAAGTTTATTGTTAAATACCCTGCCTCCATTACATAGGCCTATGTTTGTCACATCATTATAAGTGTTTGATCACCACATTTGAGTTATCATTGCAAAAAATGTTTATGTATATATATTCTATTTATTTAGGCTATATACTGTATTATATATATAGTACCAGTCAAAAGTTTGGACACACTAATGGGAAGTGTGTCCAAACTTTTGACTATACTACTATAATATAGCCTACACAAAGAATATCGGTCTTTTTTACTCCCTAATATCGGTATCAGCATCGGCCCCCAAAAACCCATGTCGGTCGGGCTCTAATCACAACTATAAAAAGGATTGAGATGCCGCACCGCGTGAGCGTGTAAGCTCAACTTCCATAGGAATTAATTGAAAACGCTCGCTCCACTGCGCTCACTACGTGCCAGTGGAAATGCACCGTTATTCCTGAGGTACTTGGTGCATCTCCTCTTCCCTCCGCCTTTTTGAATATATTATGCAGTATCTCAAAACAAAAAAAAAGAGATACAAAGACAATAATTAAATGGAATTGTAGACGACACTTTGGGGGTTCGCTAGTTTGTGGTTGGGACATGGTGCTACAACTTAAATGGTTCAAAATGGCTTCCAAATATCTGTCCACTGTAGTGGACACCATGCATGAAAGGGTTAAATAAATTTATTTTTTGTACATAAATGCGTCAACACAAAATAACTAGTTTAGTGCCGAGATTCATCACAAGAATCATCTCTCCCTCTTTACTACTGGTCATATCATTAAGTACAAATGATTGAACATCAGATGGTATGTTGAAGAATACAGTAAAGCTTATTGATCAGTGTTTCAACCGCAGAAATCTCAAGAAAGACAGTCCCCTTAGGAATAATTCTTACTCAGTTTAATTAAAAATTTGGCAGTCCTGTACAATGATGTATTTTTGCGTTGCACCCATATCATACTGTGATGCAATTCCTGTTATACAGCCCCTAACAAGAGATGTGGCATGTCAATGTGATGCTCCATATTTGAAGAGTGTGTCGATCCAAACAATAACACAAAAGCTGAAAAGACGGAGTAAAGGTAAAGTTATAGGCTACTATCTATGTTTATCTTAAAGGGGTGGTTGACTGCTTTTTTTTTTCTTGGCTTGATTGTGTTTATGGGGTACAGTCTAACATGTGTTATGGTGCGTTCACACCAAACGTGGATTTAATTATTTGTGCGAGTAGATTACATACAAAGTCAATGCAAAGACGCGAATAGAGGCGAATTCGCGCCAGGCGACGCGAAATGCGCGACACGTTTGCCACGAACGCGAGATATTCGCCTCGATCACGTCTTTCGTGCAAGTTCAAAAATTTCAACTCGAGCGGAAAATTCGCCTCACGCGTTCTTGCGCAAGCCAATCAGCGAAGAGCTTATTGGCACATCTGGTTGAATCAGACAATAGAAGAGAGCATTATTGCAGCCGTCTGTTATTATATAGGTCTGGAGCATAGAAAACAATTACAATCAGTTGTAGTGGTAGTTGTATTTTATTAGCATGGCTACAGAGATGCTGCTATCACTAATAAAAATAATAGTAATATCAGTGTATATATACAGTAGTAAAATGTAACACGCATTAATACAGGATCCTAACGTTATTCATCCTCCACTGGATGGTGCTGTGAACCCAGACACGTCGGCGTTTGGCTTTCCATTGTATTTGGGACTTTTTGACAACATGTACAAAACAGCGATTGTAGTTATCTGCAGCATGGTTGATCGTGCTGTTTTTATTCGTGCGAGTGAGACTGAAAACATCCCGCGAGTAATCTAGAGCAAGTGACGCGCTGCGCATATTCGCTTCGCGTCTGGTGTGAACGCAGCATTAGTGCTTCGTTTTTAATTTAATTTTATGAAGCCCCTCCCTCAGAACTACGCATTGTCTCAGATTGGTTACGGTCCAGTGTATGTGATTGGCTCAACCGCCTCGGTGGCAGTCCATAAACGTCACACACCATAGACTGTATAAAAACAATGACGTAGTTTCCGTGAGTACCCGTAACTTTCGAAGAGACTTTGTGACGCCCAAGCGTTTTCTTCCCAAAGCGCTCGGGAGCTTGCGCTTTTGTGGCGTCTGCCGTTGCTAAGCAACTATGACCTGCGCTCTCTATGAAGACGTGGAAGTTTCAGCAAAGTGTAAATGGATTTGCAGCACTAAAAATCTCTTGCAGTAGCTCTGCTACTAAATTTCTTTAATAATGGGTATCCCTGTACAGCTATGATCAGCTGTTCCTTCATCTTGGCTGAGCTTTCAATGTTGTTACGGGAAAGGATGAAGCTGATTGGCTGGTTCTTGTCACATGACCCGCGGTGCGCTTGCGGCATTCTGAAAAGTTGAAATATTTTTATCTCGATGCGGCGCGGACGTTCCTGGAAAAAATGAGCGCGTCGCACCGCGTCGCTTCCATTATGAGCGCGCCTGCCGCACGTCTACATTTGAAATAACAAACTTGAGCATGCAAAAGACGCGATATGTGAATATTGGAATTTAATATTAATGTAACACTTTTCCATAATGTTCCATTAGTTATGTTATTTATTACCTATCATGAACGAACATACAATGAATTATTTATTACAGTATTTATTAATCTTTCTTTCTTAATGGTTAGTTAATGAGATACGTTGTTCACTGGTGTTCATGTTAATTTCAGAGTGCATTAACTGTTACAAGCACAACGGTTGATTGTGATAATGCATTAGTAAATCTTTGAAATAACATGACAAGATTACTAAATGCTAAGAACATTGTCATCCTTAGTTCGTTTAACTAATGTTAACTAATGAACCTTTATTGTAAAGTGTTACCAATATTAATATAAATTCTGTCCAGTTTTATTGTGTTACTTTCAGTAAAGTGTGGTTATTTTATTGGCTTGTAATTTTTTTAATTCAGTATCATTAAAATCGAGTTAAATTTAAAAAGTCTTACAAAATTACTTTATATTATATAATAAAATAATAAATAATCATTACAAAGCATTTTCGGTTTCGGCCCAGAATTTTCATTTTGGTTCGTCCCTAGATGTAAGACTACATGTTTTTTTATTTAATTTTAGGGGTGCTCCGATTGATCGGCTACCGATTACTATCGGCCTATAATCGCTTTGGGATGATTGATCGGCGGTCCTTAAAAAGGCCGATCTCAAAAAAAATTATCTCAAGCTGATGACGCTGCCATGAAAAGTCTGGCACGACATGCAGCGGCACCGTCTCAATCCGGCTGCGGGCCTGGTGAAGTATTATAATGCTTGAATGTAAGGTACTCTCCTTCATATTTCTTAATTAATACTTCTAAACGTAATTTGAAAACCTTGTGGTGGAGCGTAATTTTCACAAACATCGTGAGTGGAATCACCGCGCACGCGCGCTCCTCCTCAAATACGCAAATGGTTCAAATCACCACATCGCGTTGCGCTAACGCGCCCTGCATGCTGCACAGTTTACAGGAATTGTCACTTGCACAATTGAGTCAGTGTCGCATTGTCACTAAAGTTTATAAATGGCATTACTTTTTAATTCTTGCCAGTGTTTTACCATTCAGTGCTCGCGCGCTCTCCTGGAGACCGTGCGCTCATGCACACACACATAATGCCAGGTTCACTACTCCGTTTGCAGTGCGAATGTGGTATTTTTTTCCACGCTCATGTTAACAGATTAAAGCATTCACACTGCACACGGTTGCGGTCCGGCAATGTGTTCAGGAGTGGTGCGTCTGCAGCAGTGCAGAGATCTATTTTTGCTGCGCTGCAAGTCGCTTGATTACAGTAACACCGTTACCGTGTTTGTTTGCGGTAAGTATGAACATGGATTGACACGAAAATGTAGTGATTTCACCATAAATGCATATTATTAAAGTAGTTAAATTATCTACTGTGTTTCACAGTCAACACATATAGGCTATGGCTTTTTGGCTAGGTTTAAAGGAAAGAGCACTTTTAGATCAACAAGGCAATAATAGATGCCACTCGTGGAGGTAGAAAAACAAAGTTCTTTATGAACCGCCGATTGTTGTAATAAAGATTTAAATGCAAAAGGAAAGGCAGAGCTGACTATTTCTGTCAATGATAAGTTTGTGATAACGTAAGAAAAGTAGTTTACATTTTTTGCCACTTGCTTGAGCAACTTAATATATAAATCTAGAAGTAAATGCAAAATTTAAATGCATTGAATAATGTGTTGCTTATATTGTTTAAACATGTCTGTGAAAGATTGTACTGTACTGTGTAAAAAAAGAATTGCAATGCTGAAAAGCATTTTCAGTGACAATGTTTGGTTTTGAAATCAAAATAATGGATAAATGTTTTGTTTGTGGTAAACAGCCACGGATCAGTAGCACAGTCCGTGCTGCTTCCCCTCTGACAAGAGTCAACTAAGAGGGGAATTCCCCCCCCATTTTCAAAAACGAAAATTCAGGCTTGAATAAATGTCTAAAAATCCTGATTGGAGTATCACTATAAATAGTTATAAATGATAAAAAGAAGGCTTTAAAAAATATTGGCAGATACTGCTTTCTGTGATCGCTGATCGGCCTCAAAAATCCTGATTGGAGCACCCCTGTTTAATTTATTTTAAATTTACTTTCAAATGCCCCAATTGCTTAAGGGTCTGCACAACTTTTTAGTACAAGTTCAAGTTGCAATGTTCAAAATACCTGAAGTAGCACAGCAGTGCATAGTATACCTGTTGTAGCACATTGTTTACTTTAAGAGTACATGTTATGTTTAATTTCAATGTAACATTTTTATTTGAATGTAAGACTGTTTTATTTATTTTAAATTTAACAGTAATTTATTTTCAAATGCCCCAATTGCTGAAGAATCTGCACAACTTTTTAGTACAATTTCAAGTTGCACTGTTCAAAATACCTGTAGTAGCACAGCAGTGCATACCTGTTTGCATTTAATTAAGGTGGACTAGATTAGACTGTAATACAAATAACTGAGTTTGCCAGGTGCATACAACATTTATGACAGGTTTCCATGAAAGTGTTGGTCAGTTTGTCTGCTTGACAATTCCATTTTGCACTGCAGCAATAAAATTGAAGTGAGAACTGAGAAATGTTTCTTTTTAGTTAAAACAGATGTTGCCAAAGTTTTCCTTTGGGAACATAATTTGAAGTTGGAAAAAGGTAATAAATTGCAATATATCGCAATATATTTAAAATCATAATATTGTATCGTGATAATATCATATCGTGAGGCCTCTGGTGATTCCCACCCCTACTGTCTATACACAAAGTATATGTGTGGAACACAGTTCATTGATGGAGCTGATGATATGAATCAGGTACGAGAGAGAGATGCAGAGCAGGGGGATGAGAGGAACAGGATTAAGAAGCACTGCTTTAGAACAGTGACTGTTTACATGGACATCAGTAATCTAATTATTTACCTTATTCTGAATAAGACAATATTACAATTAAGGTGTTCACATGAGTTGCTTTTAGAATATTCCTATCATGTTACCGTTTTACATGTTATAGTACATAGTTCAATTAATGGCACGTCATTACGTCACCACGCGACACCATCCTCCAGAATTTCACATATAAACATAGTTAATTTTTAATTTACTGAAAGCTTCAAGTGCAGTTAATTATTTGTCATGCTATACGTGTGTTGTTGAAGCCATGCTCTTTTGTTTGACCACTGCCGTGTGTGTATACTGTTGCAAAATGCGGTGAAAATTCCTACACGACGGTACTAATGTTTTAAAGGGATACTCCACCCCAAAATGAACATTTTTGTCATTAATCACTTAACCCCCATGTCATTCCAAACCCGTAAAAGCTTTGTTCGTCTTCGGAACACAATTTAAGATATTTTTGGATGAAAACCGGGAGGCTTGTTGATTGTCCCATTGACTGCCAAGTAAATTATTCTGTCAAGGTCCAGAAAAGTATGAAATCGTCAGAATAGTCCATCTGCCATCAATGTTTCAACCGTAACGTTATGAAGCGACGAGAATAATTTTGTACGCGAAGAAAACAAAAATAACGACTTTATTCAACAATTCATCTCCTCTGTCTCTCTCCGCATCACTGTAGCGCAATGACAGCGCTACAGGATATTATTTTGGAAAATATCCGCTGAATGCAAGCAGCGTACGCTATTCTGTGTTAGCCGCGCTGCACGGATGTGCTGTTTTCGTTCAAATCAAAGCATAAATACACATAGAAAACGTTATACTTGTGTCGCGGCTGACACAGAAGTTTTGTGTTGTAGTAGTTTTGACGGCATGGTAACAAATCTTCTCTAAAGCAGCGCAACATGGCCTTGCCCCCTTTGTTCCATGTTCCCGGGTGGCGGGTTTTTGTAAATTTCAGGGTTTGTGATGTCAACAACCCAGGAAGAAGCTTGTTGTAGTCCCTTCCTGCTGTTTTTGTAGGCATTAAACTGCCATAATTTTAAAGGACAATATCTCCGTTTGCATTGACTTTGTGTTGTAAATTTGCAGATATTGTTTATGCTCAAACAGCAGCATTACACACTAACTAACGTTAAAAATGTGAAATCACAATCAGCCACCCCTTTAATTACATTAGCTGGGAATGGTTTTCTTGTGTTGTGTTTCATGGGTTTGATTGTCATATGTGTGTTGAAAATTTTAGCGATTCAAGTGAAGCCTTTTGGACACTCTGTTGGCATCTCTTGTTCCGAGAGTGTTGGCACAAGTCTTGAACCTCCGTATTTCACATCAACACCAATTAAAAGGCCACAAATTGAAGACACCACGATCAATGACAGCTCAACATGCACCTCAAAGCAATTGTCAGATGTCAACTATGAGCCTGATATCACTCAAGAAGGCAGTGAAAAGTAAGTCTAGTTTTACATATGGATACACAGGGTAGATGTCAGGGCTTCTAGGGGAGGTTTGAGATGATCAAAAAAGATCCCTCATTAGAAAATAGGATATGACTTGGCAAGCTATATCTGTTTATCCAGGGTTTGCCAACTACTCTACAAAGCCAGGAAATAAATGGGGCGAATTCCAAACAGAAGTGAGCATCCCTATGCCCTACTCCCTTCGAAGGGCAGAGCCCTTGACTTGTGTTCTTTGCAGGGTGTAGGGCATTACTGTCTCGTATAAGCGTTTGGAACTCCCTTGGCAAAGGGAATGACTGACCAAATGTTACCTTGACAATGCTGCGCGTGCGCTCCACCAGTTGTTGCAAACATATATTTCTTCTCCTTATTTTATTAAAATACTGTCTAATTGTGTCTTATTTACTGTTAAACTTTTTCAAACTAAACTTGCTTACGTGTTCACATTATTTCACTTAATGTTTTACTACATGTTTTAAGTGAACATGTTTCTATAACTGACGAAAAATATTTTGTATTACATTAAAATATAAAGACAAATTTAATTAGCCTATTCTACTTACGTTTGTATGTGAAGTCAAAAAATCAACCCCAACTTTGCTTTAAAATACATCGCAAGATATCCTAACCGAAGATCACATGATCACAAACGAAAACTTTCGTGAAGTGACCATCGCATGTTCCCTTCACTAACGGACTTCCGGAAGGGCCCTTCGTCAAGGGATTCAGTTGTTCACTTTCATTTGGAACGTCCCTACAAATGGCGTCCCCTTCCCGAAGTGCTCTTCAAGGGTGCAGAAGCAGTTTGGAATTCGCCTATGGTAAATTAAGACCATTTGCTACAGCTATTTCAGAAGTGTATAACATGCCACCATACTTAGTTGACAATTTTGTAAATGGGACAGGTGTATCTGTTTTGTATCTATCACAGGTGATGATAATTGTAGCAATGACAAATTGGTACAAACTATTTTTTTTTTTAAATTTCAGTATTTATTTGGTATTGTCCATATAGATTTTATTGTTTCAATTTTGCTTAGGTCTGTTCACAGTGCATCCACAAAACACAGTGGAACAGCCAGCCATTCATCTGAAATACACCAGCTGGAAATCTGCATTTGTCGGCGGCAGTAGCCTTTAGTGGCACATCTTACATACAGATCCACAAGGTTTGTCTTTTGTTAAAATGATCTATAAATGGGAATTTTCAAGGTTATTTCTGCTGATGTCATGTGATATTTTCCAGGTCCTGTCAGCTCTGTCTGGAATGCATTTGTCATCAAAAGGTCTTTCTCCAGCCAACAATCTTGTGGCACTGGAGGTCTGAACAAAATAAAATTTTGGAGAGGGTAAGGTGTTCTGGAAATGCTGTTGTCTTGGATGGTGACATGAGAGCTGATTCAACAGGTTTGTTAATTTTGTATGAAAAGTAACTTTCAGTTTCATTTAGTCATTCAAACCAAATGGTATGCATTCTAAATGTCGGCAAACATTGGATTAAAATGTTGTACAATGTGACAAGCTTGCTTAGAGGGATAGTTTACCCAAAAATAAAAATTCTGTCATTAATTACTCACCCTCATGTCGTTCCAAACCTCTAAGAACTTAGAACTTCATCTTCAGAACACAAATGAAGATATTTCTGATGAAATCCGAGAGTATTCTTACCCTCCATAGACAGCAACACAACTGAAATGTTCCCAGACCCAGAAACTTAGCATGGACATCGATAAAATAGTCCATGTGACAAGAAAACAAAAAAATAACGACCGTACAATTCTTCTTTCCGCAGCATATTTTACTCTGTAGTGTTACTAATTTACTCTAATATAAATATTATGTAATGTAATAACACGCAGACAGTGTATTTCAAATGTGTAAGTTTTTAATTATGGTTTTGCAGTCATACAGTTTTAACTATCTTCAGTCCTACTCTGCTGCTGCGTCATTTATAGCCTAGTTAATAACATGATACTCATTCTGCACTTTTGTCACAAACCTGCCTAACCTCCCTACAACACAGTCTTTCAGAACCAGCGTCCATGCTCTGGCAGTAGCCACAGGAGCACCCGAATAAGAGGCATAGTGATGTTTAGACAGTTTAATTTGATAAATTAAAGTTGTTGATTGATCATGGGAAGCAAGTCCGTTATCTGCCAGCAGAGCTGGGTGGTAACTGATTACATGTAATCTGAAATACGTAATCCGATTCCAAATATTAAGTACTTGTAATTAGATTAAATTACATTTTAAAATACTCGTAATCAGACTACAGTTACTTTTTTTTATGGATTACGTGATTACATATTTATACCAGTGGTTCTCAAAAATGTCCTGGAGGACCCCGAGCCTTGCACATTTTGTATGTCTCCTTTATCTAACACACCTGATTCAACTCATCAGCTTGTTAGTAGAGACTGCAAGACATGAATTGAGTGTGTCTGATAAGGGAGACATACAAAATGTGCAGGGCTAGGGGTACTCGGACAGGTTTGAGAACCCCTGATTTACACAGTAGCAACAAAATATTCATAATTTTATTGTTCCAATTAGTTCACAGTAGAAAAAAAAACAAGCCACGCCCTCTATTTTTCTTATTCGATATTCTGTTTCTCTTGGAAGTATGTCACAATATGGAAGTAAAGTTGCTCGCAACTTCCGGTTTACGTGGACTGGTACTGGTAGGTTTCTGTGGGAAATACGAGCCTGTCGCCGTTCGTCTTTGCGTCATGTCTGTATACCTAAAGAAGTAGTCCCGGCTAATAGCCTATATCGCATGTGAGGAAGCTGCAGGTGTCGGATCATTTATAATTGTCTCATATTAGCGGTACTAATTCAATTAAATCATTTTGATGGCGGATTGTAATGGATTTGTATGGACTGTCCAACAAGCTCATCAATGATAACTGGAGATTCACCTGTAGTCACCAGTAGTCTACAGGTAACGCTAATGCACACTATATACACATAGTCAGGCAATGCTGATGTTGTTAACATACTTTGTTCTCAAATTGTTAATAACTAATAATATTTTGTATGGTTTGCTGTGATATGAGCCAAGCGATTGTTAGACTTAATCAACAGTGGTAGCGTGAAGTATTGCAATGCTTTTCTTCTTAGTTGGTCAGAATAAAAGTGGCAGACTCGCTTGTTCAGATGACATTTTCTGGTGAAAATTCTTATTTGGGTCATACTTCCAAGATGTAAAATCTGTGATTCTGAAGTGCATTATCCACACCGACTGACTGACTGACTGACAGCCACACATAAACCTCAAAACATTACAGATTAATCTGCGCTGAGGAGCTGTGCTGATGCACAACTCGCATAAAGATGATAATTCGCAAAATAATATTGCGATAACTGCAATTGCAGGTTTCAAAAGCAAAACTTACGGACTGCAGCTTTAAATTAATTGCATCTTTATCATTACCATTTTTTACTACAAATATATTTAGATTCATAATAAACAAGTTTCAATAGAAATTACATAATTTATGTGGTGTTAACCATAAATACTTGTCAGTATGTACACTGTGTGGCAGGAGCCGCAAACGACAGACACAGTGGGTGGCCTCAGGCCTCGCAGAGGCTTTTATTGAACAGAAATTCATGAGTTCACACTTATATATAATCAACGGAGTAAAGGTTATGCATATTTGGTGTGCTGTCCGAGGGGAGGGCTCCGAGCTCGGAATTTTGGCCCAATCCCTCCTCTCTCACACACCCACTGATGGGATTCTGGTGAAGGGTGCCGATGATAATTAGGGGGAGGCAGACCAGGGCTGTGTCCGAAATCGCCCCCTGTACCCTCATTCACTATTCCCTACATTAGGTCACTAATTCAGTTCACTAGGAGTGAATGAAAACGAGTAGTGAATTTGGACACTGAGTGCACCGGAAGGAATGCTATAGCTTGCTGTTTATTAATCATTTGAAACTAGCAGCTCCAGTAGTAAGATTAAAGGATTTATCTTGAACTCTGTTATGGAAATTATGTATAAACCCTAATCAAACAATTTAATAATCAATTTACAATGAATTTATACCCGTGTTGTACATTATGCTATACGCCATGGATGAGCGCTTTGTAAAAATGAACGGATTGATTATTCAGCTGCGGGCACTATCTTCTGGCGAGATGTGGGAATTCATTCGGCGCGTGACTCACGGTGCATTATGGGTATTCTCTAGCTGTTGAGCGTGCACCAGTTGTACACTCGTTTTTGCAGTGCATTGTGGGATTGAACGAGTGCACTCGAGAACGTCCATTATGGTTTCGGACTCCACTAAAAATGGCTGTTCCCTCAAATAGTGCCCTATTTAAGGGTATAGGGGGCGATTTCGGACACAGCCCTTCTCTTACAACTGATTAAGGTATACAGCTGAACATACTGACAAGCATAGTGTAACTCCTTTTTTAAATATTACTTACCTGGTCATACTTATTTGAATGTTAACTTGGATAATTAACTTGCCAAAGTGATAAATAAAGAATTGCTAAAATGAGGTTTAATCTCTATAGAACTAAAACAGGAATGGTTATTATTTACAGATTATTGTTTTCTTATTAAAACAACACATTTTTGTGAATTTTCTCAGTCTTTTTTAATGTGGCTCACAGGTGTAATGTGTTAATGGAGGAATCACAGCAGTGGGAGGATCCTCTGATGCAGGTTGAGAGATGGGACTGAAGCAGCCTTGAACACCAGCTCTGGCTGAGGCTACGACGGCAAACACTGGAACGGCCTTGACTGGAACTACTTTGCTGTTCTTTCCCATCATGAGAGGAACCTTTGTAGTGGACGGGCGTCAGTGTGACCTGGTCAATCATGTCAGAAACCTCTTCAGGGTTTGCAACGGCAGCAGAAAACCTCAGGCCGGGACAAGAAGCTCTGGAAAGGTACCCTGTGGAGTGACCTCTCTGATCTCAGCAGATTCTGGAGCAGCAGCATTCACATTGTTTTCTAAAGCGGCCTTGATTTCTTTGGGACTCATTTGTCCGTGGCAGGAACTTTTGGATCAGACACAACCGAGGCCTGCCAGCCCCGCAAGACGCTAAAGCTGGAGAGATGGAGGGGTCACCTGTCTCAGTCCTCCAGACACAAGACTGACCCTCTTCACCAGGACCTGAAACACAATGAGAAATTATATACAAATTACACAAACATACTTCATAAGGTATAAAAATACATCATGTGCAGTGTATATGGATTGACTATGTAACAGTTGCAGCGGGGATTCTGATCACATCAAATCAACAAAAAGACAAATACAAACAAATCATTTTAGCTTGTGTTAGACTTACCTTGAACCAGTCATGGGAGAGCATCTCCTCCAGATGAACCCTCCGCTCCGGGTCACTCTTTAGGCAACCGGGAATAAAACGGCAGCATTCTGTGCAGAAAAATGAGAGAAATTTCTGATTATTTCCTTCAACTTCACACCTGCTTTCTAAACCGTGAGAGATCCCTGCATCATCCATAAGGCCATTATTTATAAAGCCTCTGTTTTGCATGATTGACATTATGAATTGCAATTGTTGTTCTTTGTTGTATTGACTTTCTTACCATCTGAGAAGTTAGGCTTGATCCAGACATCAGTGTCTATCAGTATTATATCACCGCTGTATGGATAACGGTTGGTCATCATGATAAACAGCAGCCTTGATTGGCCTTGACTGTCAAAGCCACCTCTAGAGGAACTGGACTGGGATGGTCAGGCTAGAACAGGTGTAGGCAAGTTCGGTCCTAGAGAGCCGCAGTCCTGCAGAGTTCAGCTCCAACCCTAATCAAACACACCTGAACAAGCTAATCAATGTCTTCAGGATTACTAAGGGGTACAACTTTTCAGGGTTGGAGCTGAACTCTGCGGCTCTCTAGGACCGAACTTGCCTACCCCTGGGCTAGAAGAAAGATTGCTTTATGATGGTCAGATGAAAGCAGTTTCTCAAATTAGGATTTAGCTCAGTCTGTTTGTCTTGAAATATCTGTACCTTGTGTTTTACATGAATTTTAAGATCGTATAAATTGCAAACAGTAAATGAGAGATGACGGAGAGAGCACAGTGCTAGCACTACTTACAAGGCTGAGGTACAGCTTGTTTTCTGTCTTTGCTGTGAATTTCACAGCCACCTGAAGGCCTTCCTCACAGTGGGTCTCTTCAAAGACAGCCTCCTTCCCCAACTTCTTGCCGATGGCATATGTCCCGCAGATGAGGTCTATTGCAAGATAAATAATTGTAGTTACTAGTTATTTTATTTAAGTTCACACTGCAGGACTAAATGAACTGCAAAAAACGGCAAATGGTAATTTAAAACTAAAAAACCTAAAAGAAATGTTTACATTATACATTATAAGAATGTACATTATTTAAAGCATACATTTTCTTTAATAGATACACACCTAAAATAAATTATAAGGAGAGGTTGCGTGTTATATTTTGGGTTATGACAGTAAACTTACCCTCGCTCCTCGTGATCTCGTCACAGTCCAGATGTGAAGAACTGGCTGGACTGTCCTGATCTTGAGGCTGGACGTCCTGCATTTTTCTGCTCCTCGGCAGTGAGGGGTCTTCAGGAGCACTGGAAGGAGACTCCTGATGATCATTGTCCTCTACAGAAGACGTCCTGCAGAGAAGTCTGATCTAAAGACAGCAATATCAACCAAAAGCTGGTTTTTAATCAAATAATATCAATAATATATTGCATACTCGTATTAATTATTCATTCAGGAATTACTTTTGGTTACTTGAATCTTGAAATATTCTGAAATATAACATCACATGTTGTGGGAAAACGTATTTATTTGCATTTGTATAATGTGATGGTGATGTGTGTAAGTGATTAATAGACTTTTTGATGTTGATGTACCATCAGTACAGCTCCTGGATGGAGACACACCAGTGTCCTGCTCCTCCTCACCCTGAGCTTTGGTGGGTTTGTGGGGAGAGAAACAACAGAAGAAAGAAGCAAACCTCCGAAACCTGCTCTTCTTGGCGTTGTCTCCTCTCCTCTCCGATAGTCACAGGCGTCTCTTCAGGAGAGGATGGAGCTCCGTGTGGTCGGTGGGTGTCTGTTGTCCCTCCGCTTTCTCTCCACGAGACAGTCGCCAACAACTAAACTCACGGTAAACACTGCTGATAACACACTCTTTACTAGTCTCGCGCTTTATATATTCCCGCGGCACCTTCTGAATTCCTCTATGATATATATATATATATATATAAGAGCTCAAACAGAACCTGTGGTAAAATGTTTTTATTTGGAATTTCAGCCTTTGTATGAACACAACTTAACTCATTTGGGGGTTTGCCGGTTATTTCAAATCATATTCAGGTCTGAATTGTCGTGTTTATTCTCTATTGGCTCATTAAGATAATTTCATTCATCTGAAGTGGTGTTTTTTTCTCACAGCCACATGAGGGTGCAAGACATCGCTTTCATCATAAAAATTAATGCGTTTCATCCTACCAGCCTACACTTCAGAAAATACCTACTTTACAGGATGGTTCTTTGGGCCAAAACACTGCGAAATGTACTAGAACGGTCAAATAATATTAATACAAAATATTAAATTCAGTCTGGATTTGTTTTTGTGGGCATTTCTGCTGTTCCTCATAACCATAGGCCTAAATAGTCATCTGTGTCACAGAAAAGACCTAAATAATTACAAGGGGATTCTGGCAATAAAGTTGACACCATGTAGACAGTTTGTTTACTGTACTGAACCAAACAATTTGAGCAGATTTGTATTTTTAAGCAACAATGACAGAACTGAACTGGAAGTGAACAGCTGGGCCCTGGTTTATAAGGTGCCTTCGTTCATGGTTAAGATGTCTGTTTTTCGAAACTATGGCCACTGTGGCAAAGTTCAGGAAACCTGAAAAAAGTGTTATAGAACACAATCTTTCCTTCGTTTGTTTTAACATTTTGCTGCGGCAAAGGCAACCTTGCCCTTGTTTTGTTTTTTCATATTTGGTAATACAGCATCTCTAGACACTGTCAAATCTGTTTCCTCCACTACATAGCATTTCAAAACAATCAAGCTGGTTTAATAGGATAACGTAGTTACACGATTATTTCCTAAATGATTAAATGACATGATGATAATAAACACCAAAACCTCGATTCATCTGTCCATCTAATTCTGCTTTGTCCAGAGGAAGGAGATAAGGACATTTGCATCAATACGTTCATGAGCACATCGATGGTCGATCATCAACTGTAATCGTATTTCTAACAGCAGCTAGTGTTTTTAAACGAGTTTGTGTTCTCCGCATCAGCTGCGAGTTGTCTCTGAATAGATTATTTATAAATGTGCCATGTGATATTATTATAATCTTTTTTATTTAGTACATCACTTTAAGGAAAGGAAAGGCAAAATCAACCACACACACATAATTGTGCCATTAACGTGGGATATAGATCTAATTATACAATCTGATTTGGAGTTCAAATGTGTAACAGCACTAGAGAAAACGCTCCTATTTGCCATTCTTTTCTAATGTAACACGACTTTATATGATCAGCATAACAGTTAAAAGTTTAGCTGTATGAACTTCACAAAACCAGATGATTCATGTTATCCAGCATGATGTTTCAGGTCATTCATTACTACTAATAATGCTAATACTATTAAGGAAAATGACTCAAATTCTACCATAAAAACACGAGGAGATGATTTAAGAGAGAATTTCATTGTTTACTATTAGAAGTATCATAAAATACAACACATACACTACCGGTCAAAAGTCTGGAATTATTATGATTTTTAAATGTTCTTATAAGAAGTATTTTGCGTTCACCAAGGATGCATTTATTTAATCAATAAGACAATAAAAGCAGTAATATTGTGAAATATGATCAAATGTCAATTATTCCTGTGACGGAAAAGCCGAGTTTTCAGCATCATTACCGAAAACAGGTGTGCTGCTTAATATTTAAAGGTTGGGGTAATTAAGATTATAAACAAAAGGAAAAAAAAGAATACTTATATTGAACAAGGATGCATTACACTGATAAAAAAAAAAAGTGACAATTTATAATGTTACAATATATTTCGGTCTAAAATGAATGCTGTTATTCAAAGAGTCAAAAGCATTAAGCAGACTACGGTGTTCAATATTGATAATAATAATAATAATGTTTCTTGAGCAGCAAATCAGCATATTTAAATGATTTCTGAAGGATCATGTGACCATGAAAACTTGGGAGTAATGATGCTGAAAATATAGCTTTGTATCAGGAATAAGTTCAGTTTGACAATATATTCAAATAGAACACATTAAATTGTAATAATAATTCACAGCATTTCTGTTTTACTGTACTTTTGGTCAAATTGGTGTGTATAAGTGACAAAAAAAAAAAAAAAAAAAAAGAGTATACCTCTTGACCGGCAACATCTAAACGGTCCCTTATTTGATAAATGATTTATGACCGTTAGTTTTGTGTGATTCCTCACGAGATAATATTGTAAACTGTATGCATACTGCATTTTGAACATAACTAGGCCTGTATGAGACTGGAGCTGTGTTACTTCACTACTAGTTGACTTCTACAGCAAATCACTCAAAACCCAACTCAAAACAGTTGCTATTGTTGTGAGGCCAAGAGGAAGGCTTATGTTAATTCACGTAGTTGTGTTAAAATCAGTGGTCGGGCAACTGCAAGTCGTCTATTCCACAAATCTATATTGGCAAAATAGTGTGCGATTACGCAAAGATACACTGAGATTACTGCGAATACAGCACCCATAATCAAAGTCTCTATTGACAAAATACGAGCCGTTCTTTTCCAGCGAGGAGAGGAGCCAATGCCGCTCACTGGACGTCCAGTCGGGCGGCTCTCCCACATTCTGCGGCAGTGACTCAGCATTGGCATGAGGTTAAACTCGGCTCTCCGCTTGGACAGCGTCAAAGTGTCTATGCCAGCGGTGGGACCAGCATCACTGATGCGCCAGGCAGTTGTGCGGCGTGCACTCTTCCTGCTCCTCCAGCTCGGGGCACGGTGTGCCGCTGTTGGCGGGTTTGAGCAGGATGTAACGGGTGCGATGGCGCAGGCCGCCTCGAGAGCACGGCCCCAGACACAGGCCCCAAGACGACCACATCGACACCTCGCAGTCCAGCGGCGTTTCTGCAAGACATGCAGGAGTCATGAGGATCGCTAGCCAAAAAAGCTGTCTGGAAGCAGTCCGTCAAGAGATTGTTTATGCATGGTCAATTAAAGAAAAACAGACAACTGGCGTACTTGGGCTGTAGGGCTGAGTGGCTCAGATGTCCCAAATAATTGAACAAATGTGTATTTTATAGTATGTTAGTGGGTCAATATATAATTTAGGGTATACAGTTCATGTCCATTGATGACAATATTTTTTTCTTAAGAAATATATTATGATATCCATTAAGAGAATTTATACTACAATCTCACACACATATTTTGCACCCTGTTTTTCAGTTTGGCTTAAATTTTTGCAATGTCTGCTTTTTGAATGGAGTTTGAAATAATAAATAAAAATGTTAAAGTCTATATTATCTGTTTTAAACCTTAGAAAAAATATATTGAGTTGAGATTTTCATTTTCTTTCAAATATTAGATTTTACTTGTTTTTTGTTTAAATATTTATGGGGAATGTCCTTAAAATAGTTTTTTTTTTTACATTTTTATCTAAAAGACCTATGTCAAGGAGTATATAATTGTCTGGCCACTACAGTATCTCACAGAGGAGACACCCTCACTTTTTGTACATATATTATTACTTTTCATGTGACAACACTGAAGAAATGACACTTTGCTACAATGTAAAGTAGTGAGTGTACAGCTTGTATAACTGTAAATTTGCTGTCCCCTCAAAATAACTCAACACAGCCATTAATGTCTAAACCGCTGGCCACAAAAGTGAGTACACCCCTAAGTGAAAATGTCCAAATTGGGCCCAATTAGCCATTTTCTCTCCCCGGTGTCATGTGACTCATTAGTGTTACAAGGTCTCAGGTGTGAATGGGGAGCAGGTGTGTTAAATGTGGTGTTATCGCTCTCACTCTCTCATACTGGTCACTGGAAGTTCAACATGGCACCTCATGGCAAAGAACTCTGAGGATCTGAAGAAAAAAATTGTTGCTCTACATAAAGATGGCATAGGCTATAAGAAGATTGCCAAGACCCTGAAACTGAGCTGCAGCACGTTGGCCAAGACCATACAGCGGTTTAAATGGACAGGTTCCACTCAGAACAGGCCTCGCCATGGTCGACCAAAGAAGCGTCATATCCAGAGGTTGTGTTTGTGAAATAGATGTATGAGTGCTGCCAGCAATGCTGCAGAGGTTGAAGGGGTGGGGGGTAAGCCTATCAGTGCTCAGACCATACGACGCACACTGCATAAAATTGGTCTGCATGGCTGTCGTCCCAGAAGGAAGCCTCTTCTAAAGATGCTGCACAAGAAAGCCCGCAAACAGTTTACTGGATTACTGGAACCATGTCCTGTGGCTGATGAGACCAAGATAATCTTATTTGGTTCAGATGGTGTCAAGCGTGTGTGGTTGGCAACCAGGTGAGGAGTACAAAGACAGGCGTGTCTTGCCTACAGTCAAGCATGTTTGTGGGAGTGTCATGGTCTGGGGCTGCACGAGTGCTGCCGTCACTGAAGAGCTACAGTTCATTGAGGGAACCATGAAGGCCAACATGTACTGTGACATACTGAAAAAGAGCATGATCCCCTCCCTTCGGAGAATGGAGGGGATTCCAACATGATAACGACCCCAAACACAACTCCAAGACGACCACTTTCTTGCTAAAGAAGCTGAGGGTAAAGGAGATGGATTGGCCAAGCATGTCTCCAGAACTAAAACCCTATTGAGCATCTCAAGGCCTCTAACATCCACCAGCTCCGTGATGTCGTCATGGAGGAGTGGAAGAGGACTCAGTGGCAACCTGTGAAGCTCTGGTGAAATCCATGCCCAAGAGGGTTAAGGCAGTAATGGAAAATAATGGTGGGCGCACAAAAAATTGACACTTTGGGCCCAATTTAGACATTTTAATTTAGGGGTGTACTAACTTTTGTGGCCAGCGGTTTAGACATTAATGCCTGTGTGTTGAGTTATTTGAGGAGACAGCAAATTTACACTGTTATACAAGATGTACACTCACTTCTTTACATTGTAGCAAAGTGTCATTTTTTTCTGTGTTGTCACATGAAAAGATATAATATTTACAAAAATGTGAGGGGTGTTCTCACTTCTGTGAGATACTGTATATTGGGTACATAGTTATGGTTTGCAATATTTTTTATGATTGTAATTTAAATAAATATTAAAATTTGAGGTTAATCTAATCAAGAAAACAACATTTGGTTGGCCAAACAAAGCCTGCTTCTGAGTCAAAATGGTGAAAGTGTCAACTGTTACCGGTCAATCCGTACTATTTGTCTGTAACATAGCTGACAATCTCAAAACATCTTTTTCTTTGTAATATCAAAATTATGTTTAATGATTAAGCTTGGCAACTAGCAGATATGTTACACTTATAAAATACAAACTAACGGCGTTTTATAGAGAAAGCATATTGTTTTTATAGTTTTTAAAATGCATCTATATTTAATGTACTCTAAATAATAGAATGACTCCTATGAATTCAGTTTGAAAGTCCCAATTTATGTGTGATACTAGCAACGTGTCATGGAAATTGTAGTAATAAATGCAAAGAAATGCAAGTTAGTGGAACAACACATGCTTCAATTTTTGTGGAAGCAAATAAAAAGTGTTTACCACATGTGGTGTGCATTAGGGTTCACAAGTTCAATGTTTACTCCCCCCCCCCCCCCCACCCCACAAAAAACCCACTGACCACGTGAAAGCGTGCACAATGCTTGCAGTAACCAAAACATTTATATTTTTGGATTTACCAGCCAAATGAAATGTGCAACAGTGAAAATGGAGGCTTACGATGAAGAGACGGAATACTCTGCGACTGAATGTGTAAGACGTGTATGCAGGTCTACCTGAGAATCTGTAGGGTTTGCTTGTGTCAGGCAGGATGTGATTGGACACTCGGTTCTGTTGACGGACAGGTGTCCGTCCCTGTCGCTTCACCCAAATGGTGGCCAGAGGCGGGAGTTCGGTTAGCCGAGGGTAATAGAAGGAATTTGCCGGGTGGTTTGGCTTCTGAGAGGTGATCTGAATGAGAATAAATCATATTAATGCAGTAGAGTGGTGATTTGCATCAGCCAAAATACTGCCAAAATGTAAGACATAGATTTCTAAATGTAAACGTTTTCAAAATAAAACCTATAAAACTAAATATATGAAATTCATATGTAAACCATTTCCTGAATTAACTTAGAATCAGTACTCCCTTCGTAAAGGAAAACCTGAAAATGTCTGGGAAAATATAAAATTATGATTTCTAGGCAAAAGCTGATCAAATTCACAGTAGTTCACCGAAAAAAAATTTAAATTCATCATTTATTTTACTTTTGTAAACCTATAGTATTACTTAAAAGATAGTTCTTTATAGCACCTGCACTTCTCCATTCGATGAAAGTAAACAAGGACTGTGGCTGAATAATGACTTTTCTTCCTCATCATATCGACCACTTTTATGTTTTTATGCTTTTGTGTTCCATATTGACTTGAAAGAACATGAGGGTGAGAAAAACATTCATTTTTAGGTAAACTATCCTTTTAAAAGTCGTGGAAATTTCTATAGTGAATACATTGGTAACACTTTAGATTAGGGAACTCATTCATTATTAATTAAGAGTTTTGCCTCAATAAACTCCTAATTTGTTGCTTATTAATAGTTGGTAAGGTAATTAAGTTTAGGTATGGGTTTGAATTAAGGGATCTAAAATATGGCCATGCAGAAAAAAGCATTAATATGAGCGTTAAAATAACTAATAAACAGCCGAAATGCTAGTAATATGCATGCTAATAAACGACTAGTTAATTGCGAGAACTGGTCTTAAAATAAAGTGTTACCAATACATTTATGTAAGATGAATTTTTGTCTTATTACAGACATTGGTACCTGACAAAATGTTAATCTTACCTACAATCTCTGTTAAAAAGCTTATCCCGTCACCATGAACAAAAGGTAAAGCCATGAAAATGCATTGGTCAAAAATGCCAGAACCTTCTACAATTACTTCTTAAAATCATATCATTTTAAGTGAACAAGCAACATTTGAATGGTCCTCTCACTGTGAATAATGTACTCTCTAATTAAAAGGTTTAGCGTCTGTAAGATTTTTTCATATTTTTGAAAGGCATTTCTTGGTCTCATCAAGGCATGCAATCAGTAAAACATACAGTAAAAATATTTTTAAAATGATTCAACTAACACTTTATTTTAATATATTTAAATGCAATTTATCCCTGTGATCAAAGCTGAATTTTCAGCATCATTACTCCAGTCTTCAGTGTCACATGATCCTTCAGAAATCATTCTAATATTAAACACTAAATACAGGTGCATCTCAATAAATTAGAATGTCGTGGAAAAGTTCATTGATTTCAGTAATTCAACTCATATTGTGAAACTTGTGTATTAAATAAACTCAGTGTACACAGACTGAGGTAGTTTAAGTCTTTGGGTCTTTTAATTGTGATGATTTTGGCTCAAGAAATTAGAATATGGTGACATGCCAATCAGCTAATAAACTCAAAAAACACCTGCAAAAGGTTTCCTGAGCCTTCAAAATGTCTCTCAGTTTGGTTCACTAGGCTACACAATCATGGGCAAGACTGCTGATCTGACAGTCGTCCAGAAGACAATCAATTACACACTTCACAAGGAGGGTAAGCCACAAACATTCATTGCCAAAAGAAGGCTGTCACAGAGTGCTGTATCCAAGCATGTTAACAGATATTTGAGTGGAAGGAAAAGGTGTGGAAGAAAAAGTTGCACAACCAATCGAGAGAACCGCAGCCTTATGAGGATGGTCAAGCAAAAATCGATACAAGAATTTGAGGGAACTTCACAAGGAATGGACTGAGGTGGTGTCAAGCATCAGAGCCACCACACACAGACGGTCAAGGAATTGGCTAAGTGTCGTATTGCTCTGTAAAGCCACTCCGAACCACAGACAATGTCAGAGGCGTCTTACCTGGTCTTAGGAGAAGAAGAACTGGACTGTTGCCAAGTGGTCCAAAAGTTCTCTTTTCAGATGAGAGCAAGTTTTGTATTTCATTTGGTCCTAGAGTCTGGAGGAAGGGTGGGGAAGCTCATAGCCCAATTTTCTTGAAGTCCAGTGTTAAGTTTCCATAGTCGGTGATGATTTGGGGTGCAATGTCATCAGCTGGTGTTGGTCCATTGTGTTTTTTGAAAACCAACGTCACTGCACCAGTTTACAAAGAAATTTTGGAGCACTTCATACTTCCTTCTGCTGACAAGCTTTATGAAGATGCTGATTTAATTTTCCAGCAAGACTTGGCACCTGCCCACACTGCCAAAAGCACCAAAAGTTGGTTGAATGACCATGGTGTTGGTGTGCTTGATTGGCCTGCAAACTCTCCTGACCTGAACCCTATAGAGAATCTATGGGGGATTGTCAAGAGGGAAATGAGAAAAAAGAGACCAAAAAAATGCAGATGAGCCGAAGGCCACTGTCAAAGAAACCTGGCCATCCATACCACCTCAGCAGTGCCACAAAAAAATTACCTCCATGCCACGCCGAATTGATGCAATAATTCATGCAAAAGGAGCCCCTACCAAGTATCGAGTACATGTACAGTAAATGAACATACTTCCAGAAGGCCAACAATTCACTAAAAATGTTTTTTTTATTGGTCTTATGAAGTATTCTAATTTGTTGAGATAGTGAATTGGTGGGTTTTTGTTAAATGGGAGCCAAAATCATCACAATTAAAAGAACCAAAGACTTAAACTACTTCAGTCTGTGTGCACTGAATTTATTTAATACACAAGTTTCACAATTTGAGTTGAATTACTGAAATAAATGAACTTTTCCACGACATTCTAATTTATTGAGATGCACCTGTATGTCTTTACTGTCACTTGCGATCAATTTAATGTGTCCTTGCTGAATAAAAGCATTCATTTCTTCTTACAGAGTCAGACCCCAAACTTTTAAATGGTAGTGCATAGCTGAATCATGGGACGCGTATCTTACCATGGTGATATTTTCTGGGGGTGTTGTTGGAAAGTTTGGTGAGGAGAAAGTGAAGCCACTATCTGTGCCAGCATCAAATGGGTGCAAGTCAAAGGTCACTTCCTGTTTCCATTGCCCACCCTCACACAGGTTCAGACTGTCCACCCCCACAAACCAGTCTGGACTGGGGATCACTTTCACTATCAGAGACAGCTGTGAGAGAAAACACAACAGGATCAGTCATCATCAACGCTGATTTAGCCAATGGCACTGTACTTGCTTTTTCCAGCATGCTCTGCTAACATAATTGGCTTCATAAGTCTTTGCTTTGTTGCCATTTCCAGTTTTTTCCACTCCTTCCTGTGTATGTTAAGGTAGACCATCTGGGTTTTTTTCACTAAATGGTGATGAATGTTTCCTTTTTGACTATGACCTCATTCAGGAAGAGCCCTTGGGTCAGAGTGGGATGAGGGAATATCCACACCACGCAGTCGCAGAGAGGAACGAGCCATGGAGCGACATCGCCTCTTTTAGGACCAGCACAAGCCTGATATTCAGCCAGAGAGGATTCATCAGACATAAATCCTAACAGATACTGTCTGCTTGAGTTCACATAAGGTATATCAGTCAAACCTTACAACAACAAAAAAATCACATAGTAGATGTGGAGAACAAAATGTAAGTGCAAAACTCTAGTGTGTTCTGGGTTTTGCTTACTAGCCCAAGTCAAAAGGAAACATTAGGACTTTTCACACTTGATTGATTGACCGATTGAATGAATGAATAAATCATTTATGGGGTTATTCCCTCGCTTAATTAGTTAACCCTGGGTTATTCTAAATGGTTTTACACTGGTTATAATTTACCAAGGGTTAAACTAACACAGTGCTGGACCTTTTTACATAAAGACTCCAGTGTTGCATATAATATATCTTTCAGACTGTACTATCAAGTTTTTCCTGAATGGACTTTTCAGACTATAAAGG
This sequence comes from Sinocyclocheilus anophthalmus, assembly GCA_018155175.1. Taxonomy (NCBI): domain Eukaryota; kingdom Metazoa; phylum Chordata; class Actinopteri; order Cypriniformes; family Cyprinidae; genus Sinocyclocheilus; species Sinocyclocheilus anophthalmus. Next base: position 117,332 of record JADLZN010009685.1, on the reverse strand, counting down.
TAAGAATAAAACACTTTTTCACCATTTTAAATGTGTTTCTCAAATGCTGATATAACTGTTCGTTGTTTCTGAGCATGTGGATATGAGACCCATGTTTGGCTGTCGGGTATTAAGCATCTAACAGTAACATTCTAACACTGCATCATTTCATACTGTACACATTTGGCACCGCAATGTGGGGTTAACACCCTGCTCTGGAGGAGTATTTCATAACCCTGCAGCGCTAACCCCGTTTCTAAATTACAAGTGTGAAATGTCTAAATTACTTGGGTTTAAATGCAGGGTTTACAGCGATGATAACCCTGGGTTAAATAGTGTCAAAAGCCCTTTAAAATCTCTTTAATACCTAAACTGTTTTTCTCAGACAGCAATCAGATTAAATGTAGAGAAAATGAGATTTTATGAAATGTCCTGCTAATTAGTTTTGTCTCTCTCCAGGGTTTCCGAAGAAATCTTAAAAATGTCTCAAGCGAAGAATTGCAATCCAATTATCTGTAATAAAAGATGAACAAACACAATTTTATTGTTCTATAATCTGTAAAGTACTTTAAAGGTCACATATTTTACACCTTTCTGGAGTTTTATTTGAAGTCTTGATGTCCTTAAGAATATATATTTGCGGTACCAAAAACCATTTCAATATATTTTTACAGCTCCTCTCTCAGGAGCTCTGCTGAGAACAGGTTGATTTTGGCCTGTCTAATTAATATTCATGAGCCTCTCTTCTGATTGGCCTGTTGTGTTCTGAGTGACGCACGGCCAGGCCAACCACAGGTAACTAGGGTCAGCCGACGTCACAGAGGACAAAGTGCTCAACTATTACTTGAGTGAAAGTACAGATACTGCTGGTCAAATATTACTCCATTACAAGTAAAAGTTTTAAAGACAGATTTTTACTTAAGTAAAAGTACAGGAGTACTTGCTTTTAAAAGTACTTAAGAACCAAAAGTAAATTTCCTTTTTTATGACGATGTACGTTTTATTGTTGCACGTAATACTTGCAATACTTCTGAAGCAACTTAGAATACATTACACTTACTGAATACACTGACTAGCTTGTAGAATATTTGGAATAAAGAGCTTTTAGAATGTTAAAAACCTATGGGGGGGAAAAAGAAACACCCCTACCCACAAACAGGATGGTAGTGATCTCACATAGCTCTGACAGTGTGTGCACACATCTTTGTGTAGCCATTCATCCACATTTGAAAAGAGTGAGTCAGTGGACAGTGGAATCCTGTAAATACAGAGTGACAAGGAAAAAACTAAATCAAACCTGCTTTAAAACCCAACAACACAACTGTAGATGTACAACTTTACAACAGCAACACTGCTTTAACAAAAAGCAAAACAGCAAGACTTATTTGACATCAAAACAAAATTTTTAATAATGCTTTCTAATCGCTCTCGCTGTACTTTGATGTCACACACAGAATGGTCTGTGCAGTGCTGCTTCAGTCAAACACCTATTGTGTTTTATTAGGAGACGCACAACAGTTCTTCTGTGACTTTATAGGTAATATTTTCACTTACACAATTTAGCAAATTCAGACAATATTGTGTCTAATATATACACAATATTAACTTCTTATTATTGAATTGTTTTAAATAAATATCACATTTGCAGCTGGTCAATGTTCAAAAAATGCTGGGAAATCACTACAAGAGTGATTACTGATAAACTGAAAAAAAAGAAAGTCACGTTATAGAGAAGAAAGAAATCACCCACCGACTTTCAAAGCTGCTAATGACTTTCTACTTCGAGGACCTTGATAGAAATGTAGTCAAGTGAAAAGTACAACATTTGTCTTTCAAATGTAGTGAAGTTAAAGTCATAAGTTCCCAGAAAAAATAATACAAAAGTAAAGTACAGATACTCAAAAAGTATACTTAAGTACAATACTCAAGTAAATGTACTCAGGTACTGTCCGCCTCTGCCGACGTCACAGCGCTAGCTGGAGGCAGCAAAATAAAATGGGAAACTGGAGGCGGCCCATTCAAAATAGTGCAGATTCGGCTACATAAGGAGCTAAAAATATCATCTTGTTGTGATGTTGGATGCCAGAATCTACGTAATACAGCCTCAAACTAGAAATCTGATCGCATATCTGCTGCCACTGCCAGACAAAAAACCGACGACAGCTGTGGTTAAATGAGCAGACTGGACAGAAACGATCGTCTAAAATGCTCGCGTTTGCAGCGCACACTTATCAGAAAATGAAAAAAAAAAAGTATTGTCTTTTGTTGTTATGGACGCGTCTACAGATTTCTTGCCATATGTCTATGTTTCTTGCATCTCACGACATGTCGTGTATGAAATAATGTCTGTGTGCATGTGTGTAAAACAACAAACTGACGATTTATATATATTCATTTGTAATTGTATATACATTGTTTTGATTAATTTTGGCTGGAACAATAATGTAGCTGTAAAATAGTTGCCTGCTGAAATTGAAAAATATATACATCTTCATCATGACTAGACAGACACTGTGAGTTTGTCTTTACTGTACACGTAAGATGTGATCACCTCATAGTAACAATCCTTTCAGATCGTCCATCCTTTGAGTGAGAGAGTAACGTTACAGGTCGGCCGATCTGGTTTTGTGATTAAAGTTAACCTTTTCGACATGTTTCCGTGTTGTTGTTGCTCAGCAAAAGCATGGACGCGATGTTGTCTGGGGGTTTGGCAAAAAGAAAATGGGATGGTGGGCGGTGCTCGGGGTGGTTACTGAAGGCGGTGACTGAGTAGTTCTGACGTCAACTTTTTACAGAAGTCACAACGGTTTGTGAAAAATCACAGCTACTTTAGCAGGCTGTGTGCATTTTACTGTGGACTGACTGTTTTGAAACTTAAATGGTAGTTAAATAGCCCCTAGACCTCAGTAATCTTGAAAAAAGCCAAGAAATTTCAGTTTTGACAATATGGGCCCTTAAAGTCGCATTGGAATAATAAGAGAATCAAAGGTACACGTAAAGCAATCATTTAAAAATACTAAAGGATAGTATCCAAAATAATTAATTACTTATCCTCATGTTGTTCCAAACCTGTAAGTCTTCCGTTCATCTTCGGAACACAAATTAAGATTTTTGATGGAATCTGAGAGCAGTCTGACCTTGCATAGACAGCAACGCAACTGAAATTTTCCCAAGTCCAGAAACATAGCAAGGAGATCGGTAAAAATAATCCATGTTGATATCAGTGGTTCATCCGCAATTTACGAAGCTACGAGAATACTTTTTGGGCACAAAAAAAAAACCTAGACTTTTCCAACATGCGTATCTCCTCCGCGCTGTTTACATCCAGCTGATATTCTCCAAAATGGCGCTACAGCGTGATGCGGAGGAGACGAATTGTTGAATAAAGTCGTTCTTATTTTTTCTTTTGCGCAACAAAAACGATTTCTCGTAGCTTCATATAATTGCGGATGAACCACTTATTTTACAGATCTCCTTGCTACGTTTCTGGACTTGGGAACATTTCAGTTGCGTTGCTGTATGACAGGGGTTAGACAGCCCTCGATTCATCAAAATATCTAATTTGGTGCGAAGATTTGTGATCGGGTGAAAAGAATGAGGGTGAGTAATTAATAACAGAATTTAGATTTTTGGGTGAATAACCTGTGATTCTAAACCAGGAGGTCAAAAATGTTTAAGGGGGCCACCATTAATAAAATATTTTATATAACAAATAAATTAAAATGTTAAAACTCCCCAAAATCAATTTCTTCAGCTAGGAAACTATTTTTCATTTTAATTTGTCCTCTCAACATCTGTTATTTTTCCTTAAGACCACCTTAAAACGTCTGGAATCACAACATTAATCACATTATTAATTATTATACTATGAGAGCTTTGAAGTCAAAACGTTTGAGCATCACTACATGAAGCCTCATTTGAATCACACTCTTAGAAACAAAGGCCACTTTGGTTCCTCAGAGAACCTTACATTTAACAGTTCTTAAAAGACCATTTTTTCTTTATTAATTTTTTTTTATTGGATATTGAAGGTTCTTCATGGGACCACCGATGCCAATAAAGAACCTTTATTTTTAGGACTGCAGATCCCATATTTTAGTGTGAATTACTCACAATAGGTCATTCCTAAAGCAAATATTAAAAGCCAAACAGATATATTTGTAGTCTGCGCTTTGCCTCCATATTTGGGCCACAATTTTGGTACCTTATGACAACATCCAGTCTACAGCTGACTTTTCTCCAGACTGGATTTACTCTTGTCTCTCCCTCACATCTCTTCTCATTCTGTGGCTTTTCCAGGAATACCGCCCTGCTATATCAGTTTCTCTGGCGTGAGAGGCGAGCAGTGCCTCATCCCCCTGCGCTAATAGAGCTCAATCTGTCTTCAGGGCACAAAGTCACACTAACACACAATTGCCAAACCAATGCTCCGATTTGCCAGAATAGTGTGTCAGGAAAAATAATACACAACTCATCTATTCCTCTGTCTGTCTGCATGCACAGCTGGAACGTGCTGTGGTTTCTTGCATGGCTCACTCTTTGTAGAAATCCACAGCGCTGCTGCTGTCTGGATCTTATTAAAAGAACCTTGATTTTGGGCAGCGTTTTGCTGTTTCTGATTTACTTATTTTCCTGTTGATTTGAGGGTGTTGGTCATGCATTTGCAGGAATCTGAAGTTTGACACTGTGTCTGTTTTTTTAGAGATCTTAATTAAACACTACAATGTCAGCTGTAGCCCAACAGTATATTTAGGTAGCTTCTTGGAAAATGACACAGAAGGATGATAAATGCTGCTTTCACAGGCAGTATACAGAGGTAAGAAGGCATCAAGGCACGTTTAATCCAGTGTTTGTGTAACAGCTTGTCTACTGAGACGCCTTCAAACCCACAATCCTGTGGTAAAAATGTTATTTAGTAGATAAACAAGAAATAGAGTTTTACATTTTCTGAAGAACACACGAGTGGTGCAGTTCTGAGTGTTTTTATTGCATTGCTAATGCGGTTTCTGTGGTTTTGTCTTGGGTCCCTCCACTGTAAAAAATTATTGCTGTGATTAGTTATCAAAACTTAAAATTCAGCATTAGAATAAGTAATGATGCATTGTTTCAACTTAAGAAGTAAGTGTTAATGCTTTACTTTAAATTATAGGTTTAGTTAACTTAGTTAAGTTGGATATTTAAGTTATCTCATCAAGTTTTATGTTGTTATAACCAGTGTTGGGGGTAACACATTACAAGTAACGTGAGTTACGTAATCAGATTACTTGTTTAAGTAACTAGTAAAGAAACGCATAACTTTTTAATTTAGAAGGAAATATCGGAGTTACTTTTTCAAATAAGTAACACCAGTTACTTTCCATAAAAAGTAACTAAGTAACATAATTAGTTACTTTTTTAGGGAGTAACACAATATTGTAATGCATTACATTTAAAATAAACTTTCCCCAACACTGGTTATAACAAACTGCAGCAGCATTTTTTACAGTGCTTCTTCAATGTACGTTTATAGGATTTTTAAGTCATTGATCATTTAGAAAAGTTAATTTCTCCTCAATAAGATACATAACTTGAGGCATCATTCATGTCTGTGGCACAAATGTGCAGAACAAATTACTCACCAAAGTTTAATACTATAAATATGTTTAATACTAAGGCCTAAGCAATCAGAACATCAATAATAATTTAACAGACTCTCTCACACACAGCCAAATTAGACCTCACAGTCTCATCCCAAGGCCACATTCATACTCCCAGTCGTACCTCACTGCTATGCGGATCTAAAAACAGCGGCGTCACAGACATCCCGCCATGCTGTGGTTAATACCAGCAGGAGTGAATGCCAGGCACATCTCAGGGTAGTTGCCGTTTTTAATAGGTCTCCTTCATATTCCAGACTTTGGCAAAAAAGATATGTAGGTCACCAGCAGCATTAGTGCTGCCTTTAGACCCTATAACCAACTGACTCATGGCTAACAGGAAAATAAATATTCCAGAAACTGAGAAGGAAAGGTTCCAGGCTCTCGCTATCTGCAGATCTGGTGGGTGCAGGAGCCGGAAGGGAAGGAGTGAGGGTTGTGGTCTGGAGGTCCTGGGACTCTGGATGTGGTTTTGGAGACCTGCACTCTGGTGAAGTCTGTCTTTATGCAATATATAAATATATTGTATCATTAAAGTAAATCTGAAGTGAAATGTCATCCTACGTACTTTTTGAATACATGCAAGGTAGTAAGCAAGGTAGTTGTTTAGGTCTGGGGTAGGATTTAAGGATCTAAAATATGGTAATAAAACTTGCAGAATAAGGTGTGTTTTATAAGTACTAAAAAACAGCCAATATGCTAGTAATCTGCATGCTAGTTAAAGGGTTAGTTCACCCAAAAAGAAAAATAGACTGTTTTACTTACCCTCGAAGCATCCTAGGTGTATATGACTTTCTTCTTTCAGACGAATCTAGTCGAAGTTATATTAAAAATTGTCCTGGCTATTCCAAGCTCTATCATTGCACTCAGCGGGTGTTGCAGTTGAAAAGTCCACAAGTCGTCAAATAAAGCGCACGCATCCATAATAAAACATGCTTCACACGGCTACGGGGGGTGAATAAAGGCCTCCTGTAGCGAATCCATGCGTTTTTGTAAGAAAAATGTCCATATTTCAAACATAATAAACGGGGTCCATATTTCAAACGGGGAAGTCGTGGCCTAATGGTTAGAGAGCTGGACTCGTAACCCAAAGGTTGTGGGTTCAGGTCTTGTATCGGCAGGGATTGTAGGTGGGGGAGTGCATGTACGGCTCTCTCCCACTTCAAAATACCACGACTCTGAGGTTGCCCTTGAGCAAGGCCACCGAAACCCCAACTGCTCCCCGGGCGCTGCAGCAATATGGTTGCCCACTGCTCCGGGTGTTTGTTCACGGTTTGTGTGTGTTCACTGCTGTTTGTGTGCACTTTGGATGGGTTAAATGTAGAGCACTAATTCCTAGTATGGGTAATCATAATTGGCCACATGTCACGTCACTTTAAACACTTTTCTCTCACTTCCATAATCTGTCATACGCGGAAGCAGTTCCGGCGGATGTATTCTGTAGCTGCGAGCCGCCTCTGAGGTATGCTAGTCTAGCGAGTTTGTTACAGGAGCAAAGGAAGCAAAGTTCCTTACTTTAGCAAAGAAAAACCAGCCTCCTCTTGGCTTATATCAAACAAAAATTCCTCTGGACCTTGTCTTTTAAAATCCTTGTTTTGTACTTCTAATTCATGACCAGTGTTTTGTTTTGTTCTCTCTCTGCATTCTTCACTAATCACGCAACACCGACGTCCTACGTCATCTGCTGGAACGGCTTCCGTGTATGACAGATACCGGAAGTGAGAGAAAAATGTTTATTACGTTTGAAATATGGATTATTTTTCTTACAAAAACACATCAGTTCGCTACAGAAGGCCTTTATTAACCCCCCGGAACCGTGCGAAGCACTTTTTATTATGGATGCGCGCACTTTATTTGACGACTTGTGGACTGTTCAACTGCACCACCCGCTGACTGCAATAACGCTTGGAATAGCCAGGACAATATTTAATATAACTCCGACTGGATTCGTCTGAAAGAAGAAAGTCACATACACCTAGGATGCCCCGAAGGTGAGTAAAACACTTTTTGGGTGAACTAACCCTTTAATTATGGTGTTTTTAAGTCTTGCGACCGTGGTCAACTTGATTATATTTAGGCTTCAAAATTCATAAAAGTTGAGTATTTTTGTGAAGATTATCTTGATAAACAAAGAGTGTAAAAACAAACTTTTGCTGGTCATAGGGCTTATTTTCTGCAATAATCCAACAGCCAATAGAAAAATCCTATTGGGTTTTTGTCAAGGGAACCAGGGTGATGCTGACTTCTGGGTTTGCCTACAAAAATACGTCATCACTGCAGCAGTCTACCTAGGAATAAAACAATGGGCCGTTTTGTGTAGTGACTATGTTCATCTTACCAGCGGGGTCCTGGGCGTCAGGAGCAGCTCTGTGGAGCTGTGGCCGATGCCTGAGGGGATCCCAGCTGAGCGGTACATGGACCCCACCGCTCGCCTCTTCCTCGCCTCCTTCGCCTCCTTCACCAGATCCACCGTGAGTCCCTGCTCAGCAAAGCTCTTCATGCCATCGCTCGCAGGCACCCCCTCCTGCCACAGCCGGTACTGCTCATTATGGGTCACGGCTGCACAGAAGTAAAAGCAGCCAATGAGTGAAGGGTAAACTCAGAGAAAACATTTAAACTGCTCATGTTTTCAGGCCTCGTGATTTCTCGGACAGGTTCTGCACTGGCCTGTTGAACATTACTACCACTCCATGAATTTTTATTGCTCATCAGATTTCACAAAACACAAATACAGCTCTGCCACATTCTGTGTGCTCTACACACCTCGAGCTGTGGTATAAAGCCATGCAGAAGCCCCCAATGCCAAGAGAATAAACACCTAAAAACAAAACCTTCAGTGAGAAAAACCAGACCTACTAGTGTGCACCTAAAGTTCAGGGGTGACCGAGATGGTTATGTAATATGTTAAAGTAGACTTTCATGTGTTAAGGTTTTAGGTAAATGTACGTTTTAGGTTTTGGTTCTGTGTCAATGAATTGACGTGTCAGAGCCGCTTTGCCTTTGTCATGACACTCAGCGCATTATATTTTCAATTAATTGCAATTTTCTTTAAAAAAAAAAAATAAGTGGTTAAATATGTGCACAGAAAAAAGACCAATCACAGTTAGGTATGCAAACAGACATCAAGAAGACCAATCACAAACTGTTATGCAAGTTTATGATGTAGTGTTCACTCAGTCACATGGCATTTTAAATTCTAAACATCCATGTCAATCAAAGGGGGGCTTTTCAAACTGAAATCTTAAGGAATAAGTTAGTGAAACACTGTTTTTCAGGTTTTTTGCTTTGCATGTAGCTTTCTGTGATTTGTAGCAAAAACTATCATCTCTGTCCATAACTGACTACACATTCATGCACATTACAAGCGCAGTCATATTCACTCTTAAAAAAAGGTGCTTAAAAGGTTGTCCACAGCGATGCCGTAGAAGAACCACTTCGCAAAGGTTCTTTAAAGAACAATCTCCTTCTGTACCTTTTGGACTCTGAAGAACCTTCTTTCACCACTAAGAACCCTTTGGGAAACAGAAAGGTTCTTCAGATGTTAAAGGTTCTTAATGGAGCCATTTAGACAAATAATAGGTTTTATTCTAGGAATCGTGAAGCACCTTTATTTTTAAGAGTGTTTACTGTTGCTCAGCGAAATTTCATGGGTGAAATCCAGTCAGTTAGATTCTGACTGGAGGTCAGGTCCAATTTTTCACTCAGATTCGCAAGCACGACCAACAAAAAGTAGCCAGTTTGAAAGTGACTACTGAGCGAACTGTGCTTCATTACATTTAGTCATTTAGCAGACGCTTTTATCCAAAGCGACTTACAAATGAGGACATAAAAGAAGTAAAATTAAACAAAAGAAGAGCAACAAGATATAATGTGCAAATGAAAGGTCTCGGTTAGCTAACGCCGTACACGTAGCAGGTGTGTGTATCTATATTATTATCTATTATATATATTATATGATACACACACAGAAAAACCAGATAGATAAGAATAGGTAAAAATACAAGCTAGGTTGGTTTTTGTGTTTTTTTTGTAAATAAAAAAGAGGATAAATATATATAAAGTAGAATTAGAATAGAATAGAAAGTGTTAGAATTAGAGGGTCAAATAAAGGTGGAACAGATGTGTTTTTAGTCGTTTCTTGAAGATGGTTAAGGACTCAGCTGCTCGGATTGATTTGGGCAGGTCATTCCACCAGGAGGGAACAGTTATGCATCGCTACACTATTGACAATAGACAATGGACCTTTTTGACAACATTTGCCAATATGATCATACCTTATGACTAAACTACTTTTCCAAAAGTGACGTTCTATTCTTTAATAGGAATCTGTTCAACAGCTCTCAAAAACCAGAATGTCACGTGTAACCAAGCTAGAGTTACATTTTCAGATTTTCTTGCCTGTGTAAAACTTGCCATCTTGATATTAGAGGTTATAAGTAGCAGTTATGGGTGTTGCTATACCATTGCAAAGGTGGTTTGATTGGTTACTAGAATGTTGCTATAAAGTTTGTTTTTGGCCCAAGTTAAAAGATCCCAGTCTCACTGTAAGTACAAGCAGTAGCAATACTGATACTTGCCTCAATTTTTTTTGACAAATTGCTTTTGCAAATCTTTGATGAACTGCTTTTGTTCACTTTTTTTTAAATCGCTTTGGATAGAAGTGTCTGCTAAATGCATAAATGTAACTGTAGTCTGTAAAGTGCCTCTGTGCTGATAGAGCTGCATAGGGGGCCATTCACACACAGAATGCGTTTTTGTGTTCAAAAATGCAACATGCATGTCAAGGTGGAACATTAAAAAAATGTAGAGATGCTACAAAGATGTGCAATGCAAGGTTAATGGTAAAACACATCCATCTAGTGTTTAAACAGAAAAACCATAGAAACAGTTCAATGTAATGGAAAAACCTGTTCTGTGTGAACTTTACCCAATGAAAAACCACAAGGTCTAGAAACTTCCTTTAACTTGAGCACTGTGCTTTTACAACTCTGTGTGCGAGAGACGCTGCAAAAGACACAAGTGTAAAGGTAAAAAAAAATATCGAAAATCTACTGTGTTCCCACGGATAAACAGAATGTTTGGAACTACATAAGAACAATTAAAGGATTAGTTCACTTCCAGAATAAAAATTTCCTGATAATTTACTCCCGTGTCATCCAAGATGTTCATGTCTTTCTTTTCTCAGTCGAAAACAAAGTAAGGTTTTCCAGGATTTTTCTCCTTATAGTGGATTCAATGGGAGCCAATGGGTTGAAGGTCCAAATTACCATTTCAGTGCAGCTTCAAAGGGCTCTACACAATCCCAGCAGAGGAATAAGTGACTTATCTAGCAAAACGATCTGCCATTTTCTAAGAAAACTAAAAATGTCTATATTTTTTAACCACAAATGCTCATCTTGCACTAGCTCAGCATCACGCAATAACACGGTCACGTTGTAAAGGTCACGCGTGACGTAGACGGAAGTACTAAGTTTAAAAAAAAAAATTTAATGGCCAATCGTTTCGCTAGATACGTCCCTTATTCCTGGGCTGAGATTGTGTAGAGCCCTTTGAAGTTGAAACTGCAATTTGGACCTTCAACCAGTTGGCTCCCGCTGAAGTCCACTATATGGAGAAAAATCCAGGAATGTTTTCCTCAAAACCTTAATTTCTATTTAACTGAAGAAAGAAAGACATGAACATCTTGGATGGCATGGGCTGAGTAAATTATCAGGACATTTTTATTCTGGAAGTGAACTAATCCTTTAAATACAGACCGAATTTTTGTTTCAAGTTTGATAATTCACTTAGTTCTTGATATCACAACAGAGGTTTGAAAGTGGAAGGAGCTAAGATGCTGTTTCTGAAATTATTTCAGCCTCTCTTTAACGTCCCACTGTGTTCCTTCATAACTACAAACCATTTTGGTCTGGCAGACCCGGAGCTGGGAGTGCAGGAGAATGAGAGAAAAAGATACAAGTGAGAATGACAGGAAGGCAGGCAGCACGTTTGGCACGCTGACACGTCTAGTCTCTCCATGCTACACGTCTGGCCCAAATGTGGACAGAAAAATTGAAGAGACCTGACCTCAATCAGCTAAACCACAAACCGCAACCGTCTCCAGCGCTTTTATCTCTCTATCTCCGTCTTTCCCCTAATAGTCCCATCCTTCATATGTGGAGATCATATGTACGGAGCAACCTTTTGATTGCATGCAAAAATGTGTGGTTTCTGAACATAATTGCGATACAACAGTGATAAATGGATAAAGAGAGGGCCGGAAAGCCATTCAGGAGGCAGGAGAAACCACACAGATATCATCTCAGTGCTCCAAATCCACAGCCTGAATTTTGAGGATCTCTGGGTTGTAAATGTTTTAGCTGAGGCCGTCCACGTCTGCTGCTCGCGTGCACTGGCATGTGACGGCTGGTATACCGGTGACACCCAAAGAGCACGTCCTCAGAAAAAGCCAGCACACAGTGATCGCATTAAAGTCGACGGTCGCTGCATGCGTTGTGTATTTATGGAAGGACTATTAAAGGACAGGGCGAACCTGCAAGGCTATTACTTCTCAACCTCACCCTCGTTCTGCTTTCCTCATTAGACTGCCCCACTCACGTGGTGTGGCAGGTAATGCTTGTATGTATGGAGGGTCGTCAGGGCCAGTCTCACGGTTAACAGGCCAGCTGTGAGTACTTAGCGTCCTGACATATGGTGAGGAACTTTAAACATTCTCATCTCTAACGCACGTGGAGCCATCGCTGGCAGTCAGTGTTGGGAAGTATCTAGTTACATGTAACTAAATTACGTAATTTAATTACAAAATAAACGTGATTGTAATCAGTTACAGTTACTGAGAAAAGTTACAGTTACTTATGACGATTACAAAGGGGGTTATATCTGAATTTTTTCACACACACACCCACATACAGACTTAATCGATTTCGTTCATAAATTGCAGTGACTGGTCTAAAATAATAAAGTGTTACCTAACTATTCCAGTGTTTCCGGTCATAGCTATGCAAAAGTTTGATTACAAAAACAGAATCACAGCGACTAAACTATTTCTTGTTATGGTTTTAAATATTTAACCTCAGAATGATCTCAAAGTAAGTCTGATTTTGCGGTGGCTGTGCATTAAAATGAAATTAACCCTTTCTGGTTTACATGTTTGAAAGCATTAGAAATTTAGAAAAGTAATCAAAACGTAATCAAATGTAATCAGTTACATTACTTTAATAAAGTAACTGAAATAGTTACTTATTACATTTTAGACAGAGTCATTTGTAATCTGTAACCTATAACATTTCCAAAGCAACCTTCCCACAACACTGCCGGCGGCGAGAGAACAAGATGAGATCAGCTTCTAGCAATCTACGTTTGGCTTGTCAACCCGACACCTCGTAGCACCAGGAGTCTTACCCATGAGTTTGGACCACTGCGCAGGTGGTCGGAACAAGGGATACTGTTTGGGGAAGGTCTGTGGACTCCAGTGGCCGGTGAACACCAGGATGTAAGAGGCGGGTCCTCGAGCGCCGCACTCCGTCCCATTGGTCAGGTTCACCGGGGCTGCGCAGGACAGCGCAAACCTGAGCAGCACGACCAGCAGCTGCTGCAGCCAACCAGGAACAAAGACCTCTGATGACATCATCTGTGTCAGGGGGGGAAAAAGAGCGGGAAAAGTCATTAGCCAAGTTGAGGGAAAACACAGTTTGTTTCCGTTTTATTGTTAATATTAGTGAAACGGCTATGTAGAAATTATATCAGTTTCTTGTCCTACAGTAACCCTGATCCACTCATGCAGCAAATATGTATTGCAAGAGGAAATTATATAACTTTGGTTCCTGACACCTTAATCCTCTGTCAAGGGAAGCATCTGAGATTTGCAGCTTGCTCCGACAAGAGTGCATTCAAAGACACTCACCAACTGATATTACAACGAAACCCTTATGAGCTTCTGAGAATATTTGAGAATAGTTCACTCGGATATGAAAATATTGCGACATGCGTAAACCAGTTGACAATGAATGTTATTAAACCTGGTGTGACGCATCTTGACGTGCCATGTTTTAACAGGCACCCATTGTGTCGAGGACATTTTTCACTTTGAGGGAGAAAATACTTAATGGACTTTTACTACCTAAGCCGTAGTTACCATAGATGTAACCATAAATGCTTAATGAGCATACAGATGCTCATCAAGAGCTGAAATCTGATTGTGCTAAAGTTGTTACATCACAACATACTGGGCCTGCTGACCAATCAGAGCAGAACTGGCTTTTCAGAAAGCCGGGCTTTAAAGAGACAAGAACCAAAACAGCGTTTCAGGCAAAGGGTTAAAAAAAAAAGTGCTGCTGCATTGTATAGTATGAGAAAAACAATGTTTTTTGAACTTTAAATCATGTAAATGTATTCTAGCAGACCCCAAAAGTAAAAATGATGAAATATGGAAACTTTTAAATTCATGAACATACATGCGATTTTATGGATCTTTTTTTTTTTTGCGTTTAATGATAACATTAAAGATATCTCATGTGTGTTTCTTAAAACTTAGTCAGTCAGACTTACTGTGGAACAACATGAGAGTGAGTACATTTCTGTGCGAACTATATCCCTTCAAAGCCAGACAGTCAAACAGTCTGCAAAGCCAGTTTAATAAAACTTTAGACTTTAGATGCTAGAAATAAAACATAATTAACAGCTGCTGAAGGCATATATGATGAACTCAACATCACCATGGCACAGATTTACCGAGAACCCACAGTCCCATCCCAGCCTTATCACAACAACCATAGGCTTGCCATTTATTCCCAACTAAATTAAAATAACACAAAAGCAGGGTTGTATGACGGAGTTATTTTCATCCCTCATAGCCTGTGATTGAGTGTTGAGTGTATTACGCAAGACCAGCTTAGAACCCAGCAGAAGGTTTAGAGCGTGACTGCATGAGATACTGGGATCTGCACCGTCTGCCACGGTCTCTTAATAAAGAGGCGAAGTGACAAAGGGCAGAAGTTGATCACCGCAGGCTCAGACTATTGCTCTCGCCCCGTCCACTGGATCCCCATAGTTTATAACGAGCCACGATCATATGACAGACCAGCAGATCAAAGACACAGGCTCACCGCGTCCCCGCTTCTGGATTTTATGCTCGCCTGTTAAAGTTTGAAGTCATTAATGTAGGTTTAGGTTGGACCGGTAGCTCATATATATATATACAGTGGGTACGGAAAGTATTCAGACCCCCTTAAATTTTTCACTCTTTGTTATATTGCAGCCATTTGCTAAAATCATTTAAGTTAATTTTTTTTCCTCATTAATGTACGCACAGCACCCCACATTGACAGAAAAACACAGAATCGTTGACATTTTTGCAGATTTATTAAAAAAGAAAAACTGAAATATCACAGGGTCTGAATACTTTCAGAACCTTTGCTCAGTATTTAGTAGCAGCACCCTTTTGATCTAATACAGCCATGCGTCTTTTTGGGAAAGATGAAACAAGTTTTTAACACCTGGATTTGGGGATCCTCTGACATTCCTCCTTGCAGATCCTCTCCAGTTCTGTAAGGTTGGATGGTAAACGTTGGTGGACAGACATTTTTAGGTGTATCCAGAGATGCTCAATTGGGTTTAAGTCAGGGGCTCTGGCTGGGCCATTCAAGAACAAAGAACAGTCACAGAGTTGTTGTGAAAACACTCCTTCGTTATTTTAGCTGTCTGCTTAAGGTCATTGTCTTGTTGGAAGGTAAACATTCGGCCCAGTCTGAGATCCTGAGCACTCTGGAGAAGGTTTTCATCCAGGATATCCCTGTACTGGGCCGCATTAATCTTTCCCTCGATTGCAACCAGTCGACCTGTCCCTGCAGCTGAAAAACACCCACACAGCATGATGCTGCCACCACCATGATTAACTGTTGGGACTGTATTGGACAGGTGAACAGCAGTGCCTGGTTTTCTCCACACATGCCGCTTAGAATTAAGGCCAAAAAGTTCTATCTTGGTCTCAGCAGACCAGAGAATCTTATTTCTCACCATCTTGGTGTCCTTCAGGTGTTTTTTTAGCAAACTTGCATTGAGGAGAGGCTTCCGTCGGGCCACTCTGCTATAAAGTCCCGACTGGTGGAGGGCTGCAGTGATTGTTGACTTTCTACAACTTTCTCCCATCTCCCGACTGCATTTCTGGAGCTCAGCCACAGTGATCTTTTGGTTCTTCTTTACCTCTCTCACCAAGTTTCTTCTCCCCCGATAGCTCAGTTTGGCAGGACGGCCAGCTCTAGGAAGGGTTCTGGTCGTCCCAAACGTCTTCCATTTAGGATTATGGAGGCCACTGTGCTCTTGGGAACCTTAAGTGCAGCAGACATTTTTTTGTAACCTTGGCCAGATCTATGCCTTTCCACAATTCTGTCTCTGAGCCCTTCAGGCAGTTCCTTTGACCTCATAAATCTCATTTGCTCTGACATGCACTGTGAGCTGTAAGGTCTTATATAGACAGGTGTGTGGCTTCCTAATCAAGTCCAATCAGTATAAACAAACACAGCTGGACTCAAATGAAGGATAGAACCATCTCAAGGATGATCAGAAAGAAATGGAAGCACTGAGTTTTCAATATTGAGTTGTCACAGCAAAAGGGTTCTGAAATACTTAGGCCCAGTGATATTTCAGGTTTTATTTTTAATAAATCTGCAAAAATGTCAACAATTCTGTGTTTTTCTGTCAATATGGGGTGTTGTGTGTACATTAATGAGGAAAAAAAATTAACTTAAATGATTTTAGCAAATGGCTGCAATATAACAAAGACTGAAAAATGTAAGGGGGTCTGAATACTTTCCGTACCCACTGTATATATTTGAGAGGGTGTCTCTGATGTTATTGAGGAAAAGCAGTGGACTGGGTTATAAAGTGCTCATGATGAACAGATATATTAGGATCCATGAGGAGAGAGGCCTTGAGTCACCAGAAATGACCTCATGTCTAATGGACATAGTTCTGGAGTGAGAAAGCAGCTAAACGCTCCTTGTTTTAAAGCCGGCTAGACCGCAGGTTCAATGGGACATGGATAAAATCTTATGAGTGAGGACTGAACGTGCACTCCTTTTGTGGTTTCCTTTCCTTTTCTTCAGCACTCACAGTCTCTTTCTCCTATATTTGACAGATCAGGTTTCCGCATCTTTTGGAAACTCTGAAGTATCACAGCACTTTCACACATGCAACCTTTTCCAACTGCATTTTTCCCTTTAGAGGTGAACGGTGTGTGACTAGAAATGCCAGACAAATGAGCCTTGGCATTTCGCCAGCGTAACATTGCTGGAAAAGTTCCATATTGATGCTATTTGTGAACAAAACCCGTAACATTAATGGTTTGAGTTTTTATGAGTTTGAGGAGCTCTGACATTTAAAAAAAAAGTATTTGTAAAGGTGCAGATGCAATATGTCTTCATGTTGGTTTCAGATGGTTTTGGAAACATTTTCAAGACAATTTAAATTTTAAGGCAAGACACTTAATATATTTTTCATGCATTGGTCAATTTTAGGATTTTTGGGCTTTTTTCCCATTACTTGACTTCTTTCAGGCTTGTGGGAAGAAAACATCCAAAATTAACAGTTTTAGTTACAACACATTTAAGTTTTCTCAAAATTAGTATTTTCATCCTGCAGTGAGCCAGTAACACCAAACTACACCATTTTATTCCCATGTATATTCTGAAGGTTTTAATAGTGGGGTTTGTATATATATTATGTGTCTGGGATACTTCTCAGTATCTCAATATGTCAACAAAATGAAATGAGAAATTTGAACCTCTATCCAATGTTGCGATTTCTGTTCTGGAAATGTATGCAAATGTGTGCATATTTAACTAGATAATACCTCAATTGCATATTTAAACAACATTTCAGAAAACCTGTAAAACAAAACAATTGTCAAATGTACTGTGATTAATCAACTGGGGAAGTATGTTGGTAAGTATGGAAGTATTGCCATAACGACTCTACAAATGTCATGTGGTGTAACCATCAGGTACAAAGTAATATTAATAGAAGTAATAATCAATTAACTGTGAATGTACACATTTTAATCCTTATTTTCAAATTTTTTTAAGCTAAAAAGTTCTCTTTTAAATGAATTACATATTCATAAATATCAAGTCTTTTGGGGAGTTGCACCACAGGACATTTACAACCTGAACTAATCTTTTCCTCTCATAAAAAAAGGTTAAATAATCAGATATTTTAAGAGATTTATTGACATTGGTTCACTCACAAGGGTCTGCAGGGGCCGTCTCCATGACATCATTATCTGTTTTACGTTTTGTTTTTTTCATGCATGTTGGTCGCACCACATGAAAATCATTTTATCATTTCATTTCTACATTTTTTGGAAAGAAATTGTGTCAAATTGTACAAACATTGAAACAAAAGAGCTTTTCTCCATTTGGGTAGATGAAGGAACTGATCCAAAGATCCTGGAACAGTTTGCGATTCTAGATTTGTGGCGTAGCTGTTTAAAAGCCATTTCCACCAAATGACATCACAGAGTTTTAACAGCACTGATGGTGCTGATGTGTGAACGGGACCCAAAAAAGCTGTGGAAAGCTGTTGGACGTGTGAACAGCAGATGTGGCATTTACCAGAAAAGGTAATCTGGCCGTTTAACTGCAGCTTATTGGGTTTCGTGTTTGAAAATCACTGTAATATATAAGCATCAGGCACACGTGCTACAATTGCTCAATAATGTTTGTCCTCAATACAAACAGATCTGTTTGTTCGTGGGAGACCCTGTAAGGCATTGAAGAAACAATGCTTTGTCTATCCAGTGGAGTCATCATTCCCAAACATCATCCGTTGACTATTAAAACTTTATAAATATTTTGATCTCCCATGTGAACTGACATTTTGCACACGTGCAAATGCAAATCCCCACATTTTCCACATTATCTCCGTCTTGAACTGTGAAATTAAATCAAACCTTGTACAAAGTTCTGGCAGATTGTGGGATGCATTTCTGCTGCCCTGCACTTGCCAGTGGTTGCAGATGCTGCACGACACTAACCTAAAGCAAACCTCCCTCTGTTTGCACTCTTCAGCGCAGGGTCAAAAGACACACGTTTCTCAAACATCCAACAGACACAGCAAATCTCCGCTCCCAGCACGAACGAGACACAATAAAACCAGGGGAGACGGAAAAGTGCAGAAGAAAAAAGCTTGCGGCTTTTTTGCCACTTAAGCTTAAACTTACAGGGTGAGCAATTATGAAGCCGCAGTGAGCTTGTACTGCAGGAAGAGGTCAGGAATCTTGCATTTCAGGCGCATGCAAACGCAAAAACCATGCGGGCAGTGTTTAGAGTAAGAAATGAATGAGAAGGGGGGGGGGTAGGTTGGGGGGGGTTATAGTTAAATAACTGTTAAGAGTAGCACATGTTTTAAAATACTTAAGCACAGCAGCATTGTTCGTCAAAGAGACGTCAAACCTGCAGAAGAGGAGTGTGGGAAGGTTGCGGTATAGAGGCACAGCAGGAAAGTGGAGAAGCAGAAAACCAACCCTTGTCTTAATCTTTGCCACAGCAGCCAGCATGAGCGCAGGACACACACACACAAACACACACACACAGACAGTGGGGATCAAATGCTAGTGAACGGCTCAATCTTACCTGGATGTGATGCTAGACAGCAGGACAGGGGTGGTGGGATGTGCACTACAGATCAAGCAACCCCACTTTCATGATCCCTTTTCCCATCCTCTCTTTGTTCTTTCCTCTCTCCTTCCCTTCCCTTCTGAACCCCCACCTCTCCATGATGGGTTACACACACCAAACACACACACACACACACTCACTTTCAGTCTTGCTCTTTTTCCATTCCTCTCCTTTTATCTCTATTCTTCTCCTGTGAGATCACAGACTGTGTAACTGGAAGTTGATATGTTCATATATGTGACCTTGGACCACAAAACCAAAAAAAGTGTCAATTTTTCGAAATTGAGATATATACATCATATGAAAGCTGAATAAATAAGCTTTCCATTGATGTAGGGTTTGTTAGGATATAGGACAATATTTGGCCAAGATACAACTATTTTAAAATCTGGAATCTGAGGGTGCAAAAAAATCTAAATACTGAGAAAATCGCCTTTAACGCTGTCCAAATGAAGTTCTTAGCAATGCATATTACTAATCAGAAATTAAGTTTTAATATATTTACAGAAATTTACAAAATCTTCATGGAACATGATCTTTACTTAAAAATTATTTTTGGCATAAAAGAAAAAATTTATAATTTTGACCCATACAATTTTTTGGCTATTGCTTAAAAATAATTAACCCCAGCGACTTAAGACTGCTTTTGTGGTCCAGGGTCACATATGAATAACTCGATCCATAAGAATAAAATCATATAATAGTTTGTGAGCCGTGATCTGCTTGGAGATGGGAAGGAATTCATTGATGTTATGTTAGTATCTCTATTATTATCTTCTAAAAACAAATCGTTAAGTTCGCAGTTACAAACAGAACTGTTTCATGTGAAAGTACATTCTCCTGCCCCTGCTTAACTTGTAACACAAGCAAGCCATTTGTAGGTAGCTTCTTCTGGAAAGTGTAAACATTCTCTTTGTTTGGGCTGCCAGACTGACACAGCAACAGCTCAGCCAATGGCATGAGTTTGGGGCGGGGCTCTGTTTGTTCTACCAATGGTAAAGGAGGGGGAGCGTTTGGGAAACCTGTCTGAAAACAGTCATCAGATGCATTCAAATATGCATACTTCTCTACTAGTAAGCGAAAAATTATGTGTGAAAAGAGCATTACATACTGCGGAAATAAATTATTCATATACAGGCAACAAGGCACATCCGAATCCATTGATCATGTCACATCCCGTCTACTGAGATGCCTTCATCTGATCGATTTTTGAAGGCAGCATAGATGTATTCGTCACTGCCTATGATATCCGACAATCCTGTGCAATCCATTCCGTGACAGTTGAGCTAAAAATAATAAATGAACTTCTGAAAGTTGATCGTCAGTTTGTGTGTAAATGTGTTTTTGACTACATTTTTCCACTTTAAATGTCATTCCTAATGAGAAATTATTGTAGTAAATAAATTACTTAGTTTCAGGAGGCACCTTCATGTAAAAGCTGCCTGCAATGTCATCGACAGGGCAATGAGGCAACAAGCTTTTGAACACAGCCATAATTTTATTAAATACAATAAAATAATACATTTTATTTGACATATGCATTTAAGATACAGTAGTCTTTCTCTTCCTTTAAAATGACTCAAAAATTGCTGAGTCATCTCAGGAGTATAAACAAATGTGTCCAATTATTCAAATGTTCTTTAAAATGAGAATGTCCTCCCTCTAATAACACTTACTGCTGACTAAACACAGCAAGCAAAGCATGATTCATGATTTGTGTTTTTATCCATCAAACACAATTTTAAAAACTGTTTCCAAACAGGTTTCCCCTAACACTTCCTTCATTTTCCATTGGCTAGAAAAACAGAGCTCTGCCCCAAACTCACGCCATTGGTTAAGCAATCATTGCTATGCCAGGCTGCTCATATAAACTGTTTCAATAGCATCAGTGATGAAATCAGCCTACAAATTACTTCTAATTGACTTCTTTTTTTAATGCATTGCTTTGACTGACAAATACAAATCCTAACCTTTTACACACAGAAAGGCTAAAACGGCATGGACATTACTGGTACCCTGGATTTAGAATTTGGCAGGACAACCGTTGGACAGAAGTACCGTATCTAACACCTTCCCACTACTTCAGTTTATAGGTCAGTCCATCCAGCTCTATGCAAAACTTACCAACACAATGCCAGAGCGTCGCTGTGGATTTGCTAAGGTGTTCTGAGTGTTTCTGTAGCTTGTTGCAATGTGGTTCCCAAGGGATTCAAATCCCTTCAGTTTCGGTGAACATCAAGTTACTTAGAAAGCAGTCCAAATTTCCTCTGTGAGCCACAAAATTCATTCCAAACATAATATCAATAGCACAAACAGTCTGGGACATGACATTCAATACTTAGGGTTAAATATTCAAACAATAACAATAGTTGTTTTAGCAATAATGCCCTGATATTGCTGATCTACAGCAGCTCACACACTCGCACAAGAGGCCTTAGCACAGGAAGAATGGTTTTCATAACACACTCATAGAAGTGAATGACATCTGGGAATTATCTGGTTAGAAAGCAGTCAGTCCCTGTGAGAGCTCACGTCAGTCCAATATAAGAGACATTTGTCACTGATTGCCCATCAAGAAAAGACACTAACAGTAATACAGCTGAAAGCCAAGAGGTTTTACCAGTCACTATAAATCAAGGTTGGCATTTACAGGAAAAGTCCAATGTAAAAAGCATCTATTCCTCAAATTTGGTAATGTTTACTGCGTCAGGCGAAGGTAGTCATCACTTCATCAGAGGCCAGACTCAACAGCGATTCATTTGCATTGACGCAGATGGGATCAGACCCCAGAAAGTGATCGGTTTCGGTCTCAATGAGTGTTGTGTGTACACTCTTGAGCACACTGACCCTAACGTGAACCTCTCTTGGACAAAAGCCTTTAATAAATATTCCAATGGACAGGCTGATGGGACCAAGAATGTACTAGAAACTTAACAGGGTGTTGTTGCAAAGAGCTTCCCAATGCAGCTAAAACTTGGTGATGTGTTTACCAATATTTCACTATACGCTAAGAAATACTTTGCTAAGATTTATTGCCTTGTTTGTTGATTTTGAATAATTGGGGTTACAAAACAGCCAATATAAAGTTTTGTAATCCAAAAACTTGATCGATTTTGGGGCATTTTGGGTAAAGAGTGACGTAAGGTAAATGAGCTCATGCTCAGTCATCTAAGCACAATAAAACAAATTTAGTATCCAAAAAGGTCGTTTCTGTGCAGTATTTCAAGCACGGCTATCTACTCCAACAGCTCACTTTTTCCCTGCAAACTTGTCAGTGGGATGCGGGACGCATGACGTCATTTTGTGGGATTAAGTGGAGATGCGTTGAAGCCATGTCAAATAAACTGGCAATGACTCGGAGACGATCATCTGTAGAAAAAACATTTACATGGGGACAGAGTGCAGCATAAACAGTCATTCTCTGCTGAGCGACTCCCATAAACAGTGGAACCTACTTTTACGTCTTGTCTGAGGGAAACAGTTTTAGACATAATACATGGTCACCTTCTCATCTGGAGGTGCAGCGCAGACATACGACACAGCATCTCGTCTGTAATCGGACTCTGGGTCACTGACACTCAAACACACACTTACTGCATTACAGAATAGGAGTTTCCACTTAAATTCCACTGAAATTAAGGTTAATGTGGGGAAAAACATGGGTAACTTGAAAAAAATATTTTTTCAGATAATTTGAAGAAAATATGCCCTTTCCCTCCATTCCTCCTCTTTTCTTTTTCTTTTCTTCTTTTCCCTTTTATGCATCCTCATTAAAATGTTATTGTGAGTAAAATGACAAAGAAGATGCTAGTATTAAATTAAAACAACAAACAAGATGTTAAAATGTCCTAGTGCAACATGTGTCAACCGGTCGTGTAAAATGTCTAGCTCAGGGATTTGTTTCTTAGGGTGTTTGAACCCTGTATGGTTTGGTTTCCCACAGCAATCGATCTGGCGTGCGCCGACAAATATCAACCATAACGAGACAAGCTGAAGACGTGTGGTCTCGTCCCCGCTTTCAATCCTTTCCTTTACAAACTCTGGTACCAGCGAAAGGAGAACGAAATGAATGGATGATCCTAACACAGTGTGGTTGTGTTTATTCATATTTCTGGTTCACTTGCAAAAACGGACGTGTAAAAGCGAACCTATACACCAAAAAAATAATAAAATCAACATGTATTTGGTTCCAGACTCCAAGCAACGTGAAATAGTGGATATTGTCCTGGGTGAATAAACCTTTACAAATCATCAACACTTCATCTCACAAAGCATTAATGATGGACTGGCGTGTGAGGTTTAATTGTGGATCTCCAGAGTTGTATTATATTTCTGGAGAAAGTGTTTTGTATTACGGTCAACTTGGATTCACATGCACTAAAAACACAATCTACATTTATAGTCTTGAAATCAACAGAGTTGTGTGACATCGCAATTTGCCATAACCAGATACCATAGGATATGAAGGAGGAAGTGCCGTAAGTGAAATTCACAAACTGTCGCAAAACCAGTCTGGTGATTTTTTTTGAAAAGTGAATCTAAAACTATTGTTTAGTGTAAAACATGTCAAAGATTACCCAATAGCCTGTCAATTCATTAAATGATAGGCTGTTTCCTAAAAAAAAAAGAAACCTGTTATTCAGTGTAGTGAAGCCTCTCCTCCACTGACATCCATAAAAAAAACAGCCTCCAGCATCAAAGAACCAAACCACACAAAGACAGACAAAGCAATACGAATTAGGAAACCACCAGATAAAAAACAAACACTTCCATGTTTTTGCCACAGATATTAGTTCGATAGGTACACGATATAGCAATCATGTACGTCTGCGGCGCTTACTGCCCTCTACCTTACAATTGAAACACACTAAAGTATCAGACAACGCACACATGAAACATATCATGTGCACAGAACATGTGTCAGCACTTGCCTTCTAAGCTCACGCACAGTGCTGGTTGTATTGTAGTTACGTTGTAGGATGACCAAATACATGAAATGTAGTTAGTATGGAATATATGGTATATCTATTTCTGAGTGAAATTGCATGACACTTTATCTTGTTTTAAATAACTTACCAGTAAACATAACATTTTGAATCCAAAAAGCAAGAGAAAGAATCACCTGTGCTTTTTTGTATCACCTTATAATGAAATGCATTAAACATTACATTACACCGGGGTTAAGAACTGCAGTGGGTTGGTTGAGTTGATCAAAAAAAATCAAATGAATTAGGGATTTATGAATAAATTACTGCCGCTGTGTGAATAATACGCAATCATGTAATCCATAAAAAGTAACTAATCTGATTAGGAGCATTTTAAAAATGTAATATAAAATAATTACAAGTACATAATTTTTGGAATCTGAATACATAATCCAGATTACATGTAATCAGGTACTACCCAGAAAGGCTAACTGTCAGTTCTCAATAGTGAGGAAATATTGGGGGGTTCTTAAAACAAATGCATTACGGGGATTCACTATTAGTAGACGCTGCTGCTGAACACTGCTGAGAGATGCACAGACGCAGGTATTCACACACGCTTAATCTCTCTCTCATAAATGCATTAATAACTGTGTTAGTTTGCCGTCAATGACTCAAACCTACATTACTAGGTCTAAAATGCCGTTTTGGAATTAGCAACAAGGCGTGGGATGAGATGCGTAAGAAACTAGTCCTGCACACAAGAGTGTTTCAAGAACAGAACCTGACAAATGTCTCGAAATATAACATCTGAACAATGTCATTCAACGGCCTGTTGTAAACTATTCCTTACTTAGTGATGTTTTTAATCAGCGGTTTGGACTCTCATTCTGACAGCACCCACTGACTGCAGTTTTCTCCACATCTGTTTCATTGGAAGGGAAACAAAACTCTTTTTGTACTGGATGGCCTGAGGCGAGTACAAATTTCATTTTGGGGTGAACTATTCCTTCCAACGTAATTAGGAAATGTTGTTTGCAATGAATTTCTGGTAAATGATTTCAAATCGCCACACTCTTAAAAATAAAGGTGCTTCACGATGCCATAGAAGAACCTTTGGTCTCAACTGGTCCATACAGAACCTTTACATTGAAGAACCTTTCTGTTTCATCAACAAGGTATTGTTGTGGCACGAAAGAAGTTGAGTCATGATTTCTATAAAAGGTAAAGAAAGAGGTTCGGTTCTTTAAAGATTAACCTTTGACTGAATGTGTTCTTTGTTGCGAACAAAACATGGTTCCTTCGACGGCACACTTAGTTGATGAAGAACTTTTTAAGCACCTTTATTTTTTAAGAGTGCATGTAATAAAATCCACTTTATTATGTGAAACATCATGGAAATATATGAAGATGTTAGACACTTTGAAACTATATGGGTGTTTGTTATGCATATAAAATCGGGTTTAAAAAAGGTGTTTTAAAATTGAAAGACCGTTTCAGGTTAATGAACAAACAAAGGAACTTGCTAAATTAAACCAACGGTCTTTAAAAGGTTCAACAACTTCGTAAACATCAGTGAGTTGCGCAATCCTTACGGGACTTCAGACATAATGGTGAATCACTGCAGTGAAACGGTTTTCTCGATTTCTTGGTTTCTTTACTTTTCTGACTATCAAAACATCATAAAACACCTATTAACGTATAACACATTGCACTACCTATAAGAGAAGCATTATATATATATATATTATATTAGATTACTATATATATATTATATATATACCTGACTATAATATATATTTATATATATATATATTATATATATACGTATTATTAATTTATAATGTCTTACACTGTTTTTCCAAGACAATTGTTTCCTTAGTTACTAAGCATAAAAACATGTTTCTGCCAAACCTTTATGGTTAACCTCCACTCCTAAAATTCAGCTTTAAACAAACAAACTGAAATAGGCACCCTCTTCCCCACGAACAACAGGCCGCCACACTACAAAAACACTATTTAACATACTACCTAACTAATTTATGCACAAAAGGCTTTTCCTGTCCTATGACAACAGGGCTTAATATGTGGCAGAAGGAGTTTCTCAGAGACATTTGGTAACAATTTCAGCTTTAGCAGAGGTAGGGGGTATATGCCCTGAACACCTCATTAACCTGATTGGCAACACATCAGCACCTGGGGACATTAGCTGATAAACAAGCATCAGGACACATTCAGAGGGAGAACCCTGCTAAAAACTTTCCTCCCTTTAATCACCTCAAACTGTGCTTTTCTTTTCCCTACAGCCAAAGATGTTGTATGAACAAAACCGCTAACACCTGAAGAGCAAGTCTGGAAAACTCGTGTTATGAGTGCTCGTCTAAACTCACACGAACATTTAAAAATAATCCTGGCAACAGAAATGATATTGTTAAGAGTTCAACTCAAGCTGACATAATTCATGTTTCTGGTCTTATGGTGTATGATTCTTCTATCAATGCATGTTACTACACAGAAAATCACCCATCTTTGTAATATTTCATCATTACAAAGTCTCTACAGGTTTAGACACGGTTTTAGCAAACTCACACGCACATTATTCTGGTATATAACATCACTTTTCACCAACCAGTTCCTGATGGATACATTTGTCTGTAATTTGTTTAAACGATTGTCTTACTTGAAAGTACAAAGTTCTTGCTTTTCATTTAAAATAAACTACCATTCAAAAGTTTTTTTTATGTTATTTTTTTTTTTTAAGGTGTATTATGTCACAGGATGCATTTAATTAACATATTAACAACCAGAAATGTCTTACAATACATTTAAAATAATAATTTTCCATTTTAATATCTAGTAAAAAACATTCCTTTGATGCAAAGCTGTATTTTCAGTCTTTGGTGTCAAATGATCTGTCAGAAATCATTCTAATATATGCTGATCTGCTGCTTAAGAAACATTTATGATTAATGTTGAAAACCGTGATATATTCTTCAAGATTGTTTGATTAATAAAAAAGTTTTTTTTTAATTGTTTGAAATTTAAATCTTTTGAAACAAATATATTTACTGCATATACTGATTATCAATTTAATGCGTCCTTGCCAAATAAAATGTACTTTAAGTATTAATTTCTCAAACTTTTGAATGGTCGTGCATGTCTTGACTTCAGAGTTCAACTCTAATTCAGGTTATAAAAGAGTGAGCGACCAAGGGTTTAATCTTTAGGATTTTATTAAAATACCTTGTGGAATTTACCATCAGAGGTTACCATCACAAACATGATTGTTTTCTAATAAAAAAGTAAACAAAAACAAAAGTAAAGCTTAAGAGCCTAGTTACAGGATTTTTTTTTTTGTGTGGTTTTTACTTTTTTGCAGTCTGGTGATGGGGAGAAAAAAAAAATCAATTCACAACAAAAAGAAGGTAAGAGAAAGGAATAAAAAGTTCACATGTTGTAAAAATACATTTCCCAACTTCAATGTTACACGCAGTTCTATTAAAACATTCATTCTTCTGTTAGGTGTCAGTGCGACAAACACGCAGAGAAAAAGAGCAATAGAAAGGACAAATATCACAGAAGGACACTCACTGTTGAAAGATGGACTGTGTAGGAGAGCTCTGGAGATCTACAACATGATCTTCATTGGGATGGAGGACGCGTGTAACTGGCAGCTGTGGGATATGCGTGTATTACAACCCTGAGAGAGAAACTGACTGCTGCGAGTCCATATCTGTCCTCTCCAGCCTCCCTTCACAGACCAGATTTAACCACATCGGCGGCTCCTGAAAGGGTCTTTCATAGTGCCTGAGCATTTCACACCTCAAAGTGAAAGCCATTCGTGCTCTCCAAAAATATGCATCAAGCACACAGAGCAACATATGGCTAAAGAAAACAGCCTCCTCTCTCTTGCATGTGTGTTTGTGGGGGGGGGAGATTCACCGCAATCAACAACATTAAGGCAGCGAGGGGACCACGGGACGACGAGGGTGAAAGGATGGACCGAGACTCATCTTGAAATGTTTCAATACAACATGTTGAACACTGAATGACACAAACTTATTTCTTGGTTTTAACACAATGCACATCTCATATCAAAGCTGGATGATGCTGACGGCAAAGAAACACCACGGTAATGCTAGAAGAAACCCGAAAAATTCAAAAACGCTGTAGTATGGAGAAACCTTACAGAGCAGCTAGAATAAAGGGCATCACTTCAGTCTAGGAAAAGCTGCAGGTCACTCAAAATTCAACATCAAAACGTGGCCAATGGGAAGCGAGGGGGTGGGGCCTGATATGGTTATCATGCACGAATCCATGAGGATTGAGGACACTTACGACAACATCGGCTATCAAGAACGCATCCTCAATCGCAGTTTCAAACCTCCTCCGTTTATCAGCATACATCTCGACGAAGACGTGAAACTGTGCTCCTTTATACAGAGAATTACAAAAATCACAGATTAAGAACTTCCTAATGCTAAAGCCTGAGATTCAAACTACGTCTAATGAAACAATATAATAGACATCCTATGCATGGAGGGGGGAAAAACGCTTTATTTTGTCATTTGCGAATAACTGATGCACTGGATAAGCAGTCACACAAGGTCACATACATGCAGACGCATACACACCCCCTCAGAAATAGGAACCTATGATCTAAAAAAGCTGTACAAAGCCAGAAAGTTGAGCATACATTCAATATCTGTTACTGAGGTACTAGAAAGGCCTTTCTCTTTCTCAGAACGCTATCCCGAGACACTCTCTTAACGTTACCTTCTTTGGAAAGCAACCAGCGTTCCAGTGACCTAGCTTTTACATTCTTTCCACCTTATTTTCTGTGCTCTAAATTGTGAAAACGCAGAGAAAACGAAGGCTGATATCATAGAAGACGCCCATGAAAATGTCAAGCTCAGGGTATATGACCTGCATTAACTCGGCGACGTCACTCCCATCCTGAGTATCTGGAAGCGTGTCGACAGATGGTGCGGCCCACAACAGGTCCGTCTGATTTCCCGCTAACCCAGAGGTGCCCAAACTCGGTCCTTCGAGGGCCGGTGTCCTGAAGAGTTTAGCTCCAACCCCAATTAAACACACCTGAACCAGCTAATCAAGCTCTTACTAGGCATACTAGAAACTTGAAGGCTGGTGTGTTGAGGCAAGTTGGAGCTAAACTCTGCAGGACACCGGCCATCCAGGACCGAGCTTGGGCACCCCTGCGCTAACCCTTCACGAGAGGCTCTCTGTGGGGGAAGAGAGTCGTTGCCGCCACCTGCTGGCCTTCAACGCTACTGCAGCCTCCGGAGCACCAGGACTTCCTCACAAAAAGGTGGACGAAGCGGAGTTTGTCAGGCCTGTATGAAAATGTGTTTGTGAGTGTGTGTTAAGAGTTTAAGTGCCTTGTGGGAAGGAGGAAGGGCAGGGCAGACGGGTGGATGCGCTACACAGTGATTTCATGGGAATTGATGGAGGACGAGTGTGCCTCGCCGCGTCACAAAGAGAAGGCCTAATTGGAAAAAGGAGGCACAAGGAGGAAGTACAGCAAGATATAATCCAGGCCAGAGAGAAGATATGGAAAAACAAGGCAAATATTCTTCAAATGGCTACGAATAAAATAAAAAAAAGGTGCCAATGTTATCAGCTTAGCTATGGTGGATCTCAGTATGAGTCAAGCGGAGGTCAATGCTGTACGCACACATTGTAAAAAGAGCATTTTTTTAGGCTAGGTCAAATCTTGCAGATATGTCTTAAGTTAGAGATGCTATACACTATGAATATGGCTTTGTTTGAAATTTGCATTTATGAAGCTGGCTGCCTACGAGCAATCTCCCATCATCATCATCATCATCATTCACAAGCAGTGCACAAAATAAAATCAAGTCGGCTATCACGAGACGATGGAATCTCACGTATGCGTTTTCAATGACACTGTTATGCAGACCTCAGGCATTACGGACGCTGTAAATCTTGTGACTTAAAAGTGGAGCACATGATCAAACCCCCAACAGCTCTGGGGGCGAAGCTCTTGTTTTCTGCAAAAATAAAGAGAAGGAGAGAGAGAGGATGGACAAATCTAGAAGATGCCTTCCACATGAAGAGAGAGTGAGAGGAACGTGAGACATCTGAGCTCTTCCCATGGACTGTTACTCTTAGCCACGGGCCATAGCCATTAGCCTTGATCTCCATTATTGAACACCAGCTGTGAAATAATTTTATTATAAATAAATAATAAAATGCTGAATTTAAAGACGGTAGCCAGCTGATGCTTTGTTTTGATGATCAAATGTTTGCTAAGATGGGACAGGTTGAGAAGGTTTTACAAATGTATGCTAGGAAGAGGATGGGCAGGGGACGAAGGAAAGAAAACAAGGTCCATGCGTTTATTTCCACGCTGTTAAAACAGATAAGAAAAGAACAGAACAGAAATGTAAGAAACACTAATCGGAAACAAACTCCAACTAGTCCAGAGTAGATACAAAGCAAAGGAACTGGGATTTCGTAGCTTAGAAATAGTGTGTATCAACCCAATTATTGAATCCTTGAGAAGTTATTGCTTTCTGCCAAAGTGAACAATAGAGGAGACCGAGTGGAAATGAGGGGTACGTTCGGGGTACAGGGTTTCACTCCTAGGTTTGTACACGTGTTCTGTTGGACTGGGGTGACCCAAGGTCACATCGAAAGCAGGGGTGTCAGTCCCCCCCGGGTGAGGTGAAAGGGCATCGATCAGGGCAAAGATGGAATGTGCTGGGATGCTATTGGTCGGAAGGGATGTCTCTGTCCGCCTCGGCCTTGGAGGGTTGCCCGGGCGAGGGGGTATGAGGCGGGTGTGAGACTGGGGCGATGCCGTGGGCCAGGGGCAGAGATCCAGCCACAATGCCCTCCACTCCTGCCCCGGCTCCAGGCAGCCCGCCCGCTGCTACGCCAATCAGCCCTGCAGGGAACCTACGACAGAGACATGTTTTCACTCTCTCAAACACGCCGAGATCACCGTAAGAATCGGGCCATGCGCCGATAAATCGAGGCAGAATCGATTCGTGGATTGATTCTGAGATCTTCCGAATGCATCTGCGATTCTCTCTGGAATTGAATCTGAGCTTAGATTTTAACAGCAGATGGCGCTCTAATCTAGTTTTTATCCACACACTCAGTGCTAATGAAGAGGAGTGCTGAAGAGCGCTTGTGCGTTTGGATGAGTATGATTATGAGTATGCTTTTATGACTCGAGATTAATGGAAACAGAGCCCACTGTGAACACCCTTGTTATTCGCTTCATTATTATTTTTGGTTCAAATGTTTGTAAGGATTTGGAAACGAGCAGAGTATGGCGGTTTCTAAAAGCATGTAGTGCCATCTGCTGTTGAAAACTAAGCTCAGAATCGACTCGAGAAAGAATCGCGATGCATTCGGAAAATCTAATGCCGAATAATTTCTCGATTCGCGATGCATCAATTTATTTCCGAGCCCTAGTAAAAGCACTAATGGCAGACAGGAGGGACGTGTAGTTACCTATAGGCTGCAGCTCCGTTGAGTTCAGAGTGAACGGTGGTGGCCTCCATAGACGGCCACTGAGAGGCTGCCATCAAATACTCCTTATTCACGCAGTTCTTCAGACTGTCTGGGATACGACCTGCACACACACAAGAGAGCGCAGTGTCATTTGGACCCATGCAAAAACTGGCTACAGCTCAATTAGAACTGCACATGAATACTTCAATGTTTTGTATTACTCTGGCATGTTTTGCAACTAGGGATGGGAAGATTCCCAGATTCGCTCTGTGCATCGGCATAAAAAGTTAATGCGATGCATCCGTTTAAAAAGTGTGCATCAGCTACAAGTTGTCATTTATATCGCGATGCATCGTTTGTAACATATTTGCATCGGTAAAAAACGATTTATATATAATTACTAGTGGATGCACTATACTTTTATTATTTAGAAAGTGACCAATAATCTGTGACTAACATTTTATACGTAGATTGATTTCTCCTCCGCTGCTGCTGCGTGAATATGACACATCACAACACCAAGGAGACCCGAGGAAAAACTGGGATTAAAGTCCAAAACCTGACTTAAAAATAACCTAACAAATCAATCGGAACTAAAGCGTTTTCATAAACGACAATTTAAATTCACGCAATCTCACTAATTTGTGCACGCTTATTCTTAAGCAGACCTTAATGTCGATCATGGAAAAATTTTGCTGTCAGGAGTGGGCGAGGCTAACGCGAGTGAACGAGCGCTGCTGCGAGCATGCACACTAAACAGACGGAGCGCAATCGAATTGTAGCGCAATAATTCTGAGTAAAATATAATTTTTTCTAAAATATTTGTTGTTGGACATTAATGTGTCTTTTTTTTTTTTTTGGTTTGTAGAATTTTAAACCTACATATAAAAGTGTATTTTTATGACAGCAGTAACTGTAAGTGGACTATTGTAATGGGTCAATCAAATGTAAGATAGTAGGCTGCTAATTACTAAGCTCAAATGAGTTAGTGTGTTTCTTATAGCAGGTAAAATTTAGTCATTTTCTTTATTATTTATTTTCATTTTTATTTATTCAGCGATTTTAACTTTTAATTTAGTTATTTTAATGTTTTACAGAGCATTTTTAGATTGTAATGTTCTAATATTCTGCTATCTGTTCTGCAAACTATAAAAAGTACAGCTGTCATAAAACCAGATAGAAAGGCTGCATGGCTATAAAAAAAAAGTCAAATAATAGTATGTGAGACAGTTGTGGTAATATCACTATGTTCTTATTGGTCAGTAGAGGAGTTTAGCTTAGCCTGACAGTTAAACTGCTTTAGACCAGGTTAGTTTCCCAGCATAAGTTGCCACGGTGACTAAGCTTGATCTATGCATATGTTAAATTTTCTTTATGGAACCAAATCATTTGACTATGAGTCAGACTAACTGAAATAAGCCTGGCTTGAAACAGGCCTCGAGGCATTAAAAGTGATAATATTTTCTCCATTGCATTGCATCGAATCGCATTGTGTTGAATCGAATCGAAATCGGATCGCACTGCATCATAATAGGGATGAATCGTATGCATCGCATCGGCAGCTGCTTCATATGTATCTTTAATGTATCGTATCATTGGCTATGCATCGAGATGCGTATCGTATCGGCCTGAGTCATGAGATGCACATCCTTATTTGCAACACTTATTATAGAATGAACAATACGCTTTTTATTCACAGCAGGCAGTTTTCTGACCTGTGATGGCTCTGCGAACCTCCCGCGCCGCCTCCTCTCTGGCCTCAATGGAGGCCTGTTCACTGTACCAGGATGTGTGTGGGGTACAGATAAGATTTGGGGCATCCTTCAGTGGGCCCTGAGAGAAACTGTTGAAGAAAATGGAGTTAGTGTCATGATAGAAAAAAAATAACCTCCAGTGTAAGGGCTTTGACAGGCCAATTGTTGAATGTGGATTAGACAATAATTTCATAGTAGTTTAGTGAAACTGAAAATTACTGTTCCAGTAACATTTCAGAATAATAATGAAAGCAAACAGGAAACTTGAGTCCCTCACCTGAAGGGCTCCGTCTCATGGACGTCCAGGGCTGCTCCCCGTATTCTGCCCTCTTTCAGAGCCTGGGCCAGAGCCTTCTCATCCACCAGACCGCCACGCGCCGTGTTCACGAGGAAGGCGCCCTGACGCATCTACAAATAAGAGCATTAATAGATATTAAAAGGAAGCCAAATTCAACTAGCTTATAAGAGTTTTCACACTTGGTTAATTTCCACATCAATCTCCCAGGGTTCCTACACATTATTATTCCTACACAGCATTAATTTCAGCATTATATTTGGTATATAGTGCAGTCATCTGTAAATATTTTTATTTTCTTAGTTTTTTTTTTTATTGATTTGTGACAACATAGAACCCCTAAAATAAATATATAGTCAAACCAAAATTTATTCAGACACCTTCAACATTCACATTATCACAGTTTATTCACTATAATTTAGAAAATGGTAATAAAACATGACAAGAACTCAAAGTTAAACTGTGTCAGAACAAATTCATCTTGATAATGTCAGATAACTTTGATAGGAAGGTATGTAATGAATAAGGTTAAATAGCTTTTTACTGGTAGTCTACTGTATGAAGAATTTTTGGGTATAACATGTCACAGTTTACTTTCTTTTGCTATCCTCACTTACATAAATGAACTATACTGACTTATCATGCACACAAACATTTTTTGTGCCCTCGAGAAACTATTCAGGTGCGCATGAGAATTTTTGGCACGCTTACACATTATAATTTCTAGTTTAATATAACCTGCATCACTGCCATCTTACTATGAATAAAACGAGAGCATGGATGCACATGAATTAAAGAGATTTACTTGCTCAAAATTTGTCTTTTCTTATGGTAGTACCTCTAATATCAAGGCCTAATGTCCAATTTAACACATCCTCTGTGGCAGCGCAGAAACCATGACACAAAATGGGCTGATGTCACAATAGGTGGCTCAGTGTGCATTGTCCTATATGATAAGTTTAATGGTTGCTTGTGCACACATAAAAGTCTGTATACTTGAGGCATGTAATAAGGCTGGGTTGACACAAATTTCACGATTCGATTCTCATTCACAAGCTTGCGATTCGTTTACCAAGTTTTTACAATAGTAAAGTTAGTTACATATTAATATTTCTACTTCAATTTGTTTTTTTTATATAAACATTTAAATGGTGACTGTCACAAAAACTTGACGGATTTATTCAAACATAGGCCGTCGCAATAATCAATTTCCACGTTATCGTGCAATATATGTACATGACCTCAATAATTTTTTGTGACGCAATATATCGTCCATTATATTTACTTAAAAATTAATGTCATTATGTTTTGTACATTCCACTTGTGCCTGTGTCTTTTGCAGCTTCTCGTACATAAAGTGGTGTAGTCATGAGGTGCTAGTTCACATTTAAAAAATGCTTCTACAAAAAAAGTTTCATCTGCAGATATGGCCTTGTTTAGGGATCTGTGCCTTTGTGCATACGGACATCTGACTGCTAGTAGTGATTGTGTTTTTCAGCAATACTGTGCACCCCTTAATTTACAGAGAAAAGAAGGTAAGGGAAAAATATGTAGATGGAAAAATCTCCATACAAGCGGTTTTCTTTTTTTTTTTACTTGTTCCTTTGCACTTTTTGTTAGAAAATGTTATTCAGGTTTTTTTAAGGTATCTAAT
Organism: Sinocyclocheilus anophthalmus; assembly: GCA_018155175.1. Classification (NCBI taxonomy): domain Eukaryota; kingdom Metazoa; phylum Chordata; class Actinopteri; order Cypriniformes; family Cyprinidae; genus Sinocyclocheilus; species Sinocyclocheilus anophthalmus. The sequence continues at coordinate 81,910 of JADLZN010009685.1, read as the reverse complement.
ATTTTGATACTTATTTTCCGTGATCTAAATATTCTTAAAAATGTAAAGTTTGTTGTCATTTGGAAGTGTGTAGGCCTTCTTGCATTATTATGCTGTTACATTATGATTATACAGTGGGTACGGAAAGTATTCAGACCCCCTTAAATTTTTCACGTGTCTTTGTATATGCACCATTTGCTAAAATCTTTAAGGTTCATTTTTTTTTTTCCTCATTAATGCTAACACACCCCATATTGACAAAAAACCACAGAATTGTTGACATTTTTGCAGATTATTAAAAAAGAAAAACTGAAATATCAGATGGTCCTATGTATTCAGACCCTTTGCTCAGTATTTTGATCTAATACAGCCATGAGTCCTTTTTGGGAAAGATGCAACAAGTTTTTTCACACCTGGATTTGGGGATTCTCTGCTATTCCTCCTTGCAGATCCTCTCCATTTCTGTCAGGTTGGATAGTAAACGTTGGTGGACAGCCATTTTTAGGTCTCTCCAGAGATGCTCAATTTGTTTTTAAGTCAGGGCTCTGGCTGGGCCATTCAAGAAGTCACAGAGTTGTTGTGAAGCCACTCCTTCGTTATTTTAGCTGGGTGCTTAGGGTCATTGTCTTGTTGGAAGGTAAACCTTCGGCCCAGTCTGAGGTCCTAGCACTCTGGAGAAGGTTTTCGTCCCAGGATATCCCTGTACTTGGGATATCTTTCTTTCCCTCGATTGCAACCAGGCGTCCTGTCCCTGCAGCTGAAAAACACCCCCACAGCATGATGCTGCACCACCATGCTTCACTGTTGTGACTGTACTGGACAGGTGACGAGCAGTGCCTGGTTTTCTCCACACATACCGCTTAGACTTAAGGCCAAAAAGTTCTATCTTGGTCTCATCAGACCAGAGAATTTTATTTCTCACCATCTTGGAGTCCTCCGTGCGGGTTTTCATGTGTCTTGCACTGATGAGAGGCTTCCGTCGGGCCACTCTGCTATAAAGTCCCGACTGGTGGAGGGCTGCAGTGATTTTTGACTTTCTACAACTTTCTCCCATCTCAACAGTTTCTCGACTGCATCTCTGGAGCTCAGCCACAGTGATCTTTGGGGTCTTCTTTACCTCTCTCACCAAGGCTCTTCCTCCCCCGATAGCTCAGTTTGGCCTGACGGCCAGCTCTAGGAAGGGTTCTGGTCGTCCCAAGCGTCTTCCATTTAAGGAATGGAGGCCTCTGTGCTCTTGGGAACCTTAAGTGCATCAGAATTTTTTTTTGTAACCTTGGCCAGATCTGTGCCTTGCCACAAGTCTGTCTCTGACTCTGCAGGCAGTTCCTTTGACCTCATGATTCTCATTGGCTCTGACATGCACTGTGAGCTGTAAGGTCTTATACAGGTGTGTGGCTTTCTTAATCAAGTCCAATCAGTATAATCAAGCACAGCTGGATTCAAATGAAGGTGTATAACCATCTCAAGAATGATCAGAAGAAATGGACAGCACCTTAGTTAAATATATGAGTGTCACAGCAAAGGGTCTGAATACTTAGACCATGTGATATTTCAGTTTTTCTTTTTAATAAATCTGCAAAAATGTCAAAATTCTGTGTTCTGTGTTTTTCTGTCAATATGGGGTTTTGTGTGTACATTAATGAGGAAAAAAACTTAACTTAAATGATTTTAGCAAATGGCTGCAGTATAACAAAGAGTGAAAATTTAAGGGGGTCTGAATACTTTCCGTACCCACTGTATATTCAGTGGCATAAAATGGTCTTTAAAATGCCAATAATATCGCTTATCGCAATTATTTCTGGGGCAATATATCGCACAACAAAAGTTGTTATCGTGACGAGGCCTAATTCAACAAACATAAATTAAACATTAGAACAGTAAAAATTATAATGAATATGGTGCATATATTAAGCAAAATGCCCCCTCTACAGTTTATTTTTCTATCTGACTAATGAATTATGGTCACCGAATACGTTTTTTTTTCTGAGGTAAATGTGACGTTACATGACGCTACAGCAATCTGTCACTCCACATTAAACAATGCCAAAACAGCATTTATTGTTTAAATACTGCAATACAAAGGACAGAATTTGAAATCTGAGACTTTGTTTCATATTAAAAGTACCAAAGCACAATGCTTATTGGATGGGAAGTGCCCTTCAAAGTTCTGTCCCATTAGCTGAAAACAGGCTAGACTAATCGATTCTTGGGATTTAAGAATCGTTCCGTAAAAATGAGAATCGATTATTATCGAGATATCAATATTTTTTACCCAGCCCTACAGGTGTAATCAGTGCTACAAATATTGTGAGAAAAAAACCAAAATGCTTATGACCTGCATTTTGCCTAATTAAAAAGTGCACGTTGAGTTCATTCAATCGTGTTTGACAATCACTAAAGAATCACTAAACATCTGCCATGAAAACACTTCTTGTGTGATACATTTATTTTCATTAAATTCTTAGTTTTCTATTATAAACTAAATAGGGGCAAAAGTCTGGAAATGCAAATATATTTTTCCATACTCTGCTTTCTTTTTCCCATACTTTTCCAGACCTGGAATTTACTAAAATCAAATTCCATACTTTCCCAAACCGCATAGGAACCCTGATCTCCTGAAACCACAGGTCTCTTTTTACAGCAAGCTATTCTGCACTCAAAACAGTGCGTTTTCTATCTAGCAGCACCTGCAGCTAAGCAACTACACTGTTTGCATCACTTTTTCACCATTTTTGCTTCCTTCCGAGTCCTTATCTGTGGAGGAGAGAGTGCTGTTCTCTGTGTTGTATTGAAATAGTTGTGCAGAATAAACTTTTCCATTTATCTTGGAAATAAATGTGTAATGCACATGGCATCGCCAGTTTACTTTTGAAAATCAGGCCGGATTGGCGTCATACCAACTGCAAGTCCACATGAACCATAATCCAGCAATGGGTGCGGTTCCGTTGCGTAAACCCAAGTAAAAAAAAAAAAACAGCTTTCTCATGAAGCAAATGAGTCAAACTCTGATGTCAAACAGACCCAGGTCCATACCAAAAGCAGTCAGAGAACCGAACGGCTCCCACAGTGCTGTTTAATGAGAAGAGTATTGAGTTTGTACCTGTTTGATGGTGAAGTCGTTGATGAGGTGGTGGTTGTGCTCATTTAGGCTGCAGTGTAGCGACACACAGTCTGAGTGGATGAGCAGGTCCTGTAGTGTCGCCATGCGCTGGAGCCCTAGTGATCGCTCCACCCCATCCGGCAGGTACGGGTCATAGAATATCACTCCAAACCCAAAGGCCTTCGCCCTCAGAGCAACTGCTTGGCCAATACGTCCTAAAAACAGCCATCATAAGAAATTGTTTTAGTCTCAGTTTGGACCACATTACTAACCTCAAATCAGTTAAAACTGAGATTAGATTGAGGTTCAGAAAAGAAGACTCACTGATGATTCATTTTAAAACAAGGCACCCCAGGTAAATTTGGTTTAAAAAAAATAAACAAGTAAATAAATAAACAACACCATACTCCCCAAGTTTGATTGATTACATCAAGAATTGCAAACATTTTTTGTATTGCAAGTTTTCTGAAAATGTTTAAATATGAAAACTACACATTATCTAATTAAAGATGCACTAGTTCTCATACATTTCCAGAACAGAAATATGAACATGGATAAAGCCAGGTTCTAAATTCATGTTACAATTCACGTTTTGATGTGATCAATCAATTTGACGGCACTAGAACAAACCCTTTGTAAAAATATTTCAAAATATAAACAGGAATAAAACTATAACGTTTGGTGTAAGTGATACTAAAGTGGAGATTTACAGGAGAAATTGAAAACCTCATTGAAAAAAAATGTCCTTTAAAGATATTATTGTAACAGAGTCTACAGATGCAAATAGACAGTGCATTGCAAACCACACATTATGAACGCCAAAAAGCTCACAATTTCAAAATTGACCAGTGCATGAAAAAAAAAAAAAAACAACTTGAAAAAACACATTTTGCCTGTAGTGTCTTGCTTAAGTGTTTTTTATTTATTTATAAATATTTAGTTATTTTAATATTTAGTTAAAATTAAGCTGCAGTTTGTCTCGTTTTATATTTAGTAGTACAACTTATATTCTAGTTATTTTATAGGTATAGAAGTTACATTTGCTGTCAGTTGTTGCCTTAATTGAGCTGATTCTTTGAGCCCCGAGTAAAACGCATCAGGACTCACCCAGTCCAATGATGCCCAGCGTTTCCCCTCGAACACGTGCTGCGCCTCCGGCCACCTCCCGGATCTGCTCCACGCTGGAGGCACGGGTGCCCTCGCGCAGAGCCTGATGCATCCAGGTGACGCGGCGGTACAGATTCAGAATTAGACACATGGTGGTGTCTGCCGTCTCCTCCACAGATGCGGCTGGCACATTACACACTGCTATACCTGTTTAAGACAAAGAACCAGTATAAACGGTTAGTTTGTCTGAAACTCACACAGTCAAACACAATTATTTCACAACACAGGAACAAAACTCACCCAGCTCTGCTGCAGCTTTAATATCCACATTGTCAAAACCACTGCCAATCCTCACAATGACCCGAAGACCTTTGAACTTGTCCAGGTCGTCTCGCGAGAGCGTGATGGTGTGGTAGAGCAAAGCTGCAACAGCCTCATTTAAGACCTGCAGCAGCATGAAATGCTCGGAGTAAAAACCTATGAAATGTATAAAGGCCTGAGATATGGCCACGATCTGTGACTTTACCTTCTCGTGGATCTCCTGGGTGGACTGGGCGTCACAGAAGGCCACGGTGGCCACGTCCTTCAGGATGGGCATCTCCACTGTACAGTCCCGGCCATCCAGCAGCGCCACCAAAGGACGAGGGTGCATGGGGCCATTGAGGATGGGTGGTCGAATGCCTGCAGGACACCCAGAATAACCTTATTAATAATTTCTTACATGTAATGGGAACTCAAATTGTTCAAATACCTACAATTCTGGACACTCTACATTGTGTTCATTACATGTATCTATAGCTAGGTTTGCATCAGCCTGTTTTTAATCACATCAGAAACGAGTGATGGAAACGACAAATTTCAAATAATTTAATTTGCAAAAAAGTTTACACAAGGTGGTTTTTGCTTGAGGTGGTTTTTGACTTGTGCGAAAAAGAGTTAATGCGAATAATGGGACATGGAAACGCATTTGCCGAGTAAATTTCTCCATGCGCATCAAAAATAGTAATGTAACTTTGCGCCATGGGACAGCATATCTTGACTGACCAGCGGTCTGATCTCGTTCCACAGCATCTGAAAAGTTATGGTCATTTTAAAGTGCCCGAGCAAAGTCTGTCATCAAAGCATGTGTGTATAATTGCCTCCCAGAACTATTACACGACTTCCAAAAGCAATGACCGCATTTATTTTGTTTCGTCTGCTCACTCTGAGGTGCAAGTAATTTATTATATATGAAAATTATTATATTCAGTGGCTTCTCCTACTTTTCTTAGTGATATATATATAGTGCCAGTTTACCAGGAAGTGACGATTTCGTTCTTTGACTTGTGGATAGAAACGGTGCAAATGTTTTATGCAATATTTCAATTTTGCGCATAAGTTAAATTAGCAATTTAGCATGGAAACCTGGCTAATAAGCAGACATTTTAAAACCAGCTTGGCTTTTGGATGCTACTCATGTTAATAAACAACCGCAGCATCTGCAATCATCTGCAACCAGGATTCACTTCAAGATTCATTAAACCAGATAAGGTGATATATGATCGGTTGACTGATTTTAAAGGCTTTCAGTTTCCTCTTAGCAATGCTGGCCAACTGTTAAACTGCATTCAATAAATACCCTGTAAAAACATCCTAAATCATGAGGCTACCAAGACTACCAGCATTGCTACCAAAAGGCCATATCAATTGACGCCAAACTATTACAAAGCCATAGAGAATTACATATTTTGAATGTTAGTGGCCTCAAATTCCAGGAAACTGTTTTATGATCATTACTTATCATGAGGCAAGACAACAGCTTCTAATAACTCCAGGGTCCACCCCAACCTGACAAACGAAAGTGTGAGCAGGGGACAGAGGGAGGGAAGGAGATGAGGAAAGGGGGCAGGGAGTCTTCACATGACTCATAATGACCTACATTCAACAGACTGGAGGCTAAATTATCTTTGTCTTCATCCTACTACTAAACCATCACTACCCACTTCTGGTCGAATACATCAGATATAGAAAGCTTTAAATAAATATAGAAACAAGGGATAATAAATTCTCTCATCTACTCACTCTTATGTCATTGTATTTATTTTGAAAATAAAATTTGTTTGTGACCAATAAGTTTTGGTGTCTGGCCATTGACTTTAATTGAAATCTCAGAGACATTTCTCAAAATATCTACTTTTGTGAAAGTCAGTCATTCCGGTATGGAATGATATGAGGGCAAGTAAATGACCATTTAAATTTTTGATGAACTCCCTCTTTAAGATGACATGTAAATTTCAACATTTGTGAGCCCTGCATTCTATTCTACTCTATTACACTATATCTAGTGGTAAAATAACATTGTGCACATCTCGATCATAGTAATATCACTAGAAGAACAAAACACCATCAAGGATTGAAAGCTACTTAATCAACCATCAACAAGTTCAGAATAACCATGGGTGACATTAGGGGGGGTCAGGGGGGACAAGTTGTTAGTCATGTTATCCCCCCAAATTGTAAGTCATGGAATCCCTGATGTCAGCCCCGCTGCAACTGGAGTGCTTGGCCAAGCGCTAAATACCCTAAACGTGTTTTTGCAGCGTTGAGCAATGTAACCAATCACAGATATCTGTTGATTTCTTGAACGCAATGGTCAATCAGAAACGTTTTGTCAGAATTCACTCACCGCTGAAAGCGCCGCAGTTTTTAAGTGCACTTTTGCACACTCGTGAATCATCTCATGACTAACTTGCAAACGCGATGTTAATAAGAGATTAATTGTGCAGTTTAGAGAGCTTCATTGATTATAATGGAACTTTGTAAGATCACGATGAGCGAAGATGAGTGATGCTTTTTAGTGATAAAGGAAGTGCACTTTGCGCACTTTCTAGGGTATAATCCATTCAGAATTTGTATGAAACTTTCGTTTTTCGGACACACAGGCTACTACACCATGCAAAGTTTCGGGAATGACATCCACATATTTATGCGGGATTCACTCTCAGAATAGCAGTGGTTTGCAATGGACGGAACATAAAATATGTTGATTTAATTCTGGAACCAGTTCAGGCCAAACCTCCACAGAGAGCACGTGTCCCGAATGAGATCTAATTCACGGACCAAAAACGTGTGTAAACTTTATTGAGATCGGGACATATCAACCAGGAATTTAATTTAATTTCCAGTAACGGTCGGTAGAAAGTTCAGCAATGAATGGTGTGCGATTTATGACAGAATATAGTCCCTTGCGTGTCTCGCCTTTGGTAACAACGATTCAAAATGGAAAAATTTCAAATGACACGGGAAAAAGACACGGAAAACTTCAGGGAACATCAGAAAAGCAGCATTCAAAAAAATTTTTAAAAATGAAAGGCCATCAACTGACAAACGGGAAGTATCACCATTCAAGTCAGCAGGAATAGCCAAAGCTAGTTCACAGTTTACTAAACGGTGGCAACCTCTAAGTTATTCTTGACTGTGTGTGTTGGATTGACTGCTTTGATGCGTTGCAATACGGTAGGGCATTGTTTTGATGCTTACATCAGAAAAAAAAATCTTTTGCTTTTATTTATTCATTTAATTTGAATTTGTATTGATTTTATTTTTATTTTTTGCCCCCCCCTGACTCAAGAGTCAAATGTCGCCCATGAGAATAACTATTACATATTAATTGTAATATCCAATTTAAAGCACAACTGCTTTAAACGTGTTTTGAGGCAACTTTCATTTTAGTGTGATAATCTGCAGATATCGTTTTTTTTGTAAAGTCCATGAAAGTTTAGTTATCTGGCCTATGTATTAGCTGACGATCCATTAATAACCCTACTAAAGGTCTGCACTTACCTTCCACACATCCCTAAGAAACATGTTTGATAAAGAATCTAGTGGTCCATTCTGAGTACATATTGATTTGAACGTGCCTACTAAGAACCTGTCGCTTACAAATGCATCTCTGCACATTAAAGCACTGTTGCCACTTGTTTTAGATCGAACTACAGAACATAATAGTTGGCAACATAGTATAAAAGACACTTTGAAAATGCAATACAGCATCATTACAAAACAGAATCCCAAATTAAAGAAAATTGGTACTACAGGCCAAACAATATATATATATGTATATATGAAAAAAAAACTCCTTCTCACAAAACAGCACTGTATTCACTGCATACATGGCACGTGACAGGGACTTCACAGAAACAGTGAGTATGTGAAAGCAAGTATTTTAGAACACAGTCACAACTGACTGCAAAAAAGCAGTGATGGCTTTTTTTTTGTTAATAGTTGCACATTCTTTTAAATCGGCAGGGTAAAGAGCTGACATGTCAGACAATGAGGAACTTCTGCCTGTCACAGCCAAACACAGAACAACTACAGGAAGGACATTTCTGAGCAAACACAAAAACAAATCCAGCCTGGGACAAATTTCCCAAACCTACGACTTGTGCAAGAGAACAGGATTCCCAGGACGAGACACAAAGGATGCAATAGGAGAACTTAATTAATCAGTGCCATCAGATTCCCATCATGCATCAGGATGTTCTGTGCACCACAATCATTAAACTGCATAACATAACATAAACAGTGCAGCAAATGGCAAAATTCATCACGGCATCACTGGAACTGCCCATTTTAAGAGATGCAATGAGGCGGCATGTACCAGAAATATCGCACAACGAAGTGTGAGATTTTGCTCATCATATAATTAAGATCTCATTATCACACTCGTCTAAGAATAGCAGTGTGGAAATGGGTGTTGAACCATTCATTCAAGAACTCACAAATCCCAAAACCTATTTCTGCTAAACGATGCTCGCGTAAAACCGATGGGGACGAGGAGGTTGCTGAGGAACAGCAACCCTCTACATTGAGAGGAAATCACGTCAAGCGATCTGCGCTATCTTTCAATTAATCTCAATGGACGTGCAGCGCACCTATATTTGACGTACCGTAAACTGCAGTGTGAAGGCACACGACTCGCCGTAGCTTTGTCTCACACACAAGCAGAGAGAGAGACAGAGCGAGAGAGTCTTACACACCATGCAGAATTAATGTGCTACATGTAAACTATATTTTTTGTATTTTCCCGTCAAAATAACAGAGTTCCTTTGGAATTCTTCAGCTTTTAAGAACTGCCGGGTTTTCTGGTAGTAGGCGGAACTAATGCGCAAACGACAATCTCATTGGCTGGTGCTCACCTATTATCATCCCCGTTTTAATTTCAGCAAATCAGTTCGAGCGAACGCACACAACCTGATTAATATTGAGTGTGTTTTATATTGTTCTTAGTAGAATTAGTATCATCTTATCAGTATTAGTTAGTTTTTTCCCATTTTTTTTTACTGAAACACTGAATGACCAAAAAGCACCACCACCAGTCCTAAGTTCAGTTAAAATAACTAATATGCATTCATACATAGTTACCACATTTTAATTGTAATTACTAAAGTTTAATAATTAAATAATACTTGATTATCATATTATAATGCTTGACTGACTGATGTTAAGTGTTCTTTCAGATATTTAAAAAGCTGTGCCATTTTACAAACATTATTTATATTTATATATATACAGTATATATATATTAGGGCTGGGTAAAAAATATTGATTTCTCGATTTTAATTGATTCTCATTTTTTTCCAAACGATATCGATTCTTAAATCCCAAGAATCGGTTAGTCTAGCCTGTTTTCAGTTAATGGACGGACCATTGAAGCACACTTCCCATCCAATAAATCGCAATAATCATTGTGCTTTGGTACTTTTAATATGAAAAAGTCTCAGATTTCAAATTCTGTCCAATGTATTGCAGTATTTAAACAATAAATTACGTTTTGGCGCTGTTTAATGTGGAGTGACAAATCGCTGTAGTGCCTCAGTTCACAAAAGCGGCCCGCAGCGCGTAGCGCACGTGAACCGATCATCTCCTCCCCATTAATACCAGTTTCAGCACAAAATAAACAAGCCTAAACATCAGAAGGTACGTTAAAAGAAAGAGTACAAATTTACAATCCTTATCATGTCTCATGTAATCTCTCAATTAGTGTTTCAGCCACACAAAGATGTCAATATAACGGCTTGTAAACAATGTAACGTCACATTTACCTCAGAAATAAACATATTCGGTGACCATAAACTCATTATTAAGCTAGAAAAATAAACTGTAGAGATATATTTTTGCTAAATATATGCACCATATAAATTTATTATAATTTTTACTTTGCTTCATCTTTTAATTTATATATTTTGTTATATAAAAAAATTAATTGAAGTATAAATATTATTATGTAATTGTAACTTTTATTATAAAAACTTCATTAAGTGTAATTTAAGCAATTGTATAGCCTAAAGAAAATCAGTCAGTTTTAACCTTCAATATTGTAGTAATGTACCAACTGACTTTCATGTATATTTTACAGCATTAGTTAAGAGAATTTTTTTCCTGAGAAAATTTGGCATGTACTGTACCTGATATATATATTCAAAATAATCGATATTGAATTGAATCGCAAGCTTGTGAATCATAATCGAATTGTGAAATTTGTCAAAACCCAGCCCTATATATTATGTCCACAATCGTGTGCCCACAGACATTAAATTCTCACACATATACACACACATTACATATATACAAACACACTAATATATACACATACACCCACACAATTATACAATACACCACACCCACACATCTATACACAAAAATACGTATCCACAACACATATATACACACATCTACACCATATATATCTATATATACACATATACAGATATATATATATATCGATATATATATATATATATATATATATAGAATAATATATATATATACATATATAATATATACATATTACATATATACATTATACATATATACATGTATATATATAGATCCTATATATTACACAAACACACAATAGGGTTGCATCGGCACTAGTCGAATCATGACGCTTTAAGCTTGATGTTGACTAGTCGCTGGTCCTATAGAGGGCACAACTGGATAAGAAATCTTTGAAGGACTTCCTTATTTACGCTCCGTTTCCAAACAGTTAAAATGACAAAATAAATGCATACTCTGAAAGCGCTCCAAAAGACATGTGTGATTATATTACTGGATGCTCGAAATTGAACAGGAGAATGCATGTTTTAAACAGCCTATTGTACAGGTAAATTAATCACCATTCTAATCTAATGCGCTGCTGCACTGTAACGCGCACACACACAATACAGACAGTAGCTCGTGGACATCAGCGCAGATCAGTGCGCACAGAATCATTCAGCGTGGGAAATGTATTGTCAACACTGTTCTGTGATTTAAAATAGCTTAGAAACTGAAAAGTTAAAGCATATATTTCTTAACTAAATCCCACAGCTTCACTACTAGCAGAGAGACGCTGCCAGGTAGAATTAAATCACACACGCAATCGCTCACACTAATGCATTCATATTAATGTAATATTTACTGTGCTACTTTATCTGTATCTGAATTAGAACGAGCAGAAATCTGTGAGAAATATAACGACACAAAGACAAAAGAACTGTTAAAAATGAGCTGTTACAGGAGCAATAGCCATGTGAGCAGCGCTGTGTCATATATGCCATAGCTGTGCACAAGCTGTTTGTCACAGCTCCAGACTTATTTGATCATTAATGACGTCATCAGCGACTAGTCGAATTCCCATCACATAAAAGTCGCCTTTTAAAAAAAATCGGAAGTGTTCAACCCCCCCCCCACCCCCCCCCCCCCCCCCCCCCCCCCCCCCCAACCCCACCCCCAATATAATATATAATATATATTAATATATATATATATATATAATTAGTGTGTGGAAACGGACCCGTACTTCGGTACCAAGCGGTACAACATTTTTTAAAACGTTACAGTACCAGGTTTTTTTAAGTACCGGTGGTACCGAGTACCCGTTCAACCCGGTTCTTGATCTCGCTATCCGAAAGGTGCGCAGATGAGCTCTCTTCATAAAAGCACCGAGACGTGGCAACCTCAAAATGAGGAAACACACCAAACTAACAAAACACTTTAATGAAAATTGAAGAGTTCAAGCAGGTAATTTAAATTTAATATTTAGATCCTTCTCAGAGTTTCCATACATTGATTTATTTGTGGCGCCCACCACAATATCAAAACTGACCACCACAAACAGATTTTCCAAAAGGCTTTGACTTCGTTGAATTAACATGAGCACTGCATGTTTCAAAATCGAAACCCGGTGCGGGTGTTTTTATATCACTGTATTTATGAAGGAAACCGACTGTCTTCAAAAAATTTTGGACGTCATTTTCATTTAATCTTGCATGTAATGCCTGATAAAGCAGCATTTGTGAGCCAGCGCTGCTTTGTGTACAGCGTTACCAGGAAACCGCTATCTCTCCCGCTCTAAAAGCGCCTCCTGCTGGCAAAGAATGAATTTGCATACATTTACATTAGTCAGAGCAGACGCTCCAGCGACGTACAAATAAGAAGCAATAGAAGCAAATCAGACACATGAGAGAACAACAACAATATACAAGGCATGACCAAGTCTCAGTTGCTATGTTTACATGCACAATTTTTGGATCAATCGGACTGAATTCAGTCCGATTGACGAATCTGAATGTAGTGTTTACATGAACGCTAAAAGTGATTGGGTTGATGTGCGCGTTTATATGTCACAAGCTTCAAATCAGAATAGATTTTTTTTTACATGTGCACATTGCACAAATATAGAGTTTCTCACTGTTTTGCACATAATAACCACTCTCCTACAAGGTTTCTTTATTTGTTTTTAACAGCAGAATTAATATTTATCTATTTATGGATAAATATACATATAAACCACTCTGCCATGCTGCTCTTATTTATCACGCAGTAAAAATGCCCCTCCGCGTGCCCAAAATGGTTTGCATGTGGATGAGAATCCAAAACAAGGACTGGTGGGAGGTTGTCCTGCTCCACTGCACTGCTTACCAGATCAAGAAAATATGATCATATTACCCCAATATTTTACAGTCTCTGCACTGGCTACCGATTAAGTTCCATATCAGTTACAAAATAATATTACTTGCCTACAGGGCCCTTAACGGGTTAGTTCCTGCATACCTAACTAGTCTTCTACAACGCTACAATCCATCACGCTCCTTAAATTCGCAAAACTCTGGACTTTTGGTAGTAACTATGATAGCAAAGTCCACTAAAGGAGGTAAAACTTTTTTGCATTTGGCTCCCAAACTCTAGAATAGCCTTCCTGATAACATTCGGGGTTCAGACACACTCTTCTCTGTTTAAATCTAGATTAAAAGGACACAGCTCTTGGCCACAAGCATTCAAAAATGCATCTCAATCTTTACTGCCGTTATATCAATCAAAGGCACATATTAATTCGTTCAACGTTTGGAGTAAACAAATTAATTTAGCTTGGTTGGAGCAGCAGCTATGTTAATTATGTCTCTATTTGTTTATCTGTTTCTGCCACAGGATTGACATCCCATGGTAACTAAGATTTACACAAGCTTCAGTATGGATCCAGAACACCTGGGAAGAGATGATGCAACCCCTCAGAGGATCTCAGATGATGCCAACCATGAAACAAAATACAGAACTACCACATTTTGCTATAAATTTGATTGCATCATATAATAATTGGTGTTAATATTGTTCATCGTCTGTTTTATTACGTCTTTTATTGATTTTTCCGTTCTGCTGGTTCTTCTGGTCAGAGGAGAACTGGCCCTCCAACTGAGCCTGGTTCTCCCAAGGTTTTTCTCCATTCTGTCACAGATGGAGTTTTGGTTCCTTCCCGCTGTAGCCTTTGGCTTGCTTAGTTGGGGACACTTCACTTCCGGCGATATCGTTGACATAATTGCAAAGATATTATTTAAACTGAGCTGGATGTTGACATCACTGAATTGAATGATAAACTGTCTTTAACTGAAAAATGAATGTTTAATATTGTCATTTTGCATTATTGACACAATATTTACCTAATTAATGCTGTACAGTTGCTTTGACACAATCAGTATTGTATAAAGCGCTATATAAATAAAGGTGACTGACTTCAAGTGCCGAGTGAAAGGGAGAGTTTATAATGACAGGGCACGCATTTATACAACACTTTATTCAAAAGGAAGAACCGCTGGTTCTGCGCGTCATATGTCATTACGCTTATTTCTACGTCATTGCACATGCGCAGTTCTTTCAGTTGCGGGGTTCAATCCGATCAAGTGTTTACATGCACTCTCAATCGTATTAGAAAAGGAATAAACCACCCCCTTCAATCGGATCGAAATTTTATTCCAATCGAGCTCAATCGGATCGATTAAGGTGTTTACATGAAGGCTTTTCAGTCCGATTGAGCTGTCAATCCGATACAAACGGTATTATTGGTGAAGTAATGTAGCCATGTTAGTATAGCACACAGTACACGTATTAGGTTTTTTTTTTTCCAACATAATAGAATAGGTAAGTGCTAGTATTAGTTGATCAGGTGCTGGCAAAAAAAGATGTGTCTTTAGATGTTTTTTGAAAATGGCTGAAGATTCTGCTGTTCGAATTGAGATCGGGAGGTCATTCCACCAGCTGGGCACAGTCCAGGAAAAGGTCCTTGAGAGTGATTTTGTGCCTCTTTGGGATGGCACCACAAGACGCCGTTCACTTGCAGAATGCAAGCTTCTGAAGGGCGCATAGGTCTGAACTAGTGAGTTTAGGTATACTGGTGCAGCGCCAGTGGTTGTCTTGTAGGCAAGCATCAGTACCTTGAATTCGATGCGAGCGGCTACTGGTAGCCAGTGTAACCTGAGAGGAGTAACGTGAGCTTTTTTTGGCTCGTTGAAGACCACTCTCGCTGCTGCATTCTAGATCAGTTGCAGAGGCTTGATGGTACACGCGGGAAGGCCGCCAAGAGAGCAATACAATAGTCCAGTCTGGAGCGAATTAGAGTAGTTAATCATTAGCATAAGCACGGCTAACGCTAATATAATGAGCATTAGAATGAAGTTTCTTTATTTATATCTAAAAAGGAACAGGAGGACATGATGATATTTACTATTTTTACACACCAGAGGCTTTTAAATGAATAGTGAATCTAAAATATGCGTGTTAGAGAAAGTACAAATGTATGGTTAACAGTGTTTATGCCATATCAGTCCGTCAGAAAAACAGTTCTGGGCTCTTTTTTTTTTTTTTGCTAACTTAGTTGTTATTCTTGGCTGAATAACTCTAGAAGGTTTTAAAAGCCATTTAAAATGAAATATGTACACAGTTTGGATTAAATGAAAGTATAGTCAGATTTTTTAATTAGCATGTTTTTGTGTTTTGCTTTGGTACCGAAATTGGTACCGAATACCGTGGATTTTCACTGGTATTGGTACAGAATACTGAAATTTTGGTACCGTGACAACACACAAAAATTATATATATACACACATATACACACACGCATATAAACATGGCTTTTCATATCACTGCTATGCTGATGACACTCAACTCTACCTCTCATTCCATCCTGATGATCTGACGATAGCTGCTCGAATCTCAGTTTGTCTAACAGACATTTCTTGTTGGATGACGTACCATCACCTTCAACTCAACCTGTCTAAGACAGAACTGCTTGTGGTTTCATCAAAACCATCGTTTCATCACAATTTCACCTTCCAGTTAGGCACATCAACCATAACTACTTCAAAAACATCCAGAAACCTTGGAGTTATGATTGATGATCAGCTGACTTTCTCAGACCACATTGCTAAAACTGCCCGGTCCTGTAGATTTGCTTTATTCAACATTAGGAATTTCTTTCAGAACATGCTTCACAACTCTTTGTTCAAGCTCTTGTTCTGTCCAGGCTGGACTCTTGCAATGCTCTCTTGGCAGGTCTTCCAGCCACTTCTATCAAAACTCTACAATTAATCCAAAATGCAGCTACAAGATTAATATTTAATGAGCCGAAAAGAACACGTCACACATATGTTCATCAATTTGCACTAGCTACCAGTAGCTGCTCGCATTAAATTCAACGCATTAAAGTTTGCCTACAAAACCACCACTGGCTCTGCACCCATTTACCTAAATTCATTACTTCAGAGTTATGTGCCCTCTAGAAGCTTGCGTTCTGCAAGTGAACGACGCATTATTGTGCCATCCCAAAGAGGCACATAATCACTTTCACGGACTTTTATATTAAATGTTCCCTCCTGGTGGAATGACCAGCCCATCTCAATCCTAGCAGCTGAGTCTTAGCCATCTTCAAGAAACAGCTAAAAACACATCCCTTCCATCTTTATTTGACCCTCTAACACTCTCTATTCTAATTCTATTCTTTAAAGAAAAACTCTATTCATTTACTAACTGCTTGTTTTCTTAAAAAAAACTAACATTAGCTTTTCTAATCTTTTTGTATTCTGTCTATTTTTTTTCTTTTTATTTATTATACAATTAAAAAAGCAAAAAAAAGGCTTCTAACACTAGCTTGCTCTATTCTATATCTGTTTGCTTTTTATTTATTATATAATAAAAAAAAAAAAAAAAAAAAACTTGCGAAGTGTACTGCATTAAACTAACTGCGATGGTATAGCACTCATATCTTTGCTTTTTGTGTTATAGGATTGATTCCATGGTTCTAATTTTCGAAAGTAGCTGTGGGAGTGTATATAGACACACAATACAACCTAACTAAAAGGCTAAATATATATATATATACACATGTGTGTGTGTGTATATATATATAGATATATATATATATAGATTATATATATATATATATATATACAACAGGGGTATTATATGTATATATATATATACACATACATACACATTACACATACACACACACACACACACACACACCCAGTATATAAGTCAGTATTTATAGCCAATGGAGATTCAATGCCAAGGTGATCCGTAGAGGGTTGAACAGCCTGACATTCCCACGATTTGAGACTCCAACGCCCCCTTCCTTCACTGACAGGTGTTGCCTTTGCAATGGCGGCGGATGGGGGTGGGGTAAGAGCACTACGCACCACTCGCGTTATCACATCCTGGCACGGCGAATGATGTAAGGAGTCTTAAAAGACACTAGTTTGCACTCTTTCCCTGGCAAATCAGGGCTGGGCAAAGCACCCACTGTAATGGCGGTTAAAACGCGCACATAAGCTATTTAAAGCAGGTGCAAATATGGGCCCCTGAGGCGGCCCTTACCCGTGCAAGAACAAGCAAACACGTATTGCGTAGGGTCAGGAGATTCCCGAGGACGACCGGCGCTGCCATTTTTGAGGCACCAACACGACTGCCCGTGTGTTGAGTCTCGACACGCACCAGGCTGCATGAGAAAGAGAGAGGGCCGCAGCACAAGCATGGCCATGCAAACAATGCCATTCATTCAGCGCTCATTTCTCCTCTGCTTCACCCCCCTCCCAAACCTTCTCTAGCTCTCCCTCCCTCGCCATTTCACCCCCAGCTGGTCTCGATCACCAAGTGGTAGTCAAGGAGAGGGGGGGAAGGGTGGGTGCATGATAATACAGCTGCACCACACCCTGCCTCCTGCTTGGCCAACACACACACACAGGCTCACGGCGCAAGGACACGCACCCGACATGGCAAAAAAAGAAAATCATCGCGCGGCTTCTGGCACCACACCCATGTGAAATTACTGCATCTTAGAGGCGACCACAAAAACAATAACATCATAAAACAGGTATCATGTAGGTCCAAACTTGCATTCATTGAAATCCACGCGCCGCCGGTCTTATCTCCCGCTCCTCTCTTTCTCTGCGTTCTCTCTCTCTATCTCCACCTCTTTACTAATCACCGTGTTCAGGCGTGTTTACTTGCCTGGCAGATACCATCGCCCAGTCCATCCGACACTGGCCGCCCCCACGGCGAACGGGCCAATCAGAGCCTGGGCTCGATGTCGGTCCCGGCCAATCAGCGCGAACCTCCAACTAGGCATGACAGCAGCAACATAGAGGGCCGTTAGGATGGATTTCATTCCTATGTCAGTTGTTTTTTTTTTTAGAGACAGCGTCTCGTTTGCTAACATCTACATGACCCAGCTCTTATGAAGAAACACCGCGGTTATCCTCGTCACCCGTCCCCCTCCGCCTCTCTCTTTTGCCGTCACTTGAATAAATATCACTGCCATCTGCAGCTGTAGCCGTAAAAATGCATTTAAATATCAGGAAAAAGATCGCAAGATTATAATATATTATATATATAGATATATATATATATATTTTTTTTTTTTTTTTTTTTAAAGGCTTTTTGCAATGCAAAAATTCGTACATCTCGGGCAAAAAATGAACACTAAATATTCTCACAGGATGTTATCTGCATACAAAACGACTCGCTTTGCTTAATAGAAAGGTTTGACCCGAGGCAACTGCTGATGAGACTTGCAACAGACAGCCAAACTGCTGCTTACAATCTCTATGTAAATTGCTTAACGGCACAAGACACTCTGCCTATTTGAATTAGCATTTAAAATGCCACAATTAAGCAATAACATACAATAGGCTGTGCCATATGGTTAACAATGTCATTGCAAAGGGCACAACATGAGCCAAGGATGGAAATCGAGAACCATTTCCATTTTGTCTTTTGCTCTTGAACGACTGCCTTCAGCCAATGTGGAATTATGTATTCTTGCATTCAGCAAATGCTTAATTCTCATCTTTAAATACAGCACAACCTTTTAGGCCTTATGGCTTTCATAAGAGGTTACCCCATTACCCAAAAAAAAAAAAAAAAGTATATGTATATAATTTTGCTGTTTTAACTGGAACATGCATGAGCAATAGATTACTGATGTTATTGTGAACATGTTCATTTAGAAAACAGAGTGTGAAATTATTTAATTCCATGCAGACTTTAAGTAATCATATGGCCTGCAAAAGGTTTGCCCAATTTGTTTATTTTAACAGGTAATTTTAATGCCATTTATACCAACTGCAAAGTTGCAGGGCATGCAAATGCAGGCCAAAACCTGAAAAATCACAACACGCAGTTTCAAATTTTCCCAAACTGCAACTTGTTGCAGAATTACATACAGTATTCATCTAAAAGTCTTAATGTAATGCCAAATAAATACTACACATTTCACGAATCCTATCATACAACTACCCACCAAACACTAGGGCCATAAGGATCTATTTAAATTTTAGCGTGCAAGTCTAAAATCATCTACATCTGTGGCGTCAGAGTTCCTCTTTGATGATGAGTAGTTACACCTGCCAAAAACATAAAAGGGACTGCAATATACAGCCTGCCCCCCTGTGCTCATTACACACCTCCAAATGAGCATCTTTATGAGTTAAGACTACATCTGCCAAATCTAAAGAACTAGCTTTCCCTAGATTGTATAAAAGTGTCAAATGGACAGCAGTTCCATTCATTCAGTAGTAATAAGCTATTTAATACAGTACACACAGGCACTGGTTTTTACTAACAGCAGTTTGAGCCGCTTGTGTCGCTGCACACAAGACAGGAAGGAGAAAAGACAAGAAAACAGAGCTCAAACTGTCTCGCATCTTCTGTGCCTGCCAGACAAACATGCCAAACATTCAAGAAGCAACCATATCACCCATCCATCACTCAATGTCTGCTAGTTCACAGAAGACACCGACAGTATTAACAGAGCCAGATGATTCACTCAAGGTTTACACACATAAAATAATAAATCACTACTCTATAAATACTTGTAAAAGAACACATTTAGGACAATACATACGTGTTGAATTAAAGTAAATCGGATTAACTTCAGTGGCAAATTCATATTTACAAAGACTAAAGACTAAGCTAAAGGCTTAAAATGCAATGCTTTTCAGGCCTGTGCATCTGAAAGCCAAGACTACACTGTCATCAGTGCACATTAAACCAAAGCTATAAATGATTTTTTTCATCAAAACAAAATATCTCGACTTAAATGAACCAACAGGTGTCTGCGGTTAACTGATAACCATATAACGCCCACTTTCCACAACCCAATCAATTTCCAGATAAAATCAAGTCCCACCCTAAATGTTGTCCTCGAGTTTCTCTTTTCACATCATGCCACATTATGGATGTGAAGTGGTGCAAACGATGAGGTTAAAGAGACCTGGGTTGCTGATATTCATTACCATCTATTTTTATCCATCTCATCTGATTGCATTAATCTTATCTTCTCACCTTCACAGATGCGGTCCAGTCTCTGCCGCTTAACTTTGTGTTTGTCCATCAGAGCCATCGACTGGCAGTTCTTCAGTAAGACCAGCTACGGCCACAACACGACGAAAGAGGGGGCACAGCACAGAGATCAGTCCAGAAACCACCCAAATCCTTAAAACACCTGCAACGATTAATTCCACATGTTAAGATTCAGACCTAAAGCGCTCTGAATTACCAATCACACCACATCCGGTTATCATGCCAAGTGCATTTCATCAAGAGTAAAATACCACTACTTATGGGAAAGGTTACCAATCACCCACATAAGTGACTGATACTGAGAAATAGTGCTGGGAAAATGTCAAATAACGAAATTACCCACCTGATGACGTCAAAACCAATCAAGTACTCCGCTGATGTCACGGTCTTAATAATGGCAGCTGAAGAGGAAGCAGCAGCAAATCTTAGCATTAGTCATAAACAAGAACAGAGCATAAGAATGGTTTTTATTAAAGGGGTCATATGATGCGATTTCAATTTTTCCTTTCTCTTTGGAGTGTTACAAGCTCTTGGTGCATAAAGAAGATCTGTAAAGTTGAAAAGACTAAAGTCTTAAATCCAAAGAGCTATTCTTTATAAAAGTTAAGACTCTGACACGCCCCCCCTAAAACGGCTCGTTCTAACACACCTCCACATATCTACATCACTATGTGGGAAGATTTGCATAACACAGCCCAAATGTTCACGCAAAGAAAGAAGGCGTAACTTTTATTCTCGCTGTAGTATTGTTGACGCTGCAGCCATGTCGTGAAGACGCTGTGTGTTTCGTTGTGAAAGCGAAACTACTTTGTTTGGTCTTCCAGAAGAGGCGATATCTGCTTTGTCATGCCTAGAGCTGATCCGTTCTGGTCGCTGAGGAAATACAACAACTTCACGCTGTGGATCGCCGGAATCCAGCCCGGGGTCCATCACATGTGGTTGCCGCTCATTCGTCGGATCTGCCGTTCTCGACCCCGCCACCTCAGCTCACTCTATCCCGGCCTCAGCTCACTCTCTCTATCCCGGCCTCAGCTCTCTCTATCCCGGCCTCAGCTCACTCTCTCGACCCCGCCTACCCCGCCGCCTCACTCACTCTCTCTATCCCGGCCTCACTCACTCTCGCTATCCCCGCCTCAGCTCACTCCTTATCCCTGCCTCTATCTCACTCTCCCTATCCCGGCCATCACTCACTCTCTCTATCCCTTCCTCAGTCACTCCTCTCACCCGGCCTAGCTTCACTGCTCTATATCCCGGCCTCACTACATCTCTCTATCCCGGCCTCAGCCTCACTCTCTCTATCCCTCCTCAGCTCACTCTCTCTATCCGGCTCAGCTCAACTCTCTCTATCCCGGCCTCGGCTCACTCTCTCTATCATCCCGGCCTCAGCTCACTTTATCCCGGCCTCAGCGCACGCTAAGCAGGGGCTTCCCTTCACGCTAGGCCGCTGTGTTGTTTGTTGTGAAAGTGAAACTACTTTGTTTGGTCTTCCAAAAGAGGACACGACTAGAAATCAGTGGTTAAGTTGTATTTACAACACTGTTCCAGAACAGTTCAACCCAAATATTCAGATGTGTGCAGCACATTTTATGGAGGACTGTTTCCTGATCCTGGGAGAGTAGACTACAATGCCGGCTGTTCTGACTCACAGACTGTAAGTAAGAATTTGCCACTGATGATTCAAACGCGAGTTTTGAGCAGTGTAGAGTAGCACTTGTTGTTTGTCATTTCTCTGATCACAAATGCAGACATGGTTTTATGTTACGCAGCGAGATGCAACGCAACACGTAAAAAGACAATATAAGTCATTATAATCTGTAATTATGTCCGCAATGGATGCAAGCAAATAACCGTTTTTGTAATGGTTTTAATGTTTTTGTTTCATCGCTCCGGCCGGGACAAGGCATCACAGTATGGTAAGGGGCGTAACATTTCTGTCACACGCTTGAGGTATTCGGCCAATCATAACGCACTGGATAGCTGGCCAATCACAGCACACCTCGCTTTTCAGACCGATGAGCTTTGTAAAAATCGACGCGTTTCAGAAAGGCGGGGCATAGAGGAGAAACAATAATGTACATTATGTGGAAAATAATGTGTTTTTTTTTTTACTTTAAACCGCATAAACACATTTTATTACACTAAATACACAAAATAATGTTTTTTTTTGCAGCATCATATGACCCCTTTAATAATAAACCTAGAGACGTCTAGAGGCGTCAGAAAGACACATTTCTACACTAGCACTAATGTTTTAGCGCCTCAAAGAGTTCCCAGAAACAACATTATTTAAGGTAATGTTCAACCGCATCTCTGGATTGTTAACTTCAGTCTCACTTCTTGGAGTTATTTCTCTCTCTTGTTGCTCATTGAGCAAGTGTGTGTAAAGCAGCTCAGGACTGAAAAGACTACAGAAGAGGCAGAAATGGTGTGAAATGTTGATAAATCCTGCGACAGACGGCTAAAGCGCAATTTATACTTACGCCGTAGGCTCTGCGCTAAGTTAAGTTAACGGTTTAAACACTCACAAACTAACAGTTTAGTTGACTTTAACTTTTAACGGAGCCTTTTAGTTTTGTCGCGTCGCTCGCTGCAAGTTTTTCAGTTAGCGCCGCGCTAGCTAATTAGCACATGCAGCAAGACACAATGCAACCGACTACACAATTAACCTCCAGAAGCATTATACAAAACACTGAGCAAAACGTACGAGCTTATGTGGTTTTTAATCGCTCTTATAACTATATTCGTCTCTTGTAGCGTCGCTCCTCTGACTGTGAATGCACACAAACAAACAACCGAGAAAGGCGCTTAGACTGGTTGCTAACCGAGCTACCAAACATTAAACACACACACACCGAGTGTGAGTGTGTGTGAGTGTGTGTGTGTGTGAGAGAGCGGTACAGTTAACAACACACACACAATCGAGAGTCTGGTGTGAGTAACGTGTCAAAGATACAGCAGAAGCAGGGAAACGCACCGCACTCACCTGCAGGCTCGGTGTGGTCGCGGCAGGTGAATCAACTCTTCCCCGCTATATCACTCGCCATGAATCTGCACAGAAGAGGAAGTCGAGGCCGCACAGACAACGTGTTGTGGAAAGAGCGAGCATTCAGAGCGGAGACATGAGCGCTGCGCAGACGAGCGCCGCCTACAGGCCAGTGTGTGACCGTGCGGGGCCCTCAGCCCTGGAGCCACCTGGGCCCTGAGCCTGAGCTCATTTCCTTTCTTCATGCATCAGATTTATTCCGAGACTGCTATGCAGGGGATGGAGAATTTGCATTACGTGTCACGTGATCATATACAGTCAAACCAAAAATTATTCAGACACCAGATATAATTTTTGATATCTTTTTTTACTATGCTTTCAAACGATTAATCGCATCCAAAATAATTTTTTTTTTTTACATAATATGTGTGCGGTAGCCTACTGTGTATATGTGTATATATATATATATAAATAGAGTGTTGGGGGTAACTCATTACAAGTAACGCGAGTACGTAATCAGATTACTTTTTTCAAGTAACTAGTAAATTAATGCATTACTTTTTATTTTACAAGAGAATATCTGAGTTACTTTGTTTTCCCATTCATTGACTGACAGCTCTCCTGTCCTCATGCTGAGAGAAATCAGAAGATGTTACTGTAGTTCTAAAATAAATATGAATATGCATTAATTCATCTCACTCACTCAGATTCAGTATTCCTCAAAATGAATACAAATAATGCAACTCAGAATACACAAACCTGCAATAATTAAATGTTAAACAACACAAATATGCTTTATGTATTTAATCCCATTCTATTAACCAATGTTTGTGCTTCTGACCTTCGATGATCCAGTTCAAAATTACTCTAGACAAACATTTGTGTCTTTTTTTATTTAATTTCTTCTTCTGCATTCTACTGTAGGGATGTAAATTTACTTTCCCCTCAGCCTGAGGCGTATTCATTTCACTTTTGGTGTGAAAAGGCTTTATATTTGCCAAAAATAGAACTGTTTTAGCCCTGTCCAGATTTAAAAAGTAACGCAAAAGTAACGTAACGCATTACTTTCCATAAAAAAGTACCGTAATTAGTTACTTTTTTATGGAGTAACGCAATATTGTAATGCATTACTTTTAAAAGTAACTTTCCCCAACACTGATAAATACACACACATGCATGTATATATTTAAGATAAATGTGTTATGTTTATATATGAAATATATTTATATAATATATACATGTAAATATTTTCAAAATACATGCTGTATGTGTGTGTATTTATTTATACATAATAAATATACACAATACACACTCATATGTAAACAAAACCTTTTATTTGGGATGCGATTAATCGCGATTAATCGTTTGACAGCTCTACTTTTTACTAGTGGGTGCAGGACACTATCCCCCGGCTTCACAGTCTCAGTAATTCTGAGCTTTAACTGAAAGAAACTGCCTGCACTGACTGATCTTAAAATATATCAGTGCCTTTGTTTTGTCACAAGATGCACACCAGGAATGTTTTTTTTCTTTGGCATGTTTATAAAAATTACTTTAATGTCCTAATTGAACTATGGCCTAATCCTGGTTTATTCTGATGCTGCGTTCAAGTCCTCCTGGGACGTTCGTACTTACGAGTTGACAAGTCGTAATTACGACGTCAGGTTCGTTCAAGTCAGTTTAGTTGGCACAAGATGGCGGTGTACCTTCTTTTAATAAATTACAAGAAAATGAATTAAATTCACTGCTTATAGAAAATGAAGAGCAAAGAATTCACATCAGGTGTGTTTTGCATTTTTTATATTTTGAAAACATGCAACATGGGAAATCAAAAGATTTTTCACCTATAGGTGCAAAAATGATAGCATTTTTTTTACTTGGATTTCATTAACTAGCTGCGTAACAAGAACATGACCAGTTTAAGTTTATAGGACAACTAAACTATCAACTTTAACAAAAATTTACCGTCAACTACAGATCCATCGATTCCGCCATGTTTCTCATTTGACACGCCCCCAACTCGGAAACTCGTGGTTTAAAGAAAATTTCGAGTTTCCCACTCGTAATAACGACTTTGTGGTGGCGTTCATGTGCATTCAACTCGTAAATACGATCTATCCGACATGACTTGAACGCACAATGAGCCCTGTCTGTGAAACCGGGTGCATTTATGTAAGTGAGGATAGCAAAATAAAGTAAACTGTGACATATTATACCAAAAATTATCTCTACAGTGGACTACCTAAAACTGTACTAATTGGGACCAAACATTATTCATAGACGTTGAGTCTGACATGTTTTGCTAAGTGCTTTAACCTTTTTACACCACAGCGAAATTGTGTACTTAAATTTAACAGCTGACGGCTATTCAACCTAATTCATATGTGACACAGTCTAAAGGTCCTAAATTTTCGTATGCGTTTTTTCATATTCGTGATCCTTTCCTATCAAAAGGCTTGCTACGGATGCGAAAACGCAGAAAATCGAACCTGATTTGAATTTTTTATGGCGGACAGAAGTTTCAGAGGCATGTGAAAGTGATTTGACATTATGACACGTGCAAATTTTGGACTGAATTTTCGGACTCAGGGTACCAAGACCTACCAGAGGACGTCATTATCGAGCTGAATTTGTTCTGACACAGTTTAACTCTGTGTTTGAGTTCTTGTTATATTTTATTACCATTTTCTAAACTATAGCGAATAAACTGTGATAGTGTGAGAAATGTCGAAGGTGTCTGAATACATTTTGGGTTTGACTGCATTTAGAAAAGGCACTTATAAACAACTGGATGTTAAATCCATTTTATGCCAGTCCACATTCTATGTATGCTGGTGTGCTGCCAATGTATAAAACCGTGTCAATTAATTTGACCATGAATTATTAAATAAAGCATTTCCCCACAACAGTAGCTGTAGGTTAAGTGTATCAGATGCTTGAGGTAAAGAGTGTCAGTGATTCAGCTCATAGTGATAGTAAGCATTCTGTTCAAAAACAGGAAATACTAGGATGTCCTTCATGGAGACTGAAGGTATTTCTCAGAGGATATTATTAAGATGCTGTGTAACTGTTTTATAGAACAGAATTAACTAAAAAGTTACTTACTATCTACATTTCCAAAGTAACCTTCCCAACACTGGCCATAATATAGGCATTAGCAGTACACACATACATAGGTAGGTGGATCATTTTTTTTTTTAGCATTTTAATAAATTCTTTAAAATTTTAAACAATGTTTTAATTAATTAAATAATTCCAACCACCCTGTGGTCCCTTGAAAGTTTGCCCACCGATTGAAAACCTAGTGGAGAATACCTTTTGATTTGTTGCAGATGTAATGGATGATTCTGTTGTCTTATATAACAAAATGACAGTGGTACACAAGAATAATAATAGAAACACTAATATTAAGGAGGAGCTCTGCAGCTAAATCACACTACACATGCATGGTCTGTGTGAAGAGCAGCTTTTCTGAAGGCAAAGGCTATTCGAATCCCCTTTACATCCGTGATACTAATATATATTTAGGTGTTTCTGTCAGTTTCTTTGTCTGCTGTCTATGTGTGTTAGATGGTTGCTTCCCCCATGCACGCAAAAACGCCATAACAGAGATCATTGTTGTGAAAGTGTTTGAGCAACATTTAATACTTATACTTTCATGTTATTATCATCCACCATAAGTACACTCATTATTTTATGCAATAGTATTTTCAGTACTTTACCTTTATGCATGATCATAGTCGTCAATGTTCATAATTTATATTCACATTTTCATCTGCATCATTATACAATGAAGTTAAAGTTGACCTTTTATCACTCAAAAGACAGTGGAACTGAGAGGATATCATTCACATTTTCATGCCGTGCTCTTTGATTTATCTTCTGTTATGAATCGTTTCAGTCCTGGCACACACACTCTCTCTGATTCCTCTTTCTATTCCATCTTTATTATTTTGGAAAAGAAATAAAGAGCGATGAATCTAGAAGAAGAAGAATTTAACATTGCAGGGAAAAAAAACACAACCAATAAATTACTCCGTTGAACCCACATCAAGCATGGCTACAGTTACTTCTCTGTGAGAGACAGCTGTAGTATCCTCTCCAGCTCTTCCTCCTCTTCCCTCCTCTTCCTTTAGGAACAACAAGAGGAGGAGACTGGGCCCCCCCCCCCCCCCCCCTTGATACAAATGAGGAAATACATAAACTCTGTTCCACAGTTTCTATATGAATTTAAGATTTTCAGTACTAAACCCATGTGGTATGTGGAAAATTCCTCACTTTAAGTCGCTACACTGAAAATGTAAAGAACAAAATAATAATAGGTGTTAATGTTTTTGTGACTGGAATAGTTTCTGTAAGTAGAAAAGGCAAGAGAAAAAAGCAAAACAACAAATTATTCTTTTGGATGAAAAATGTGTCAAATGTGCTTGTCATGTTTTATATACTGTAGTGCAACAACAACAACAACAAAAAAATCTTGGATGGAAAAAAATGTGCAGTACATGTGCTTGGCAGGTGGTATATAGTGTAACAAAGCAAAGCAAAACAGAAACTGAAACAAAAAAAACAAAACAAAACAATTCTGTCCTGGATGAAAAAAAATTGTTTGTCAAGTTGTATATAGTGCAACAAAACAAAACAAAAATACAATAAACTTTTTTTTTCTTGGATAAAAATGTATAGTAAATGTGCTTGTCATGTTGTTTATAGCACAACAAAACAAAAATGAAATGTATTTCACTTTGATGAAAAATGTGTAGTTAATGTGCTTACCAGGTTGTATATAAAAAACAAACATAAAACAGAGAAAAAAAAACAACAAACAAAAAATTCTCTCTTAGATAAAAAAAACGTGCCTCTCAGGTTGTTTAAAAAACAACAAAATGAAACAAATGAAAAAAACTAAAATAAAGAAAGAAAACCAGAACATTTCTCTTGGATGAAAATGTGTAATAAATGTGCAAGTTGTATTTAGTGCAACAAAACAACAAAAATGAAACAAATCCAAATTTTCTCTTGAATTAAAAATGTGTAGTAAATATGCTTGCCAGTTTGTGTATAGTGCAACAAAGCAAAACAAAAACTGAAACAAACAACAAAATATAATTTTGTCTTGGATGAAAAAATGTGCAGCAAATGTGTTTGTCAGGTTGTATATAGTGTAACAAAACAAAAAACAACATTTTGTCTTGGATGAAAAAATGTCTAATAAATGTCATTGTCATTGTTGTTTAAAGCTAGGGTGATCATACGTCCTCTTTTCGGACCCGTCCGGCTGGGGATTTCTAAATTGCCCAAAATGTCCAGGATTCGGCTTTTACTTTCTATAGTCGCCATTCATTGTTTGCGTTTTTGTATTAAAGCCCTGCGTGGGAGTATTTTCTTAATCCCCCTCCTACTACTGACTGCTCACGCGAACATTCTAATATTGCATATCATTTTCACGCATCAGGGAGCCGCTATCAATATGTGGAGTATTTAAATCTCTTATGAATGAGCGCTCGCTGTTCACTTTCACTTAAGATTTGGCGATCACGCACTCTGTGTACTGCCTGGTTCAGATTACTCGGTTAGCCCGATTGCCACGATTTGCTTGACGTAGGGTGTCGTGGGGATTCGTAAATGACATTGGGCGTCGGGATGCAAGATTCCATCGTTTCAGCGCGTGTAGTGTGTCATAGTGGACGACAACCGATTCCACGTCTGCGATGCTTCACGACAGAAAGACTAGCATGTCCACGACGAGTTCTGTCACATTGGTGACGTTGACCAATAGCAGCACAGAAGCTCTTCTGTACACAGCTTTCAAACATGGCAAAACGAAAGAGAGATGTTATTTTGCCACTTTCTTCACAGACAAAACCAGAACAATTAGTAGCCAATTCTCAGCCCCACACACATAGGACTTCAAACCAACCCCACCCACTCCACAAACTCCCATCTTCTCCTTCTGTCCCCTCACTGAGGCAGAAGTATCAAATCTTCTCCTCTCCAGCCATCCTACAACATGCCCTCTAGACCCAATCCCCTCACACCTCCTCAAAGCAATCTCTCCTACACTCTTACCAGCTCTCACACATATCATCAACACATCTCTTCTCTCAGGCATTTTTCCCACTGCATTCAAGCAGGCTCGGGTTACCCCACTGCTCAAAAACCTACATTAAACACTTCACTTACAGATAGTTACAGACCTGTCTCTCTCCTTCCATTCATAGCGATAACCCTCGAACGTGTTGTTTTCAACCAGGTATCATTGCTTCTTTCACAGAACAACAAACTGGACTCTAACCAGTCAGGTTTCAGGAGTGGCCATTCAATTGAGACTGCGCTACTGTCAGTCAGAGAAGCCTTGCGGATTGCAAAAGCTGGTTCCAAATCATCAGTCCTTATTCTTCTGGATCTTTCTGCTGCTTTTGACACTGTCAATCATCAGATCCTCCTGTCTGCCCTCTCTTCAATGGGCATCACAGGGATTCCACTTAGCTGGTTTCAATCCTATCTCACTGGTAGGTCTTTCAGGGTGCCTTGGGGAGGGAGGTCTCCAAAGCACATCAACTTGTCACTGGGTTCCTCAGGGATCAGTTCTTGGACCCCTCCTCTTCTCCATATACACGACATCACTGGGTCCCATTCATACAGGCACATGGCTTCTCCTACGATTTCTTTGCTGATGACACACAGCTCTATCTTTCTTTTCAACCAGATGATCCAACGGTAGCTTCACGGATCTCAGGCTGCCTGGCAGACATCTCGGCATGGATGAAAGAATATCACTTACAGCTCAACCTGGCAAAGACTGAGCTTCTTGTCTTCCCTGCCACTCCAACTCTACAGTATCATTTTTCCATCCAGCTAGGTTCTTCTACATTTACCCCATCAACTTCGGTCAGAAATTTTGGTGTAACTTTTGATAACCAGCTGACCTTCAAAGACCACATGGCAAAGACCGCTCGATCTTGCAGGTTTGCATTGCACAGCATCAGAAAGATCAGGCCTTTTCTAATGGAGCATGCTGCACAACGTCTTGTCCATGCCCTTGTAATTTCTAGGCTGGACTATTGCAATGCTTTTCTGGCTGGACTTCCATCATGCACAATCAAGCCTCTTCAAATGATTCAGAATGCAGCTGCACGACTGGTCTTCAACGAGCCCAAAAAAAAACACGTTACACCTCTGGGGGGAGGGGGGGCATCCGCTATCATCGTCTGCATTTGCACTGTGCTACACGGTTGCGGCCCGAATCAATTCAAGACATTGTGCTTGCTATGACGCCACAGCTCAGCAGACCCTCCTACTTCCACTCCTACGGGACTACAATTTACAGTCCCTGCCAGACTCTGGAATCCCATAGTGAGGCCGAACGCGCTCAGGAGGACCATCCGAGAGGCGAAATCACTCTTCAAACACTTCTCGTTCCACTCACCCTGCTTGTGGGAACGTCTCCCCACACCCCTACCGGAAATGGCGAGGGTCCCTGACAATTTTTTAAGCGACAGCTGAAAACTCATCTCTTTTCGAAGCTACTGTACGTGTCAGCAGAAGAAAAAGAAGTAAAAAAAAAAAAAAAAAAATGGGTTTATTCGCTGTCTCTTTCGTAAGCGTTTTACTTAGTGCACGGTTCCTAAGAACGGGTATTACGACCCCTCTTAGTCGTCTGTGGCCTCGGTCTTAAGCAGAGAACGCTTGTATGTATCACCCAGGCCCCCAAGGGGGTTGAAAGGGAACCGGGGGGGGGGGGGGGGAAAAGAGAGGAGAGGAGCGAATTGGGGCTAAAAAACCGGCGAATATAATTATGTAGGGAGTGTAGGAATAAGTGCAACAAAAAGAAACATAAGTTTGATTGTATTAATGCTGATAAAAATGTCGGTAAATGGTTGGCTGGTATGTGGGTTTATAGCAGCCAAAAACAAAAAGCTAAACAAAAAACAAACGAACAACAAAAATTATCTGTTAAAAATGTTTAGTAAATGTGCTTATCAGGTTGTATATAGAAACAAAACAAAACAAAAT
Organism: Sinocyclocheilus anophthalmus; assembly: GCA_018155175.1. Classification (NCBI taxonomy): domain Eukaryota; kingdom Metazoa; phylum Chordata; class Actinopteri; order Cypriniformes; family Cyprinidae; genus Sinocyclocheilus; species Sinocyclocheilus anophthalmus. Next base: position 50,576 of record JADLZN010009685.1, on the reverse strand, counting down.
TTCCTCTTGGATGCATGCAACACTGTCTTAGATTTAAGCCATAAAGATATTTTAAGGCAGCATAAATTTGCAGTCAGCTGTTTGCTACAGGCTTTGTGTCAGAAGCCAATGATGCCTTGAAAGCCTGTCTAGATTTTAGCTCAGTAGGTTTGGGAACAGAGCTTATGTTTTTGGATCCTGTCATTTCTTGCTCCTCTGTCATTCGTACCTGTCTAACTCCTCCTGTTCTCTGCAGGAAGAAAACAGGAACGCTCCATCCTCCATCGCATGCGTAGAAACTGGTCATACAAACGGGTGCCACAGCAACGCTCCCCTGCCGCGAGGCTCGGTGCGCTGATCTGTAACCGGAGTTGAATATTGTCGGATTCAGACGGGGAAGCGCTGGCCCAGCATCGGACTCGCCACTCTCCCCCTCCAGCCCGCGACAGTGATTCTTGAATCGCCCTGTCAGACACACAATCACATTTCAAACAGCTGAACAATTGATATGCTCACACTCAACACTCCATACACACACACACACACACACACACCTCTCAAGCTGAGAGTCCTCCTCATAAAGCGGAGGCTGAGAATCTGGACGAGTGTTAGTGAGAGCCTCCCATATGGTCACCTACAGAAACGCACAGGAAAAGAAAGAAATGAGGGAGTGGGTGGAAAGCTGTGGAGGGACTGATGAAAAGTTGATGTCTGCTAATTGTTTAGTATTGACTAGAGCTTCACAATTACTCATAATAAAGACTATGAAAAAGGTTCAATCATGAGGAGTAAAGTATCTGTTTAGATGTGGGGCCAGACGTATAAACATAGCCATGATGTTAACCCTGTGTCTTAAATTAATAACTAGTACAGTATAACCAGCTAAAAATTTAGATGACTTAGACAAGTCTTAGCAGTTTATGCAACCGTGTTTTTTTGCAACACTGAAACTAATCACAGAAATGTCTGCTGTGCATATTAATGATTTTTTAAATTAAATTAAAGTAGTATATTTTTTCGGTATTTATCCTGAACAGGTTGAATATGTGGTTGCATTCTTGGTTATAGCACAAAAAAGCAGATGGATGTTGAATAAAAGATTCACAAGTTTGTTATATAATGTTTTAGTGGCTGGTTTATGGTAACAGCTTATTCTGGTTAAAAATGACTATAGAGATAAACACTGTCAGAATATCTAAAATGACTAATGTTTGGTTTTGCATGAAAGTAAAAAAAAAATAAAAAATTTAAAAACAGATATTTCCAAATTTATTGGGACAAAAATCTACACGTCACAATAAAACAAATAAATAAAAACTGGGAACAGAGCTTATGTTTTTAGATTCAGCAATTTTCATGCCATATATATTTCAATAATGTAATAATCGCAGGGCAGTATCAGTTTACGAGTGGCTTTACAGAAAACAAACCCATATCTGACTTTCTTTTCACCCAAAATAATGTCTAGATTATTTCACAGTCATAAAGAGGAAAATAGAGTTCTAATAGCAGAAATCTAGTTTACTTGCTAGTTAGTGTCTGAATATGAACTCTGAATATCATGCTTCTAAAATAAAGTCTGGATATCTTTGAAAAAATACAATAATGAAATAATCAAGATCAAATAATTAGCTCTCTCTCAAATCATATAAACCTAGTACCTTGGAAAACATCGGTTTCCAGGCAGACTGATAAAAATATGCAGCGACTCTTAGAAGTTGAGTACAGCCAGCCAATCAGAACAGAGCTTGCCAGATCGAGAAAGTGCATGGAATATTTTGTGTGTAATGAATTAGAATGCCGATCCATGGACATACCATGTGATAGATGCCATTACCTGGTCACTCTCTGTTCCCGCGTCCAGCAGACTCTGCTGTATGGCGAACTGGAGTAAATTATCATCCTCATCCCTCATTGGTTCGCTGCGGCCTGGTCCAAGGGTGGTGTATTCTGGGGGAGGCTCAAACACAGACGGGTCGATTTCACACTGCAGAGGGGGAGGCGTCTGACCTGAAAGCAGTGAGGTGAGGCTAAATACAGTCACAGTCACAGTCAGAGCAACTTTAGACCTGAAGAGATACTTACCGGCCTCTGTGGCTCCTTGAGGAGGTTGTACTGTAACAGAACTGACCGGTTCATCGCAGCCACACAAATTGCTGAATGTCACTCGAGCATTCAACACATGGAAGAGAGGAATTTCTAAGAGTCAGAACAATGATTAAAGTCAATTTAAACTGCTGTTTACAACAATTTTTGGTGTAAAACAGGACATTTCTTGTGAAAATATTTTAAATAAGACAACAAATAAATGTAATGTGCGTAGATGAATGGAAAATTTAAATTCTGTCATCATTTGCTCCCCATCAAGTAGGAGTGGGCGATATGACCAAAATCTTATATCACGATATAAGAGTAATTCTATTTCACAGTAACGATATATATCACGATATAGTTTTTTTAATTAGTTGTTTTAAACTTTAAATAAGGTCTTTATGATATAAACATTTTTGATACAATAGTAATGAAATAATTCTTGTCACAAAAAATATATTATCCTAAATTAAAAAACTCAAGTTCACCGAAGACAAGTAAACAGTCAGCGACTAAATAAGAAGAAGAAATTAATTGCAAGCAATAGGACAAAAAACTACAGTAGAACAAATACATAAGAAGACATTGTATATACTTTGAAGAAATTCCAGCGTTTTTATACATTTGCTTCTTATAATGTGTAAATTTAATTATATTTCTTCTTATTAAAGTTACAAAAGTGATTTAGTCAAGATCAGTGAGAGATTTTCTGTCTTTTGTTGTTTGATTAACATGAAGGACAGACAGCAGGAATATTAGACTGCTGTCACTTTAAGAGCTGCTTGGATCCAATATACTGTTACACATGTGAGTTTTTTTTTCTCAGCTTTTTGCTTTCACTTAAGACCTAAATTATTGTGTTTACGAGGATACTTGCAAAGACGTGCATTTTGACACATACAAGTGTGTGTATTTAACTGTTCAAAGCCTATAAAGAGGCAAAAATACTGAATCAATGGGAACCGAAATAACTCCTTCAAAATATCTTCTTTGTTTCCATAGTAAAGCAATGATAAATGATGAGGGTAAGCAAATGATGACTGAATATTTGGGTGGACTCTCCCTTTAAGAAAGTAAATAGCAAAAGATTTTGATTGCATTGTTGACTTTAAGGACATAAAATGATCAGTCAACTTGATGTGACACTTCTTCTCACCAATCTTTACAGGAAAGCCAGGTGGCAGGCGTAGGGTGATGAAGTCACGCAGCTTGGCAAAGTGGGCGTTAGATATGGCCATGAGGTCAATGATGGGCGTAACCTGCTCAGCCAGCGAGAGAGGATGATCTTCACTCAACCACAGTGTGGCCTTAAACCTGAGCGAGACACACAGAGGTAAAGAGACAAAGAAAATTCACATGCAAACAGGTTCAAATCATGGCACTTTGGGGTTGCCATATAGATGGTACCGCTGCACATTTGCTGGTGACTCCATGGGCCCCCATAGTCCCCCCCCCCCCCCCTTCTGCCGTTCAGATTAACTCTGCAATCGAAGTACTCCCTCCGCTGTGATGGCTGTTGGGTTCTTGTGACTAGCGCACTGAGCACCTGCTGATTAGAACACAGTAAACACATGATGCAGTGTTGACTCCCATCAGCACCAGTCACAAAAATCTATATGTAGTTTTTTAATTATGCTCAGCGGGCGCTGCATTTATTTTGTTAGAAATACTGTAAAAACAGTAATGTTTTGAAATATTATTTTCAATTTAAAATAAGTTTTCTATTTTAACATTTTTTATTATGTAATTTCTTCCTGGATCATCATTACTCCAGTCTTCACTGTCAATGATCCTTCAGAAATCTTCTAATATGCTGATTTGCTGCTCAAAAAAACATTTCTTATTATCAGTGTTAAAAACAGCTGCTTAATATTTTTGTGGAAACCATGATAAATGTTTTAAGGTTTCTCTGATGAAAGTTCAAAACAACAACATTTGAAATGTCTTTAGTTTAAATCATCAACCATGCTCAATAAAAAAAAATCAACCATGCTCAATAAAAAAATACATTTCATTCAATAACAACAATAACATCTTTTGACCCCAAACTTTTGAATGGTGGCATATATGTTCATTTTTTATATATGGTTTAGGCAATTTTTTTAATGATTATAATAATCATTAACATTTTCAAATCATTTTTATCTTTAAATACTTTGTTAATTTATTTCTAATATATTTTTATTTATAGTTTTGTGAGGTTATTTTAAAAACATTTTTGTTAGTTAGTAAATTCAAAAAAATATATACAGTGTGTACCACAAAGTATTCAGCCCCCCTTAAATTTTTCCCTCTTTGTTATATTGCAGCCATTTGCTAAAATCATTTAAGTTCATTTTTTTTCCTCATTAATGTACACACAGCACCCCATATTGACAGAAAAACACAGAATTGTTGACATTTTTGCAAATTTATTAAAAAAGAAAAAACTGAAATATCACATGGTCCTAAATATTCAGACCCTTTTTGCTGTGACTCTCATATATTTAACTCAGGTGCTGTCTATTTCTTCTGATTATCCTTGAGATGGTTCTACACCTTCCTTTGAGTCCAGCTGTGTTTGATTATACTGTTTGGACTTGAATAGGAAAGCCACACATACTGTCTATGTAAGACCTTACAGCTCAAAGTGCATGTCAGAGCAAATTAGAATCATGAGGTCAAAGGAACTGTCTGAAGATCTCAGAGACAGAATTGTGGCAAGGCAAAGATCTGGCCAAGGTTACAAAAAAATTTCTGCTGCACTTAAGGTTCCTAGAGCACAGTGGCCTCCATAATCCTTAAATGGAAGACGTTTGGGACGACCAAGAACCCTTCCTAGAGCTGGCCGTCCAGCCAAACTGAGCTATCGGGGTAGAAGAGCCTTGGTGAGAGAGTTAAAGAAGAACCCAAAGATCACTGTGCTGAGCTCCAGAGATGCAGTCGGGAAATCGGAGAAAGTTGTAGAATGTCAACCATCACTGCAGCCCTCCACCAATCGGAGCTTTATGGCAGAGTGGCCCGACGGAAGCCTCTCCTCAGTGCTAGACACATGAAAGCCCGCATGGAGTTTGCTAACACCTGAATAAGATTATCTGGTCTGATGAGACCGAGATAGAACTTTTTGGCCTTAATGCTAAGCGGTATGTGTGGAGAAAACCAGGCGCTGCTCATCACCTGTCTAATACAGTCCCAACAGCGAAGCATGGTGGTGGTAGCATCATGATGTGGGGGTGTTTTTCAGCTGCAGGGACAGACGACTGGTTGAAATCGAGGGAAAGATAAATGCGGCCAAGCACAGGGATATCCTAGACGAAAACCTTCTCCAGAGTGCTCAAGACCTCAGACTGAGCCGAAGGTTTACCTTCCAACAAGACAAATGACCCTAAGCACACACCTAAAATAACGAAGGAGTTGCTTCACAAAAACTCTGTGACTGTTCTTGAATGGCCAAGCCAGAGCCCTGACTTAAACCCAATTGACATCTCTGGAGAGACCTAAAAATGGCTGTCCCCCCACGTTTACCATCCAACCTGACAGAACTGGAGAGGATCTGCAAGGAGGAATGGCATAGGATCCCCAAATCCAGGTGTGAAAATCCAGGTTTTTCCCAAAAAGACTCATGGCTGTATTATATCAAAAGTGTGCTTCTACTAAATACTGAGCAATGTGTATACTTATGACCATGTGATATTTCAGTTTTTTTTCTTTTTTAATAAATCTGCAAAAATTTCCACAATTCTGTGTTTTTTTCTGTCAATATGGGGTTGCTGTGTGTACATTAATGAGGTAAAAAAAATAACTGAAATGATTTTAGCAAATGGCTGCAATATAACAAAGAGTGAAAAAATTTAAGGTGGTCTGAATACTTTCCGTACACCACTGTATATATATATTTATATATATATATATATATTACGATCATATGCAACTGAACTGACTATAGGCACGTCAGTGATCCAACACTCACCCCAGTACTAGAGATTGTTCTGCTTCAGCACTACCAAGGAAAGACGTAGAGGGTTCTAGATCCTGAACGCACATAGAGGTCAGAGTGAGTGGAAGTTAAGCACAGAAAGGAAATCATTTTGAGTATAGTAAAAAAAAAAACTATATGTACTTTTAAATTTTAAATGGACTGTCAGCATAATTTTTCTGTTTGTATGGGTTTAAGTACCTTTACTCCTAGACTTGTCCTGATCAGAAAGGTGTTCAGTCCGAGAACGTGTCACTAACTCCACATTACTGGCACTGAAAACCTACAATTATGCAAGTATAAAAACAATCAGGGAGGTCATTTTGTCCTCTGCACCAGTATTAATTTTGACAGCAAATTTTGATTTAGTCTTTTGACTAAAATGCCATTTAGTTTTAGTCATATTTTAGTCTTTAATCTGAATTGTTTTTAGTTTTAGTTGACTAAATCTACAGTAAATATAGTCGGCAAAAATCGAATGGGTTTAGTTACAGTGCATAAATTAAGCATTTCTCAAAAATGTCCAAACCCAGTATATAGGTTTGATATTAAGGTTTTATCGTAATAGACAAAAAACACCGAAAAAAAATTTTTAACGGGGCGGTGACACACAACATGCCTTTAAGTTAAAATGAAATAAAACCACTTCTCATAAAGAACAAGAATGTGGTCTTCTTTTTAATGAAATACCAATTATGCTAATTTTGCATTCTTTATAGCAACTTGTTTACAATATTTTTCATTCTTTCATGCAGGCATATTTATTTCTATAAATAAATTTAATTAATCTTTAGGGCTACTAAAGTTTTACATTCAAGAGCAGTGCGTGATTTTCTGTCTTTCTTTTGTTGCTTGATTAAAGGGGTCATATAATGCTGCTAAAAGAACATTATTTTGTGTATTTGTGTAATGAAATGTGTTTGTGGTTTAAAGTTAAAAAACAATTTTTTTTACATACTGTACATTATTGTTTATCCTCTATGCCCCGCCTTTCTGAAACGCGTCTATTTTTAAAAAGCTCATCGTTCTGAAAAGCGATGTGTGCTCTGATTGGTCAGCTATCCATTGCGTTGTGATTGGCTGAATATCTCAAGTGTGTGACGGAAATGTTACGCTCCTTACCATACTGTGATGGTGTGTCCGGCCGGAGCGACGAGACAACACCAATAAAACCCATTATAAACGAGGCATTTTTTGCATCCAGTGGGGTCATAATTACTGATTATAATGACTTATCCTGTATTTTTACACGTTGCGTTGTGTATCGTGCCACGTAAACATAAAACCATATCTGCATTTATGATCAGAGAAATGACAAACAACAAGTGCTAATCTACACTCGCGTTTGAATCATCAGTGTCAAATCCTTTAATGACAACGTCTTACAGTTTTTGAGTCAGAACAGCCGGCATTGTATTGTAGTCTACTCTACCAGGATCAGAAACAGTCCTCCATAAAATGTGCTGTACACATCTGAATATTTGGTTTGAACTTTTCTGGAACAGTGTTGTAAATACCACTTATTTGTAGTCGTGTCCTCTTTTGAAAGACCAAACAAAGTAGTTTCGCTTTCACAACGAAAAACACGGCGGCACCCACATTTGACGACCCTGGGCTGGACTCTGCTTCGTCCATGGTGAAAGCCGTTCCGGCGATCCACAGCACGAAGTTGATGTATTTCCTCAGCGACCAGCACAAATCAGCTCTAGGCATGACGAAGCGGATATCGTCCTCTTTGGAAGGCCAAACAAAGTATTTTCGCTTTCACAACGAAGCACACCGCGTCTTCACGACATTGCTGCAGCGTCAACAATACTACAGCGAGAATAAAAGTTATGCCTTCTTTCTTTGCGTGAACATTTGGGCAGCGTTATGCAAATCTTCCCACATAGTGACGTAGATATGTGGGGGCGTGTTAGAACGAGCCGTTTTAGGTAGGCGTGGACGAGTCTTAACTTTTATATATAATATCTCTTTGGATTTGAGACTTTAGTCTTTGCAACTTTACAGATCGTCTTTATGCACCAAGAGCTTGTAACACTCCAAAGAGAAAGGAAAAATTTAAATCGCATCATATGACCCCTTTAACATCAAAGACTAGACTGGGGAAGACAAAGACTGGGGAAGGTCAGTGGCCTAATGGTTAGAGAGTCGGACTCATAACCCAAAGGTTGTGGGTTTGAGTCTCGTACCCTCAGGGATTGTAGGTGTGGGGAGTGAATGACTGGCGCTCTCTTCCACCTTCAATAACCACGACTGAGGTGCCCTTGAGCAAGGCCGAACCGAACCCCGACTGCTCCCCGGGCGCAGCAGCATAAATCGCTGCCCACTGCTCCGGTGTTTGTTCACTGCTGTGTGTGTGCACTTTGAATGGGTAAATGCAGAGCATACCAATTCCGAGTATGGGTCACCATACTTGTCCACCGTCCCATGTCACGTCACGTCCCTCATGTCAAATTCAATGAAAAGACTCGACAATAGCAACTAAATTAGGCTATCTCTTTAAAACCGAATGCACATCTGCAATGGATGCAATGTACTGATACATGTTCTCCCTGCTGTTTACGTTCACTTAAGATGTAATCAACTGCGTTTACGTGAATACTCGTCAAAATGGACAATTCGACATCATTTTGTGTGTAATTATCCGTTCATGTGACGCGAAAGAGTACTTGTGTGCTGTGAGATGCACTTTCTATGTGTGTTTGCTTCAGTGTCTGCGCTCTGAAAACCGGACTGAATTGAGTTCTCTCTTGCATCGTCAGATTAATCCATATTGATATTTTTTGAACGTTTTATGCGACGGGCAGCAAGTGTATGTTAGCTTATGTCCCGCCTGTTCATATGTACGCATCTAACCTCCGAACGACGCAGCAGTTTCGTTCTGAATGAATCTCTTCCCAATTCGTCCCTCCCTAACATTTTCGTCTCGTTTTAATTTGACAAAAATGTCAATCTCTTTTTGCCATTCAAAAAGAGTTTTAGTTCGTTATCGTCTTAAAAATTATGAAGAAAAATATTCGTCAACGAAATGAACACTGCTCTGCACAGCTGTTTTCAGCAAGGCTCAGAGCTAAATGCCTCTTAAAGTGGACCCACCTTTGCTTCATATCCACTGACAACCTCTGTCTTCTCAGAGCGCCATCCCCAAATCCCAGACTTATTTCTAGAGTCAGAAAGAACAGGGAATTAGATGTGCAACAGTTGTTTCCAGAGGTAAAAACTATAAAACTCACTACCTAGACAAAATTTATTTTAATGCTAAAACATAACGCTTGAAAGACAGACCTACTGAGCTTTAAAGGGGTCACGAACTGAACTGGTCCTGATCTTTTGACATTTAAGAGGTCATTGTACTATACAAACATCCTGTAATTGTTCAGAACGCAACTTCTTGTAGACTAAAAAAACGGCTTATATTAAAGCATTCTATACCAAAACACAACAGCTTGTGATCAATGTGCCACTCTTGATGCAATAGTGGGATCAACACCACCATCCGGCAGAAGAAGTCAACGCCTGCCTGTTTAGCCCTGCCCACTGATTCTATATCACTGCCTGTTTAGCCCCGCCCACCGATTCACACGTGTAGTAGGCAAATGACAAGAGTGGCAAGCAGTTCTACGCAGAAACCAAACGATAAACTTCATTTGATGAACTTAATTTTTAATAAAGATCCATCAGTAAGAACTCGGTCCATTGTTCACTTCATTTTACCGCGGATTCGTTTACAAACAAGGCACAATTCGACGCAGGATTTTCAGAAAGATTAACACTAAAAGACGATGCTGTGTCGACTATATTGGATCAGACAGTAATGTCGCACCACACAAATGTGAGTAACTGTTTTTATTACGTGATCACTATTGCTTTGTCTCTTCTTTCAGATCACTTGATATGTATTGAGTTATTTATGAATTTTTAACCTAAATCACAGCAGCGTCCATCTGTGAAGAATGTAGCTGTCAAACATGCACAACTGTTAGCCAATCATAGCAGTGGTCGTTTACATCAGAGTCTACAATCTGCCACGCCTATTCAAACAGAGCGTTCTAATGAGGGGTGTCAAAACAGGACAGAAAATAGCCTATTACTTCTAATTTATGATGTTTTAAAGGTAAAAATCTTGATAACATTATTAGTGGACCTCAGAGAACAACACAAAATTAAAAAAGGCAGTTCATGACCCCGTAAGTTGTTAAATCAATGATATATGCTTCTGCTTAAGCCATCCTTTGTCATGATTTCAGTTTATTTGTAAAATAATCATGTTTAACAGTTGAATCTATGGTGATGGGTAACTACATTACCCATGATGCCAAACAGAAAATTCCTCCAATCAGAGAGTCGTGCTGAACAACATAAATCCAAATAAGCTTGCAGGAATGCCAACTCCCATGAAGCACCACAAATGATGATGAGTCGGTACCGCTATGCTGTCACAATACTGTAATTTTTGTTTACAGTATATGCGCATATTTTGCAATGTACTTGGAAAAAAATAAATAAATATTTTATTAAACAAACAAACAGTTCATAAGTAATTCGGTGTAATAAAATGAAATGACAAAGGGAAAAGTCTTGACACAATGACGAAATGTAGTTCCAACAAGGTCATGGAATCCGAATATCACCAGCTGATCTATCAGTATTAAAAGCAATCCTGGGCCCTCTAGTCCATTGGAAATTAATATTAGCTGGTTCAGAATCAGTCCCAACACCTTACAGTACCAGGATGATGAAGATGAAACAAGGTTGGACATTTCAGCAAGACAATGATCCCAAACACAGCCAAGGAAACTCTCATTTGGTTTCAGAGAAAGAAAATAAAGCTGCTAGAGTGGCCCAGCTAATCACCTGACTTTAATCCAATAGAAAATAAGAACTAAAGATCAGAGTTCACAGAAGAGGCCCATGGAACCTTCAAGATTTGTAGACTCTGTGGAAGAATAGGCCAAAATCTCATCTGAGCAATGCATGCGACTAGTTTCTCCATGCAGGAGGCGTCTTGAAGCTGTCATTACCAACAAAGGCTTTTGTACAAAGTATTAAATACATTTCAGTAGTTCAATACTTTTTCTCTGAGACATTCCATTTTATTACACAACTTAATTTCTGTAATTATTTGTGTTGTTTTTTGTGTGTGTGGATTACTTGGGTTATTACCGACATCTGGTGAAAAATGCATGTCAACAGCACCTTTTGAAATATATTTACTTAGAAAAATGGTGATGTGTTCAATACTTATTTTACCCACTGTATATATATATAGCAATAGTTGCATATTTCTCCATCGTTTTTAATTTGATTATGTTATTTGCAATCCTTCATTAAAGCCATTAAGTACATCAAGTCTTGTACGTGTCTTTTTGTCTGATTTCCAAGTTTTCTTTTTGCTTCAAATAAACCTTTGTAATGTTGTGATTCTCCTCGTAGCTGATTGGTTTGGTTCATGGTTTATAACACTTTAACAAATGCTTTTTTTAAATCCCTATGGGAAAAATGAATGGAAAAAAAATCTCCGGAACCAACGCCACTGAAAAACAGCCCATGCCCTAATGCACTCCATACAGACTCAGACTAATTAAATCTGTGGTAAAGCCTCTTCCTGTACCTCTCGAAGGCAATGTTGCGTGTGTTGAGATGAGTGGACACTATAGGAGAGGTGAGTCTCTGGGCCGTGTTCTCCTGCGAGGGCAGCATGGCGGCGAGCAGAGAGGGAGCGTCCCGCGGAGACAGAGACAGCGGTTCTGTATACACCACCTGCTTCTCGTGGTCCACCTCCATCACCATGGCCCCGCTCTCTGCAAAACACACAAACCACCTCAAAGCACTGAACTCTGTGTGAATCCTGCATGAATGCGTGCTGAAGACTCACCTCCACCTTTAAAGATGTAGCTGCGTCGGCCCTTAAGCCAAGTCATGTGCTCAAAGCCCAATAAAGTGGTGTCGACCCTCAAACACGAACCACTTTTCCATACACGATACACATCGCTTGGACAAACTTTCGACACTAGAGGAACTGAGTAATTGAGACAGAACGACAACTGACTGTCAGAAGCAATTGATCACAGGAGCTGTCCACATCTGTGGTGCTGAAACGGTTAAAGCTGCCATATAGCTTGCCAATGGTGGGTTGGTTTGTTGTTTGGTTTTATTAAAATGTATTGCCATATCAGCTTCTCAGGGAATAAAATGGCAGACACAGGTTCAACATTTAATAATCAATAAATAAATACGATACAATTCGCCAACGGTGAGACAGAAGTGAAAGCGAAAGAGTTTGTGGTTCTTTCCAAACTCACCCCAGCTAGTAAATTCCCATTTCATCTCCACGTAGAAATCCTGTGCCTGCAAGAAAGACGACATGTTAGAATGCCTTTTGAAAGAGGATGGCAAATCAAACCAATACTGTACCTGATAAGTTTATAAAAAAAAGTCTTATGGATGCATATCAAATGCATCTTCAGTCAGGGTGTATGTATACTTATGGATCACCTGTCTCAGTTTGCTCAGCAGCTCAGGAATACCAGCCAGTCTCTCTGTGGCTCTCCTGAAGTCTCTGTACTGAAGGACCAGCTGCACAAGCTCAGGGTCTCCAGTGCTCACTGCCTCCTGCAAAACTGCACACACAGTTCAACACTGCCATCACCCCCGCCGTGCACCAATGAGATTCACTGAAGATGCACATGTTACAAGACAAGGAAAAGTTCTTAAAGGACGATGAAAATTAGACACTAATGACCTTTTTGTGTGATTCCAGACCTGTGTGTCCTCTTTTATTTTCTGAGGAATATAAACAGAGATATTCTCCAGAATCCCAGGCAACTCTTTTCAATATAATGAAAGAGAAAGGGGACTGGGGCTGTCAATCTCCAAAAATGAAAACAACATCAACATAGCTTGTGTGGTATATTCAGAGATATACCACGGTAGCTATGTTTACATGCACCCTAATAATCCATTAATAATCCATAATTGGACTGATGTCTCAAATGAACTAAAAGGCCTTGATGTAAACGCCGCAATTGAGCTCTTATTGAGCTTGAATTAAATTGAATTTTGATTAGCGTGAAAGAGGTGGTGTATTGCCCTGAAATAATATGATCAAGAAGAAAAAATTAAGCATTTAAATGCTTGAAGCCATCTATTTTCTCAGTCGGATTCAAAAATACCATGCACATGGTGCAGTGTTGAAATGTGTATGAGCCTTTTTATAAGTAGCTAATGACTGAAATCTTGTATTCTGCTGTATTTTCAGTGAATAACTTACATCTCCGTCTGCACCTCACACAAAGTTATAGTATGGCTTTACAAGTCATACGGACTATTTTTATGGTGCTTGTGTCATTTTTGAAGCTTAAACCTTATATTAGGTTTCAGATCACTTTGACACATTTCAGTTTTTTGAGTTGTTGGAAATACTGGTTAACTAACCCATCATGTTTTTCTCGAAATTTTGTGACTTTTTATCATTTAAGGTCATGAAAATGCCTGCAAAGATGTATAGTGGAATGTGTCTACAAAATTTCTATTAGTATTATGATGTTTGTGGGTTAAGCTGCACAGACCTAAATAAAATACATATATATATATACACACACACACACACACACATATCACCGTTCAAAAGTTTGGGATCAGTAATTTTGTTTTTTAAAGAAGTCTCTTATGCTTATCAAGGCTTGATTTATTTGAGTTAAAACAGTAATATTGTGAAATATTATTACATTTTAAAATAACAGTTTTCTATTTTAATATACTTTAAAATATAATTTATTCCTATGATGAAAAAGCTGAATTTTCATCAGTCACCCGATCCTTCAGAAATTATAATATGTCGATTTATTATCAATAAATAAATTGGTGCCCCCCTGCCTACCCTCCAAGAACTGTATACATCCAGAGTGAAGAAAAGGGCTCAGAAAATCACTCTGGACCCATCACATCCAGCACACTCCCTCTTTGAATTGTTGACATCTGGTCGACGCTACAGAGCACTGAACACCAGAACAACCAGACACAGGAACAGTTTCTTGTTTTCTTCCCCCCTGCAATCTACTCATGAACCGTTATGTCCTCCCATTGTGCATTAAGTAGGTGCAATACTTATACTATATTATCACCCTAACGCCTAGTACACCGACACTTTAGTTATTCTATCCTATTCTTATCCATAGCACAACAACCTCTGTCGCATACAATTTATTCTTTTGTTGTGGTTTATATTTATGCATGTGTAATTTATTCTGTACATTACTATTTTGCTTCTAATTGTGTTCAGTTCTCTATTGATCTGTTTTTTGTCTCGTCTGTCTCAGTGTACTGGAACGCTTGTGCACACTATAAAGAATTCCTTGTGTGTGCAAACAAATTCCTTGGCAATAAAGCTCTTTCTGATTCTGATTCTGAATGTTGGAAACTGTTGGAGCTCCTTAATATTTTTTGGAAAATAGTTACAATGTTGTTTATAATATTTACAGTTTACGGATTTCTAAAAAAATGGCTTAAAAATGATTCATATGCATATAAATGATGATTCGCTCTCTTTTGGGCCTCATATTCAGTACCTCGGGCAAATTAAAGTCAAAAACAACACAAAAAAAAAAAAAAAAAAACAAAAAAGAAACTGGGCCTTTTTTTTTTTTTTTTTTTTAAAAGAGTGCAGTATTGCTTTCTTTTGCAGCGAGGAAGAGATTGGTTAGGTCACTAAATTTTGTCATTGTTGGATTATTGTGATAGCAGAACATGCAGGCACAGCAAGACATTGTTTACTCAGGCGTTGGATTCAGTTTTCATGAGCATTAAGATTCACCAATTCAAAAGCCGCTTACTCACATTGTTTATGTACTCACTCGGGTTGGATGGCCGCTTTGTCTCCCCACTAGATTAGCACTGGTATCGTATTATATATAAAAAAAAATAATTTTAGGTTTACTTCCTTCGTATTTACAGCAGAATATATTACAAAAAGGTGTAAATTATTATGGTCTTCGCTCACAAGACTTATCTTTTAATTAAGCATCCCTAAAGTTTGTACTAATATGGGCAAACGGGCATTTAGTTATGCTGCTCCATTTGATTGGAATCAACTACAAGATAAGCTATGCTTAAAAGAGTTGGTATCACTAAATGATTTTAAATGCATTTTAAAGGATCTAATCGTAGAGTCACCTGATTGTAAATGTTTTGAGTGATTTGTGTATGTTTCTGTGGATGTAAACCAATGTATAACTAAATGTGCTGCCCATCTTGGCCAGGACCCTCTTGTAAATAAGGTTTTTTTATTTCCTGGTTAAAAAAAATATATATTTTTTGTTTTTCATAGTGTGATTTTTGGTCAAATGCATGGAATCCAACATCATAAAAGCCCATCTCTTCTCTTGTTTTCCACTGAGTAAAGTCAGGCGGGGTTTGGGAAATGCACGGGTGAAGGACGGCAGGGCTGATCAGTGTGTGAAGCTGTACCTGTCCAGCCCTGTGTGCTGCTGTGTGTGGGATCCGCGCTGTGTCTCAGCAGCACGCGCGAGCTCTCCAGATGCCCGAGACACACGGACAGCTCGAGCGGCGAGCGCCCGCGCGGGTCCAGCCGCTGCATGTCATGCTGTAACACACACAACACACGGCTTCAGAGAGGAAAAAGATACGAATTATTCATTGAGATACTAAATAGTTTAAACCGCTCCATGTACCTGCTTTTTCTGAAGCTCTCGGTCCAGGTCGTGAAACTGATTGTGCCACACCAGATAATGCAAAGGAAACGCCTCTTCAGCCATTTCAATAGTGATGCTCGATTTACGTTTTCAGTTGTTTGGGTTTTTATTTTACGTGGTTACGTTTTATTTTTGGTCGCCGAGTAGGTTTTCAGGAAATGTTTGTTGGGTTGCGGCCACCTTTGCATCTAAACAGATACACAAGCGTTTATTTCGTTTGATAAAAGGTGTCGTTTAATCTGCTCACTGAACTCATTCCCTCAGGACTCCAGAGGTCTCGCTCACACTCATTACCGGACTGACTCGTGCGTCGTTTGGCTGCAAAACCTCCCGTTTGCTGAAAATAGTCAAGCCAGCAGCTGCTTAGCTAGCGAAGCTAAGTCAAAATGTCTGCAAGCCTTTATTAAAGATCCTCTTCGAGGTTGAAATCGATCGGTTAAATTGAGCGGCGCTCCGTTAAAAGAGGTAAACGCGAGAGCACGGATGAGCAAGAGGTTTATTTGCAGTAAAGCATCCTTGCGTTAGCAGATAGCTTCCCAACATCCTCCTCAGCGGGCTAGTGCTGCTGGAGCTCGCCGACACATGATGTTAACACTATCCTCTGATAGGGAAAAGGACAGCTTTCCATTATATTCCGACCGGGCTGTACTGAACCGGTGGGGAAATGCAGATAACCCACCGCGGAAAGCGAGCAGAGGCCTATTTTCCATCCGTGTTCACCTCATGTGATGTGTTTGCAGTGGCCGTTTGGTGTGGCTGCGGATACCCTCCTCGTGCGCCTTCGCTATGGAGAATGAACATAGCTCATCTGACACCAGACAGCAGCATGTACAGAATACATCAACTCGACTGAGATCAGATAACATCACATGCTGAATTTAAAAACTTCATAGTGCATCATAACCGCAATTTATAAATGGAGCTGAGATGACATGAAAAAAAACTGTATTAAAGATCAAATAATGTCAGATGGATGTGGTAAATTCAGTAACTCTTCTGAGATCTGACACAGAATTGATCAACTCAGCTGAGATCAGCATCAAGTTATCTAAAATTTAGAGTGCATGACTTCAATTTGTGATGAGACCGAATCACGCTGAATTTTTAAACTTAACATTTATCTGACATTAAATAACACCAGACAGGGATGTGACTTCATGAACCTCTGAGATCAGACAGGATCAAGTGAGTTTATACACTCATCTGAGGTCAGACGGCATTGTATTCTAGTTGTGAAAAATTCTTGAGCTGAATTTATAAACTCGTCTGAGATGAACCAGCATCGTGCACCAGAATTTGCAAGCTTATCTGAGATCAAATCACATTAAGGCAGACAAGGGAAACCCTTATGAGATCAGACAGGATCATGTGCTAAATTTCTAAACTCATCTGAGATTAGATGGCATTGTGTCTTAAATGTATAAACTCATTTGAGACCAGCCACAGAATCAGAAAGGCATGTCGCTGAATTTATGAACATTTTGAGATCAGACTGCAGCAGACCATGTTTTGAATTTATAAAACCACCTTAAAATAGACGGGTTGTACTAATGAACTCTGCATTAGACCAGGGTGAGCCCCGTTTGTACACCTTTCTGAGATCAGAGAGCATCATATACAGAATTAATGAACTCAACTGAGATCAAAGAGCAACAGTTGAAATGATAGTTATCTGAAATCAGACGGCATCATGACCACAGCATCAGAAGCAGATATTTATCCCAGACCAAATAACATCAGACAGGGATTTCTTCAATCAGATAGGATCATGTGCTGAATTTATACACTCATCTGAGATCAGACAACATTGTGTCCTGAATGTACAAACTCGTTTAAACCCAGACAGAATCTGAATAGCATATTGCTAAATTTATGAACTTTAAGATCAGACTACATCAGAATAGGATATACTGAGTTTAGAAACACACCTGAGCACAGTCTTCTGAATCAGATTTTTACACTAGGCAGGAATAATGAAAACCATAATCTTTTTACCTGTTGATGGTTGAATGAAGACATTCGTTCGCTAAAGGACTGGCCGCCAAAATTCTATAATGAATAAATAAATTATCATGTGCATTATATGGCTAGGTCTTAATAGCCACTGGACACATTAATTTATATCCAGTGTTAGAAGTCATCTAAACCAATTTAGCATTTAGCTAATCACTTAACCAAGTAAGAACATATTGTAAACGTTTTCAATAAAACAACTTCAGATTTCAGCATCTCCCAATTAATTCAAATCAATTCAAGCTCACATTTGTACCATTATTTTTATTTTCTTGAAAAAGAAAGAAAAAAAAAAAAGTGAAAAAGCTTCTGAAAATAATTATAATGCTACAGGATTCTTTCTGTCGTACTACAGGAGAGGAATACATTTACACAAGGGTGTTTATATATTTATATATCTCTATACTCTCAGGTATTAAGGAGGGAGAGGAATTAAGAACAAAAAGGTATTCCTCAAGTAAAATTACATTTAAGGGGATGAGTGGGAGGAAAAAAAAGAAAAGAAATGCAATGCAAAACCTCCACACTACTGAGGATAAATGGATCTGCATCAAGATGACAGGATCTGGACAACGGATTAGAGTATCGTTCAGCAGTAGAAGCAAAGGTTTTTAAAGGCAGACAGAAAGCTGCTCTGAAATAGAAATCAAACTGTAAAGGAATAGCACCTGTTGATCTCTTTAATTGAAGAGCCCATGGCATGACAGGCCTGAGAACTGATCTGATTGCCAATTGCAGTGTTTGTGTGAACACAGAACAAAGAGAAATAGTTAACTACAAAAGGATACTCATCACCCAGACCTATTTATACATAAGCCCCGCCCTGGATGCTTCAAGCTCCTCCCTCCTAAGCCGCTATACATGAAACCCGGTCCTCTGTCAAACAGAGCATCCCTACAGACCTACAGAAACCATCACTCACACATACAGACAGACTCTGCGTTCCTTCTCAGTCACACAAATATTCACAAGTCTCTCTCTCCCCGAGGAGGGCGGGTTTTACGATATCCTCTGGACGAGCTTGTCATCTGATAGGCAGTAGAGGGCATTGACAGACAGCTCGGAGATAAAGCTTTCGCACGCCTGCCGCGAGACCCCTTTGCAGCCGCGCAGGTCCAGTACGGAGAGACAGGACAAGCGCCGCAGGTACACCAGACACCGGTCTGTCAGGCGGCTGCAACCTGATAACATTAAACAGGGACGTTTTTTCATTCACGTTTAACGTTTGACTCCTTAGTTGAGAGCTGTAAATGGGTTGGCGTGTGTCTGCGTACCTGCTAAGTTGAGGTGTGTGAGTGTGTTGCGTGTGGAGGAGCCCACGGCGCTGAGGAGGTTGAGAGCACCATCTGTGATGGGACAATGCGAGAGCTCCAGACGAGTGAGCAGAGGCATGTGTCTGATGATCAGCCTCAGCGTGGCTTCGGTCACCTCCAGACTGCACAGCCACAAGCACTGCATGTTCTTCATCTGGGAACGGTTGTCACTGCCTATGGACACACATACATTACACAAAATTACATAGGTTTCAAGTAGGGGCGTGCAATATGCATCGCTTAGTATCATTTCAGTTTGCACATCAATAAAAATGACAAGCTTTCTTGAGCTTTTGTGTCATCTCCAAGCAACATAGGGGTGATTCAGTAGTGAAGGAATCTGAACAAATCAATTAAAAAAAAATGATTAAATGACCAAATGAATCAGCCAGCTGAATGAATATGAACAATTACTCAAAAAAAGAATAGTTCACCCAAAAATGAAAATTTGCCCACTAGCGGTTTGTGTTTCATACTTAAAGTATTCATTTTCTTAAAACCATTCATAATTAAAAATTACATTTTTTTTAAACGTAGTTGTAAATGCGTGCAACCCACTTTTGAGCGGCATTAAACGGTCTGTAAATAAACGCTTTTCCAGATGCACCTTCTGTGTCACCGCTGCAGTGCAAAGATGGATTTTGTTCATTTCATTTTAATTGTAAGGCAAGGCAAGGCAAGGCAAGGCAAGTTTATTTGTATAGCACATTTCATACACAATGGTAATTCAAAGTGCTTTACATAAAATAAAATAAAAACAATAATCACAACAATAAAACAAGGCATTTAAAAACTTTGAAAATTATTTAAAAAAAAAATTGATTTAAGAGATTTAAAATGAATTTAAGAAAACGATTATACATATAATATAGTGCAATCAGTTCGGACATCGCACAGTGCTCATTCAATAAATGCACAGCTAAACGATGAGTTTTGAGTCTGCATTGTACTTACTACTTACTTAATCTTCTTCGTCCCATGAAAGACATAAGGCCTTGTTTTATTGTAACAGGGTCTTATTCTAATTGAAATTATTGTTAAATATAACAACTTGACAAAACATGATACATACATGTAATAAAGTATTTAAAAAATGCCCTTAAAATGTCCTTTGAAATTAGTTTAGGGGACAAAATAGTGCCTTGTAGTGGAAATGTGAAATACTGCTGTGAACTGACCACTGCACATAATGACGAGCTTTGGCAGTCAGCTGTTCATGACAGGCCTAAACCAGCCATGGCACCAGCACAAAAACACACTCCGCTAAATACTGTCTAATTATCATTAAATCGCCAACATCCCAGAAAATATTGAAATATTGAAAATAATATTGTTGAAATATTTTTGTCAATATAGCACATCCCTATTTTCATGTAATATAAGAAATAGCGATAAATAACAGTTGAGCTGTCTTAGGATTACCTGGTGGGTTCAGTAGCTCCCTGATTTGTGCATCTTTGACGCCATCGGCGCAGCTCAGGTCTAAAGAGCGCAGTAAAGGACAGCTTGGAGAGCTCAGTGCTGAGACTGACGCCCAATTACACCCTGATAGCACCAGGTCTTTAAGGCCTGTGAGAGAGCTGCCTGTGAGTCATATCATAAAATGCAGTGTATAAAAACAGATGCAGTGGTGATGTGAGAACAGGCACCTGGCAGGCGGTTGATGAGCCAGCTGAGCTGCTTCTTGGAGATGTTGGCCCAGGAGAGGTCCAGTGTGACAGGCTGCCGTTTGATGATGCCCGTGAGGGCCTGAGGACTTATAGAGCGGCAGCGGCTCAGACTGATCCGCGTCCATAAACGCTTGTCACAGCCCCTAAAATCACACCACTGTATTAGAGCACACACACCTTTGCTCTGTTCCAAAGCCTAGTGAGCTGTCTTCACAGGCAACATTTAAAGGCATCATGGGCAAGATATCTTGTCTGAGCAAAATTCTTATGCAGCATCAAGTGTATACTTCCTGATGAAAGTAATTCCAGAATGCATTGCATCAAAAATCCAAGATGGCCAACAAAGAGAGGGAAATGTTGATTATAAATAAACATTTCATGCAATGCCGAAATATATTAATGACTAATTTATACAATGTGTAAGCAGTATGTTTATGATTAGATTGGCATGCTGTTATCTTAGCAACATGTTAAGACCACATTTTTTTGCAGAGAAGTATTTGTAGAGCTGCACAATTAATAAGAAAAAGATCAAATCACCTAATTATCAAATGTGATTGTGATTCAATAAAATAATAGTCACTGCATGTTTCAGAGTGAAGCGTGGCACTGCGTTTATTTACACATGAGCAGATCATAAGCCAGTGTTTTTAGTATCTCAGTGTGGCTTGGTTCACTTTAATGGCTGCTCTACACATATTCCATTTCTACATCAGTTTATGTGCACTTGAAAATGCAGCAACCATTTTCCCAAAATTGTAATGAGATAAACATACAAACTGCCCACTGTCAATGTAAAGAGAAGCTTTAAGGTCTCCCTTCATTTTTCCGCCAAAATAAAAGCTTGATGGCTTAATGTTAAAAAAATAGAGACAGACATATTTATTAGTACTGTCATTTTACAGTTGTACTGTAAAAATATTTCAATTGTATTTTTTAAAAGTGAAATTACAATAGCGATTTTTTAAATTTATTTTTAAAATATGCACGGATATACAAATAAAGTACAGCATACACGACACATTTCTTTAAAAAAAAAAGAATTAAAAATAACAATAAGAAGAAGAAGAAGAAGAAGAAGAATTACTATTATTAACAACAACACACAAGAAGTTTTTTTCCCCCAAGTGTGGTGTGGTAATTGTGTACTCACCATTTGTACCAACTCTTGCAAACAGCCATGCAAACGCACAGCTCTGCACGAGTCAAGTAGCGGAACACGGACACCCAAACCTCTCTCTCCCAGCCTGGCTCGTTCCCTCCGTTCTGCTCCGCTGAGGGCCGCAAGGTGGAACTGGGACAAGAGTCGGAGGATTTCGCCTTTTCCGATCGAGTCTTTTTCCCAATTCTCTCTCGAGTCAGCCGGTGAGGGGAATCTTTAAAGTTTGATCTCAGACTCCGCACCATGTGTGAGTGTTTGGATGCACTTCTGGTCAGAGTGTGCGGTGATGATGAAAGAGCATGTGATTTGTTTACGTGCAATCTGTCTGCAGGCGAATGAGGACTGTCTGAGCGAGGGGCACCGTTTCGCAGTGGGGGACGGAGCAGGGCTTTGTGGTTTTGTGGAAGGCTTCTAGAAGACAAGTTGGCTTCCAGTTTGGGAACAATGGCGCTAGGGTCGCGCCTACCCCTCGATGGCTGTAATGTCACTGTGACGCAGGACCCCTGGCCTCCGACATCATCATTTAGCACCATAGAAGTGTCAGATGGAGTGGCCTCTCCTCCCTCACTGCTCCCCTCGCTCTCTCCGTTTCGATGGCTTTCTCCGTTCTCGTCTTCACCAGCTTTACCCCCTCGTTTCTGAGGACGGTTCTCTTTACCATTATACTGTCCGTTCTCTTTCCTCTCCTCCTGTTCTTCTTCCACAGAGTCATCTCTTTCAACCTCCATCTCCATTCTTTCTCTCAGGCCTCCCCCTTGGCCACCGCCTCGGAGTCGTACTCCTCTTCCGCGACAGGAGGACATCCCTCGGCCACGGGAAATGCTCCATCTGGGACCCGCTCTGACTACACCCCCTCTCTCCAGACTCCGCTGACGCAGGAGCTTTGGAGAAAGAGAGACAGACGAACGGGTCTGAGAGACAGACAGAAATAGAGAGAACGAAAGCACAGCCGAGAGCGACAGAGAGAGAGCGTGTGAGAATGGTAAAAGCAGGATTACAGATGCGCTGCGATGAGAGAAGCAAATGTTATAGGCTCAAAACACTCACCGACTGGAGGATTTTATTCCTTTCTAATTTTATCTGCAAAAGACAATAAAAAAATCAAACATGCATTACATGAGAGTTTGACAATCATCATAAAGCTAGTTTCACATTGCAATTTAATTTGGCACTGGCCACTTGAGACAAAAAGGGAGCATCAAGCCAACCGGAGTCATTTATGTTTTATGTGAAATTAATGGGCAAGTAAATCTGAAATCAGATTTAAGTGAGAAGAGGTGAAAAGCAAAAAACCTTAAATATACAGTTGTACTTGATATCTTGTTTTTTTTTGCCACAAGGCTTTTTTAAATATTTCTAATATATAGATCTAATCTATTAATCTATATATTTAACTTTAAATAATATGTTAAATAATAAACACCATGAAGTTTTTGTAAAATATTACTACTTAAATTGAATATAATATACAATAAAAAATTCCCAGAAAATATGTGAAGCCAATGAGATTGGAGCTTGTATTTTGGAAAAAGTGCCTTCCATTTTTGACTGTCTATGATAATGCTGCCGGTTCTCATACTGTGTTCTAGTATGTTTTCTATTGTTTCTATTGAATTTTTTAATTATATTTTGTTCAGCAGGATGCTTAAATCACTCAAAAGTAACAATAACAACTATTACTCTTCCACAAGTTTTACATTTCAATAAATCTCTTTTCTTTCTAACCTTTGTTCATCCAAACAATCCTGAAAAATATGGATTAAAATTTCCACAAAATATGCAGCACAATGGTTTTAACATTTATAATAACAATTGTTCCTTGAGGAGCAAATGAGCATATTAGAATGATTTCTGAAAAATCATGTGACACTGAAGATTGGAGTAATGATGCTGAAAATTCAGTTTTGATCACAGGGTTATATTACATTTTAAAATGTATTTAAATAGAAAACAGTTATTTTATATTGTAATAATATTTAATTGATTTACAGTATTTTCCATCAAATAAATGCAGCCTTGATGTGCATAAGAGACTTCTTTCTATCACATTTAAAAAACCTTACATTACCATTCAAAGGTTTGGGTCGGTAACTTCTTGTCCAACACATGTAAATTGAATGAATGGAAAGCAACATCATATCTGTAAAACACATGTACTGTATGTGCACCTGTTTGCATACTTACCCTTTTCCTGAGCTGTAACTCCAGCGCTCCCGCTCTCCTCCTGTTCTGCTGGTGCTGCAGCAGGAGTCTCTGGGAAGGGGGCGGCTGTCGTCTGGAGCGGGTCAGAGGCGGGGAGGAGAGGGAGAGGGGCGGGCGACCTTTGCGCCCTATACGCAGACCCCCCACCCCAATCCCCTCTCTGTATGCCCGCTTAGCTGGAGGACCAGACAAGCGACTGCCGTTGGACACGCTGCTGTCTGTCTCCTCCTCCTACTACCTGGAAGATTCCGGGGGGGGGGGGGGGGGGGGGTGGGGGGGGGGGGGGGGGGGGTTGGGGGGGGGGGGGCGGGGGGGTGAAAAAATTACACAATTAGTCTTTAGATCCAATTATCATCTAAAGAGTGAGTCAAGCAAAGGCCTGTTTAAACAGGATGACTTGTTGCATTAAAAAAAAAGAAAATTTCCAGAAAGCATACCTCTGTTTTCTTGCCCTGGACACATTTTGGACATTCCCAACAACTAGGAAGGTCCTTATTAATAATACCCTCACCGGGCACCTGCAATATACACGTGGTATTAACACAGTACATATAACAGCTAATTCCATACAAACAAGATGTGGGACAGTCACGTACATGTACCTTTATACATTCTGGATGAGTGATCTGAGCGCATTCGGAGCATTCCATGAGCGTTTGGACGGACTCTGAGTCTATAGACTCCTGATAGCCTTCCTTACATATGGCACATACTGCAGTAAGAGGTAGCGCCGGCTAGAAACACAACACAAGTGTGAGATACAACACTCTCTAACATAGTACAGAGTTCACTTTTACACAATTTATAGTTTTGTTTTTAGTTTTTCTTGACAATGCTTTGCTTCAGACAACATTGTCAAACTGTATTCATTCATTCATTAATAAGTCAATTTTTTATTATATGCACTACCATTTAAAATGTTGGGGTTGATACATTTGTTTTTGAATTAAGGTCTCATGCTCAATTCAGGCTGCATTTTTTTGATTAAAAAACACATACAGTAAAAATAGTAATGTTATGAAATATTATTACCATTTAAAATAACAGTTTTCCCTTTTAATATGCTATATTTGAATATTATTTCTAGTTGTAAGTCTTCAGTCATCAGTGCCACATGATCCTTCAGAAATCATTCTAATATGCTGATTTGCTGCTGATTTTTTATTATCAAAGCTAAAAACAATTGTGCGGCTTAATATTTGTGGAAACAACTTTCTAACACTTTTTTTTCTAACACTAAAAAACATTTGACATTAAAACATTTAGACATTAACACTGAATACAGATACTCACTGCAAGACACTGACGGAGAACACAGCTCTTCTTGAGTCTGCCTGGTCCTCCAAACTTCCTCATGTCCCTACAGTAGTTGCAGTCGCCACACTCGGTGCGCAGACAGGCCTCGCAGCGTTTGCATCGCACACGTCTGCGTCTCAGAGCCGAGATGGAGGAAGACGGCTTCACGGGTCGAGGTACCGGCGGCAACACGGGGGCTGAGCCGGGAGCACGCGGGCGGTACAGCAGAGACAGAGGCAGCGGCGGTGGCTCATACCACGAGGGCTAGAGAGAAGCAGACACATTTTTACTTCAACTCACTACATCTGTACATGCTGTATGGACGGTGGTCATAGTGTATAACCTACCCTTTTGGGCCATTTGACGATTGGTTTTCCAGTGTAAGACAGTTTGGGGTTATCATTGGCATGTTCCTCTAGCAGCTTCTGTTGGGACAGAAAGAAAAATAGAGAAATTAGCTTGTTACCAAAAAAAAACAACAACTATATTTATGTGGCCACATGGTGTTATGTTTGCACCCGTATGTCACTGAGTAGTGCTGGGGCATTTCTGATGCCTGCTGGAACACATTTCTTGTGTGCTGGCAATTCCTCCAACTTGTGCAGTAATTCCCAAAGCCCTTCCAGCTCTAAGGGTGTCAGGTGAACTTTCACCCCTGGACGAGCAGGAGATGCTGCCTCTTCCTCCGGCTCCTCCTTCACCATCTCCTCCTCCTCTTCCACTATATTTTCTTCTTGACCATTAAAGCCTCCTTGTTTAATCACATCCTCCTTCTTTAGCCCTGTGAAGCACAAAACAGATGTGCCAATGTAATTACGGTTGTACTGATATGTTATTGTACACATTTATGGTTTGTGCACTGACCAATGCCCAGTGAGTGCTTCTGGAACTCAGGTGTGAGGTGAGATATGTTGGTCAGACAGTACAAGTAACGCTCCAACACATACCAGCACATCTCAAAGTAGAAAGGGTAGCGGAACTTAGCAGGGACCTGCATAAACCACAGAGACAGTCAGAAAAAGTTCACAAATGAGCATCAACGGAATAATCGAGAGCTTGTTTGAGTGCTCACCCGTGTGCGGTCCTCAATGTTGTAAACGTTAAGCTGCATGGGAATGTTAAAGCTGTGCAGAAAGTTTCCCCCAAACACCAGAGTATCCATTGGAGTGTAAACTGCATGGATCCACCCTACACACACACACACACACACAGACACAGTGGTTTGGTCCTAGAAAACCTAAGAGTTTCCTACCTGAAGCGTTTAATGCATGATAAGCATGTGTACCTGAGGGGATCATGAATGTGTAGCCTTGCTTCAGTTCAATCCGTTGGCACATCGTGGCTTTATCGCCGAGAAAGATGTCACCCTGTTTCCCTGACAACACCCAGTTCTCATAGAGCTCCAGGTTCTGAGGTGTGGGCGGGATCAGCCAGAACACCTGAGATCATTCAGAACAACAAGGTCAATAAGGACAGGCAATTATGAAACACCAGACGAGCTGAGTGACACACAGGTTCGAAAAGTTCATAAATGGCGCAATTATGGAGAACAAGAGGATTTGAGAAGGAGAGGATGATCCAACATGATCAAACAGCCCGACAGCAATTAGAGCCGAGAAAGAAGATTCTTGCACATCTAATGGTTTGAAGTACCAAGAAAGCACAAAACTCTAACTATGCTACTGGTCAAAAGTTTGAGGTCGATAAGAAACTTAAAAACATTAAAAAAAATACATTCCCCAACACATAACTTCTTAACGGTAGTGTATGTTCGGAATAGCTTGCTAAGTTGCTACCATACTACCATTATTATTTCTGCAGTATATAGCTTTTAAACTGCACATAGTATTGTCTGTAAGCAGCAATACCTGGATGGCCCACTATATTGCCAAAATATGCAGTATTACAGACAGAAAACACTGCATGCAATACCATATCCCACAGTGCAAAGTGGCTGACCTGACCTTTTATTTCCAGCATGACCTCTGAACTCAAAGTAATTACAGCAAAGCCACTAGAAAGCAAGCCTGCAACCATTAGCCGAAAAAGCGTGACGGCTAAAGCTAACGCTTCCGGGCTGGCAGTATGTGGGGAAAGGAGACCAGAGGCCGTTTTTTTTTAATGGATGTCAATGGAGGAGAGGCTTCACAGGGCTGAATAAACGGCTTTTTAGAGGAAACGGCTTATCATTTAATGAATCGACAGCCTATCTGCTAATCTTCAACATGTTTTACACTAAACAATACTTTTGGACTGAACAATTTTTAGAGTTTACCACAAACAAATGCAGTTTTATGAAAAAAAGTCACTGATTTTTTTGGGGGGGGGGGGGCGACAGCCCCCCCTTAGATTCAGCTTACGGCACTTCTCATTCATTTCTATGGTATCCGTAAACGGCGACTGAGTGTCGCACAACTCTGACTGAAGTTCAATTACGTCAAGGCTGTAATGTGATTGGTTATTAAGGGACACGTGATCCAAGTTAGCTGTTACGCTTTCTCCAATAGTAAGTAATACAGACCCTCTCATCTCCCTATAGTAAGATCATCTCTGATTACAGCCATGATAGCTTTCATGACTTATTTAATTAGACTAGACAATGTTAAGACATTTTAGACTAAATTGGATTAATTTTGCTAAATATTTCCCATGACAATTAGACAACACTCCATGAATTAACACTAAATTAAACATGCAACGAGTAAGCGAGTATTTCATTCTGAACTCAGCCTCTTTGTCAGCACACTACACAGTGTTGTACCTTTAAGACAGCACTCACCTTCCTTCCCCTGAGGATGTGATACCAGACTGATGTGCCGCCAAAGTCTATGTGGAAATCTGTGAAGCATCCCTCGACACTCATCAGACAATACCTGAAAAACACATGGCTGGTATGATCAACCTTCATAAACCAAGTTAATGTTGCCCTAGTGTTCAAACAAAAAAAAAACTTAAATTAAATTGTATGAATAAACAAAACAACTTACTTCTGTACTTTAGGGTACTGCATTTCTATAATGGCATTGGTGGAGTCTCGCTGACTTTCTTTAAGATGCCGTGGCCACATGTTGTCCACCCAGTCAATCATATCAACCTAATGAAAACACAAGCTAAGACATAAACTGTTTTGCACACAAAAAGGTATGAATGTTTTTAAGCTCAACTGAAAATGTATATCCTGACCAGACAACTAACAACAACAATCATAAAATTTGCTTCAATAATGCCAATGCTTCATCTGCTTTTATTGCATCCTATTTTGATAACCCTCCAGGGCTACTTTGATATTTGAATCATTTATTATTATTTTTAATCATTTAATTTTATTATTTTCATGATTGTATTAGTATTATTTGATATGACATTCTTCCTTTTCAATATCCAATAACGCCATCAGTATTTCTAAAAAAAAATATATATCAGTTGACAATAATTGCGTGCGCACATACCGAGGTGGGTCTCTTGACTAGATGTTCTAGTTTTGTGTGACTGAACTCCAGGCTGATCACATTGTAGAGTTTTTCACGTTCAGAAGGCGGCGTCTCGTAGTACCTCCTCCACTGCCCCATTGACATCTCAATGCCTTTTTGAGTGTTCACATCCATCACATCAACCATCCTGCGACTGCCTATCAAGAGTAAAGGTAGGGGAGGGAACGTTAGCAGGCGTCACTGATAATAAAGTTGTTGAAGGCATGAGAGAGTGATAGAGGAACAAAAACTTCTGTTCTTACCCACAAACAATTTCACATCACTGACACTAAAGTCTGCGTCAGGCATCCTACAAAAGACAGATAATATAAAGAGCTGATAAGTTTCAAATGAGTTCACTGACTCCAAACACTGGCATGATGAAATATGCCATACTTTATGCCAAGACCATCTGCTTTCTTGAAGATAATGGGGTCCCGGAGTCCCTCCCGTTGGATGTATTCCAAGGTGAAGTCTGCAAAGAACACCATACACGGTTAACATGGATCTCCAAATATGCAAGTTTGTACAATGCAAAACATTTCAAAGCAGCTTAACAGAACATGATGCTCCATAACCATATCATAGGTGGCAGTGGCAAAGAAAACTCTCAATATGGTTTAGCTAGGATAAGAGGAACTGAAACTCAGCACATGGAGTTCGCCATAAGTCAGTGCAGGAACTAAACAACATGCAAAGTTTAGCACACACCTTTCCCATCCATAATTTTGACCAGATCCGAGTTGTATCGGTCACTTTGGAGTTTCTCTTCAAGATCAAAGGACCTCTTCCCTTCGATTTCATCGTCTGAAATGCCATCATCTTGGTAACGCCGTCGCGTGCCAGTCCGCTGAAAACAGAATACCAAATAAGACGATGAAGAAACAATACTCAGATTAACATTCATCTTGATTCGCATTAATACAATATAATCTTTTACTACAACACACTTTGACTTAAACATTTACAGACCAATGGTTAACAAGTCGTATTTTCACAAAACCAATTCCAGCTCAAATTCAAACTCACCAGCATTTCCACACAAAAATCCAAGGGTGACCATACATCCTCCTTTTTCCGGACATTTCAGGCAATTTAGAAATCCCAGCCAGGACATGTCCAGGAAATAGAGGATGCATGTTCATCCAAACGTTCCTTATCTTTAGTTTCAAATGCTCCACCAGAGCTTTGTGTCCCAAGTGAACATCAGAAAGGGTGGATCCCCATTTAAAGTAAATATTAAAGAAGCCCATTTATTATTTTACTGCTGTTGTGGCACAGTCTATGTGACGATAAGGCAGTGTAAACACATGAGAATGAGGTTTTGACAGTCTCTTCCCTCAGGCGTGTGTTCACTGTAATATCAACAAACCCCTCGGGTGTAACGTCAGGCCAAGAGCGCCAGCTGTCGACGGTGTAACGCCGTTACAGCTCGGTTACAACTACATACAACCGTTCCGCAGACGGCAATTGGTGCACATATTAGCTGTCGAGTACATGAGAAACTTACCAGGCGTTTGCTATAACGGGAACTCTCCTCTTCCATGCTCTGAAAAAAAAATATGAAAGGATAAAATAAATTACGCACGTTTCTTGCAGACGCTGTAATAAGTGACTTCAGGTGCAGCGAGCATAACTGCATCTGTGAAACCAACTTGAACGACAGGAATAATACTAAACAAATCACCAACCTTTATGAAAAACGACTCAACTTTAAAGTAGCAACTGATTACATACCTAGCATACGTTAAACAATGCTCCACAGAAAATGTAACAGTAAGTTATCAAGACACATTTATTAAAAATCAAAAAAAGATATCGGGTGCAACCGGTTCATGTGTCACAAAACCCACTGAGCTGCCTATCTAACAGCATTCTGGGCGTTAGGAGGGAGTTAAATGCTGTCGTGGTAGGAGGCTCGCTAGGCTTTGAGACACAATCATTATATAAACCAGCAGTACGATCAGACAACAGAGTCCGTTTAAATGCTCCAAATTTCCCATTCCTCCGGTAATAAATCAAAACGAAACAACACATTTTAAAAGCCAAGCTATCGAATAGTTTTTATCTGCAACTAGTGAAGTAAATAAACAGCGAAGAGCTGTGACAGATAACTGACATTTATTACAGCTGAAGCTACTCTAGTTCTGAAGCTGTTAGCTTGAGCGAACGCTCCACTACTTTTGACCGAGAACCAGTAATGTTCATATAATTCAACCTAAAAATTGGCTTATTTTCGTCACAAGGCTCAGTTGTAACTGCTCTATTACTGAAAAGCATATGGTGGGTTTAAAACAGCAAAGTCAAGCCCCTGACAGTGGAGGCTAACCAGCTAATCCACTAGCATTACCGTTGACAACCCGCGCTAGCCCGTTAGCCTGCTAGAAACAAAACAAAAAAAGACCTTTAAACAATACCTAGCCTTCTACTAGCCGATAGTGTCGCGTCGCTCTGTGGAAATAGCCTTAAAAATTCCCGTTGGACTGCAAATTCATCCTGTGTACTAGTGTCGTTCTTTACTTGATATTATTATTTTTGTACGATAAAGTTAAATCAATCCGCTTTCATCCGCCATTTTCAGATTGTCATGATACACACACACACTCCACTACTATCTACTCCCATGACACGCCCCTGAAATAAACAGCCAATGAGATAACGGGAATGCAAACTAAACGAAAGATGATTGGATCAAACGGAATGCCAATCATACGGGAGCTTCTGATTGTTAACGCCCCTTGCTCGTTCATTATATTTCGCGAGCCAATAAATGTTCGTATTGTTGCTTATAGCGGGCAGTTTATTGGCTGCGGAGTGAAAATCGGGTTATTATGGCAGCCTATTGCTGGCAAGAATATTTTTGTTGAAATATAAACATATCAACGGACGTATAATCTCTGAAAACTCATTGGTTGATTTTTGATCACATAAGAAGAGGATTAAAACGAAGGCATTATGATAGTTATTGTCTTGTAAAACAGCCGAGTCAAAAGCCACCTGCCATCATTCAGAAACATCCAAGGGTGTCTGTCCTCTGATTGGTCGCTGCTAGAATATAATGTATTTAAAAACCTTTCAAAGATTAAACCTTGACTAGTACATGAATTAAGCACATTGAAACAAAAACACGTTTCTTAAATCTCATTTTAATAGATAGATACAGAACACATGAAATACAGCCATCCCTTATTGAAGTATTCAAAAAACGTGTAGTTTACTACAGATAAAAACAAACCGCAACACCAAAACACACAGCCAAACAATATATTGGAATATAAGACAAAATGATATGAGACATAAAGAAATTGAAATAGAAAAAACTCTCTCTCTCTTCTCTCTCTCTCCCTCCCTCCCTTTCCCTCTCTCCCTCTCTCACTCCTTCCCTCCCTCTCTCTCCCTCCCGTTCCCGCGTCCTCTCGCCTCTCTCCCTCTCCCTCCTCTCTCCCTCTCCCTCTCCTCCCTCTCTCTCGCTCCCTCTCCCTCTCTCTCTCTCTCTCTCTCTCTCTCTCTCTCTCCCTCTCTCTCTCTCTCTCCCTCTCCCTCCCTCTCTCTCTCCTCTCCCTCTCTCCCTCGCTCTCTCCCTCGCTCCCTCGCTCTCTCCCTCTCCCTCTCCCTCTCCCTCTCTCTCTCTTTCTTTCTCTCTCTCTTTCTTTCTCTCTCTCCCTCTCTCTCTCCCTCCCTCTCCCTCTCTCTCCCTCTCTCGCTCTCTCTCCCTCCCTCTCCCTCTCCCCCTCTCTCTCTCCCCCCCTCTCCTCCCCTCTCTCTCTCCTTCCCGCCCTCGCTCGCGCCCTCCCGCTCCCTCTCCTTCTCTCTTCCTTTCCCTCCTCTCCCCTCCCTCCCTCCCTCTCCTCTCCCTCTCCTCGTCTCATCTCCTTCCCGTCCGCTCTCTCTCTCATCTCCCTCCCTCGTCCTCGTCTCCCTCCCCTCTCCCTCCTCCCTCTCCATCCGCCTCTCCTCCCGCCTCCCTCTCTCTCTCCTTCTCTCTCTCCCTCTCTCTCTCTCTCTTTTTCTCTCTCTCTCTCCCTCTCTCTCTCCTTCTCTCTCCCTCTCTCACACTCTCTCTCCCTCTCCGCTCTCTTCCCTCCTCTCCCTCTCCTCCCTCTCCCTCTCTCTCTCAACTCCTCTCCCGTCTCTCTCCTCTCCTTTCTCTCTCTCGCCTTTCCCTTCCCTCATCCCCTCCCTCACCTCTCCTCCCTCTCTCTCCCTCTCTCTCTCCTTCTCTCTCTCCCTCTCTCCCTCCTCCGCCCTCCCTCTCCCTCTCTCTCCTCCTCATCGTCCTTTCTCTTCTCTCCTCCCTTCCCTCTTCTCTCATCCTTCTCTCGCTTCCTTCCCCTCCCTCTCTCTCTCTCTCTCCCTCTCGCTCTCCCTCTCCCCCTCCCTCTCTCTCCCCCCCGCTCCTTCCCTCCCCTCTCGCTCTCCTTTTCCCTCCCTCTCCCTCCCTCGCCCCCCTCTCTCTCTCCTCCCGCTCCCTCTCTCCTCCCTCTCCCTCCCTCGCCTCTCTCTCTCCTCCCTCTCCTCTCTCTCTCCTTCTCCCTATCTCTCCCTCACCTCTCCCGCTCCCTCTCCCTCTCTCTCCCTCTCTCTCTCCGTCCCTCCCTCTCTCATTCCGCCCTCTCTCTCTACTCGCCCTCACTCTCCCTCTCTCTCTCCTTCCCCTCCCTCGCTCTCTCCCTGCCCTCGCCTCTCTCTCTCCTTTCTCTTCTCTCGCTGGTCCCCCCTCTTCCCTCCCTCCCTCCCTCTCCCTCTCCCTCCATCTCTCCTTCCCTCCCTCTCTCTCCCTCCCGCTCTCTCTCCCTCTCTCCCTCTCTCCCCCCCCCCCCCCCTCTCCTCCCCTCCCTCTCTCTCAGTCCTCCCTCCCTCTCCCTCCCTCACCCCCCTCTCTCTCTCTCCCCTCCCCCTCTCTCTCTCTCTCTCTCTCTTTCTTTTTCTTTCTTTCTCTCTTTCTCTCTCCCTCTCCCTCTCTCTCTCCTTCTTCCCTATCTCTCCCTCCCTCTCCCTCCCTCCCTCTCCCTCTCATCTCCCGCCTCTCTCCTTCCCCCTCCCTCTCTCCTTCCCTCCCTCTCTCTCATCCTCCCCCTCTCCATCTCTCTCATCCTCTCCTCCCTCTCTTCTCTCCCCTCCCTCTCCCTCTCTCTCCTCCTTCTCTCTCTCCTTCCCGCCCTCCCCTCCCTCCCTCCCGCTCCCCTCCCTCTCTCTCTCCTTCCTCCCTCTCTCTCTCCCTCGCCTCCCTTCTCTCTCTCTCTTTCTCTCCCTCTCTCCCTCTCTCTCCCTCCCTCCCTCCTCTCCCCTTCTCTCCCTCCCGCTCCCGCTCTCTCCTCCCTTCTCTCTCCTCCGCCCCTCCCGCTCCCCTCCCTCTCCCCCTCTCTCTTCCCTCTCTCTCATCCTCCCTCTCCCTCTCCTCCCTCTCCCTCTCTCTGCGTCTCCCTCGCCCCCTCTCTCTCCATCCTCCCCTCTTCTCTCTGTCCTTCTCGCCCTCCTCTCCTCTCTCTTCTCTCCTTCCTCCCTTTTCTCTCTCTCTCTCCCTCTCTCTCTCCTTCCCTCCCTCTCCCTCTCTCTCTCCCCCCCCTCAATCTCGCCCTCCCCTCTCATCTCCTTCCCATCGCCTCTCCGGCCTCCCTCCTCTCTCTCTCTTCCCTCCCTCTCTCATCCCTCCCTCCTCCCCCGCCCCCCCCCTCTCTGTTGTAGACCCCTCCACACAGATGTGTCCGAGGGCGCTGGGGCTCCGGTCCCTCATGTGCTCTGTGTGTGTAGGGGTTTGTCTTATTAAACGTACCAGACAGTCTCTCTTAAACACCGAGAACAGCAAGGGCGGAGATAAGCGGATCCTGCTAAGCTATGTTCCTGAGTTCACGTTCATCCTGAGACAGTAAAATAGTGATAGTGAGATTCAGATAGCACACACATGAATGTTGTTGTTTAACAACTCAGATGGTGTTAATAGTTTATATATATATATATATATTATATATTATATATATATATATATAATGCTTCTATTTCAGCAAAGACACATTAACTTCTCAAAACATCGATTATCATTTCAACATTGATAATATTACGAAATGTTTCTTGAGCAGCAAATCAGCTATTAGAACGTGATAGCCATCTTCCAGAATCGGCTAAAAACACATCTCTTCCCTCTTTATTTGACCCTCTAACTCTAGCAATATATATTCTAATTCTATTCTTTAAAAAAAAAAAGTGCCCCTTTTAGACTTGCACTCTATTCATTTACTAGTTTTTTTCTTTTTATTATTTACATTAACAAAAAGCAAAAAAATAAATAAATAAAGCCTCTAACACTAGCTAATTTCTGAAGGATCAAGACTGGAGTAATGATACTGAAAATACAGCTTTGATCACAGGAATAAAATTACATTTTACAATATATTAAAACAGAAAAACAATTATTTTTATTATACTATAATTACTGTATTTTGTTATCAATAATGCATCCTTTAATAAAAAAAAATGAAGAGAAGTAGGCAAGATAGAAGAGGACAAGCAGGAGTTTAGTACTGAAGAGTAGGACCTCTGAATGTTGTACGATTACAGGTAAAGGCAGGGAGCTGGTAGATATGATGCAGAGGAGGAAAGTCGACATTTTGTGTGTCCAGGAGACCAGGTGGAAAGGGAGCAAGGCTAGAAGCATTGGAGTAGGGTTTAAACTGTTTTATCATGGTGTGGACAGGAAGAGAAATGGAGTAGGAGTAATCCTGAAGGATGAGTTTGTGAAAAATGTTCTGGAGGTAAAGAGAGTGTCAGATAGGTTGATGAGTCTGAAGCTGGAAATTGAAGGTGTGATGTTGAATGTTGTTAGTGCTTATGCTCCACAAGTAGGTTGTGAGCAAGAGGAGAAAGACAGATTCTGGAGCGAGCTTGAGGAAGTGATGCAGAGTGTTCCTAGAGGTGAGAGAGTGGTGATAGGGGCAGACTTTAATGGACATGTTGGTGAAGGGGATAGTGGGGATGAGGAAGTGATGGGGAGGTTTGTTCTTCAGGAAAGGAACCCAGAAGGACAGAGGTTAGTAGACTTTGCTAAAAGTATGGAGATGGCTGTGGTGAACACATACTTTCAGAAGAGGCAGGAACACAGGGTGACATATAAGAGTGGTGGCAGGAGCACACAGGTGGACTATATCTTATGTAGATGCTGTAATCTGATGGAGATTAGCGATTGCAAAGTAGTGGTAGGAGAGAGTGTAGCTAGACAGCATAGGATGGTGGTGTGTAAGATGACTCTGGTGGTGAGGAAGATGAAGAGAGCAAAGGCAGAGCAGAAGACAAAGTGGTGGAAGTTGGAAAAGGAAGAGTGTTGTGTGGTTTTCAGGGAGGAGTTGAGACAAGTTTTAGGTGGTCAGGAGGTGCTTCCAGATGACTGGACTACTATAGCCAAAGTGATCAGGGAGACAGGTAGGAAGGTGCTAGGTGTGTCATCTGGAAGGAGGAAAGAAGACAAGGAGACTTGGTGGTGGAATGAGGAAGTTCAGGAGAGTATCCAGAGGAAGAGGTTAGCTAGGAAGAAGTGGGACAGTGAGAGGACGGAGGAAAGTAGACAGGAATATAGGGAGATGCAGCGTAAGGTTAAGATAGAGGTGGCAAAGGCCAAACAGAAAGCTTATGAGGACTTGTATGCAAGATTAGATAGTAAGGAAGGTGAGAGGGATTTGTATCGGTTGGCGAGGCAGAGGGATAGAGATGTAAAGGATGTGCAGCAAGTTAGAGTGATTAAAGATAGAGATGGAAATGTGTTGACAGGTGACAGGAGGGTGAGGGAAAGATGGAAGGAGTACTTTGAGGAACTGATGAATGAGGAAAATGACAGGGAGAGAAGAGTAGTAGAGGCAAATACTATTGAGCAGGAAGTAGAAAGGATTAGCAAGGGTGAAGTTATGAGAGCTTTGAAGAGGATGAAGAGAGGAAAGGCGGTTGGTCCTGATGACATACCAGTGGAGGTATGGAAGTGTCTTGGAAAGATGGCAGTAGAGTTTTTAACTAGGTTGTTCAACGAGGTCTTAGAGAGTGAGAGGATACCTGAGGAATGGAGGAGAAGTGTTCTGGTGCCGATTTTTAAGAACAAGGGAGATGTGCAGAGTCATGGGAACAACAGAGGTATTAAGCTGATGAGCCATACAATGAAGTTGTGGGAAAGAGTAGTGGAAGCAAGGCTAAGGGGAGAAGTGAGCATTTGTGAGCAGCAGTATGGTTTCATACCAAGAAAGAGCACTACAGATGCGTTATTTGCATTGAGAATGTTGATGGAGAAGTACAGAGAGGGTCGGAAAGAGCTGCATTGAGTCTTTGTAGACTTAGAGAAAGCGTATGACCGGGTGCCAAGAGAAGAGTTGTGGTATTGTATGAGGAGGTCTGGAGTGGCAGAGAAGTGTGTTAGAGTGGTGCAGGATATGTATGAGAGCAGTAGGACAGTGGTAAGGTGTGCGGTAGGTGAGACAGAGGAGTTTACGGTAAAGGTGGGACTGCACCAAGGATCGGCTTTGAGCCCCTTCTTGTTTGCGGTGGTGATGGACAGGCTGACAGATGAGGTCAGACAGGAATCTCCAT
This sequence comes from Sinocyclocheilus anophthalmus, assembly GCA_018155175.1. Taxonomy (NCBI): domain Eukaryota; kingdom Metazoa; phylum Chordata; class Actinopteri; order Cypriniformes; family Cyprinidae; genus Sinocyclocheilus; species Sinocyclocheilus anophthalmus. The sequence goes on along the minus strand of JADLZN010009685.1, from coordinate 13,150 downwards.
GGACTATGATGTTTGCAGATGACATTGTGATATGTAGTGAGAGCAGGGAGCAGGTGGAGGAAAGGCTAGAGAGGTGGAGGTTTGCTCTGGAGAGAAGAGGAATGAAGGTTAGTCGCAGCAAGACAGAATACATGTGTGTGAATGAGAGGGATCCAAGTGGAACAGTGAGGTTACAGGGAGAAGAGATAAAGAAGGTGCAGGATTTTAAGTACTTAGGGTCAACAGTCCAGAGTAATGGGGAGTGTGGAAAAGAGGTGAAGAAGCAGGCAGGTTGGAATGGGTGGAGAAAAGTGTCAGGTTTGTTGTGTGATAAAAGAGTACCAGCAAGACTGAAAGGAAAGGTGTACAGGATAGTAGTGAGAACAGCGATGTTGTATGGTTTGGAGACAGTTGCACTGAGGAAAAGACAGGAGGAAGAGTTAGAGGTAGCAGAGCTGAAGATGTTGAGGTTCTCTTTGGGAGTGACGAGGATGGATAGGTTCAGGAATGAGTACATCAGAGGGATAGCACATAGACAAAGTTAGAGAGGCCAGGTTGAGATGGTTTGGACATGTTCAGAGGAGGGGGAGTGAATATATCGGGAAAAGGATGCTGAGGTTAGAGCTGCCAGGCAGGAGGCCGAGAGGAAGACCAAAGAGGAGGTTTATGGATGTAGTGAAGGAAGACATGAAGGTAGTCGGTCTGAGAGAAGAGGATGCAGAAGGGGATAGGGCTAGTTGGAGGCAAATGATTCGCTGTGGCGACCCCTCAAGGGAACAGCCGAAAGGAAAAGAAGAAGAAGAATAAAAATGAAGGTTCAAAATAGGGCTTTTTTTTTACAGTGATGCACAGAAGAACCATTTGGTGGTTCTTAAAAGAACCGTTTTGTTAATATTTTGATGGCTTTGTGACCCTGGACCAAAACTAGTCATAATGGTCAATTTTTCGAAATTTGAGATTTATACATCATCTGAAAGCCTGAATATATAAGCTTTCCATTGATGTGTGGTTTTGTTAGGATAGGACGATATTTGGCCGAGGATACAACTATTTGAAATCTTGAATCTGAGGGTGCAAAAAAATCTAAAATATTGAGAAATCGCCTAAAAGTTGTCTAAATGAAGTTCTTAGCAATACATATTTACAAATCAAAAATTACGTTTTTGATATATTTATGGTAGCACATTTACAAAATATTCATGGAATATGATCTTTAGTTATTATCCTAATGATTTTTGGCATAAAAGAAAAATCGATCATTTTGACCCATACAATGCATTTTTGGCTATTGCTATAAATATACCCATGCTACTTAAGACTGGTTTTTGTGGTCCAGTCAACAATTTAAAGGGGTGGTTCAGTGTTTTTTTTCTAGGCTTGATTGTGTTTTTGATTGTGCAGTCTACATGTGTTCAATGTTTCGTTTATTTTTTTAAATCATTATTTTTCACTAATGTACCTTTATGCCACACAGCTCTGGCCCTTCTCTGATAAACTTGCTGAGAATTCCTTCTTTTATGAAGCCCGCTCCCTCAGAAATACGCGATTGACTCTGATTGGTTATCTAGCCAGTGTGTTGTGCAGTGGTTAAACCGCCTCTAGCGCGCGCTAAGCGTCCTGCCTCTCTCCTCAGCGGATGTGCTCCGGTTGTATTGTAAACAACGGCGTCATTAATATCGGTAATATCGGTCATTAATAATCAGTTTGAGCCCGATTGAGACGCAAGATTATTATTGAAGAGAATCGTGCAGAACCTGTGCAAGCACGGCGTTTAATGGTAGGCCTTGTTTTTTGTTTTTTTTTGTTGTCTCATACTTTTAGATACGCTATTATTTGTAAATGCTACTGCTTATGTTAGATTTTAATATACGGTTTTATCCTGATTAAAACTTTAATACAGTACGGCAACTGCACGTATGTATAATGCTTCTCATAGCTATGTTAAAATAAGTGTATAAATCAGTGTGGTCTTCACAATTTTTTTCATGGGAGCCGCACTGATAGGGCAAAGTCAATCGGAGAGCCACTTTTACAGCGAAGTATCAAAAGTTACATCCAGTCTTAAATAGCATGTCTTTTTATCAATCTGTCATATGCAATGCAATGCAATACAAAAGGGGCTATCATTCTTTATCATTTACCATTCAAATTTGTAACTGAGACAAGATGATTAAAAAAAAAGCAGGATTTACCTTAATGCTGGAAAGACCTTAAATTATTATTTTTTTTTTATACTAGCCCATCATGTATCTAACCATCCAAGTGCACATTCGGCGTTAAGAGCTGTTAAGATTAAAACTGGCAACTCTGCAGTGAGTCAGTGTCATGGACGTAGGACAGAGCAAGTGTAAATATCTTTTCTAGTCTATATTTCCATCTTGTAATGCCACTGTTTTAGGTATTTAAAATAAAAAAAAAGATTATTTGTAATAGAGCGACCTGTCTGACACAGTGTCTACACCGGACGCGACAGTTGTCGTGCCGCGCCCTGCTGCGCTAAAAGTCTGTCTACACTTGACGCAACAAAGCGACAGTTGCAAATATAATCCATATATACTATAAATGGAACAGAGCTGAGCTGATGATCTGAATGAGAGAGAGAGAGAGAGAGAGAGAGATGCAGAGCGTGTGCAGAGCAGGGAACGCGAGGAAGAGTATTAAGAACCGCTGCTTTAGAACATTGATTTTGAAACTTGTGAATCAATCCATTAGAATCGTTAGAAGACAGAATCGCGATTCATATATGAATAGATTTTTACGTGCACCTCTAGTTTTCTCTTCCTCTTCTCTAAAGCAGTGCAGCATGGCCTCGCCCCCTTTGCTGCCTTTTCTGGAGGGCGGGGTTTATCTGGGTTTGTGATGTCACGAACCCGGGAAGTAACTTGTTGTAGTCCCTACCAGCTGTTTAAACTGCCAGAATTTTAAAAGACATTATTAGATATCTCCGTTTGTATTGAACTTTCAGCTTGGTAACTTTGCAGATATTGTTTATGCTCAAACAGCAACATTAGACACTAACTAAAGTTAAAAAAGTAATCGCAATGAACCATCCCTTTAAAAAAAAATCCACTATAAAGAACCTTTTATGAAATGATACAATTCCATGGATAATAAAGAACCATTTTAAAAGTGTTGATGAACACAAGAGACTTCTTGGTAGTATATGAAGAAAACTTGCCCAATATGTGAAGCACACAATTCACCTTGGTTTATTTAGTTGTGACTGCATCTCATCTTGTTTTACAGTTTTTTTAAAATTGGTTTGGTACTATTTTCCCAAGTAAGGTGTACATTTTCAAAACTCTTAGTACAAAACTTTAAACTGATCACACTCGTAACACCGCTAATCATTCATTCAAAACCTGATCTCGTCATTTCATTGTAGTTGCGCATATTTTCATTCCACCTAATCATTGTTTCAAAACACAAGATCATTGTGATATGTATTGAGAACATTTAGTTTAATCACCAAAACACAACACTAAGATCTTTTTTCAACTTAGTACTTTTAACAATCAGTTAATTCAAGAGCAAACAATGCAAGATACATGTTTAAATCACCTTTGTTGCTGAAATAATTACACTAATACAGGCAATAACTGTCATGTTTCTATATGCAGTATCACATGGCATAATGTAGTGTAAAATGCTGTATTTGATGCCACCTGTCTCCATTCTTCTTCCGATACATCTCTGAATCCGTTCCTCCTCACTTGCGGCCCGTGTATGTTCACAAATAGCAAAACACATGGTTTTACAAATGAGGACATCCTCAAAGGAAGGTTTTAGGTGATTTTGTTAAGTTTTGCTTACTTCTGGGTACCAATTTGTCCCAAAAATATGGTTACACACACACACACAGAGAGATTTCCCTATCATTATGGTTCATTCCATAGGAGTAATGGGTTTTATACTGTCTCCCCCTACACTAACCCTACTCCTAAACCTACCCTTACGAAAATTAATTGTTTTCCCATTGGACCCAAAAAAGGACAATGATTTCAGTTATTTCCATCTTTGTGGGGACAATTTGTCCCCATAAGATAGGGTTTACCTGAACCACACACACACACCCTTACAAAGTAGTGGTTATCCCTTTTAGTGTAAAAATAATTCAGTGCATTTGGTTATCCCTAAATTGCAATCACATTCTATAGAAACTAAATATTTATTGAATCTATATCTATAGATGCTCCAAATGATTCACTGATTAACTATCATTGATGAGTTAGATTAAATAATAGACAAATGTATAAAACTGAATGAGAAGTCACGCTAATGAAAAGTTTTATAGTAATAGCTTTATGAAAGTGAATGAAACATTTATATAGATGAAAGACTTCTTTTGGTGTATTGAAAAGATATTTTGGGATTTCTTTTATTTTACACAATTGAAAATATGCTGACGTGTTTGAAAAAGTGCACTTTTGATGATCTGTTGCGATATTAGTACTAAGAGTTTTGCAAATTTACCAATTGCTTGTGAAAATTGCGTCCAAAAAAAACTGTAATGTGTTCATTTGTTTACCCAAAGGATTATATGATGACTACAGTCTAGTTTGGAGGACAGTATATTCAAAATCATAACATTTTAATTAAAATACACAACACATTCATATAACTGGGCTGTTGACTCAACATCTTTTAGTTTCATGTGACAACTTGCCCCAGTCTCCCTTATATATGTGGATGCTGATTGGAATGCTTACCATTAAGAAAAGAAGCTGTAAAGGTAAGAAAAGACAACAATCCCCAGAATCAAACAGCAAAGCATGATCATCATTTTCTTCTACAGAGAGAAAGACGCATGTGTATGAGACAGTAAAGACAAATAATAGAGAACAGGAGTAAGTTAGAAAAAGCACATAAGAAGGGAAATAAATTCATGCCACTAAGTTCTCACGTCTACTAAAAAAAATCATGCACAATTCTTTTAAAATGACAGAAGGGAGAAAGAGGAATAAAACAAAGGAAAGGTTTAGTCTGTGTCTAGCAAGCACTCACTTACCATCAGGTGTAGAGCACATATATAAATACAAACCAAACAAGTTCTTCTGTGCTTCCTAATAACATGATTCTGCTTTTTGTGCAAAGAATATACGTACAGATCACAAACCTGCTGATATTACCTCAGTCACTCAGCTGAGCCTAAACCTGTCCTGCCAGCTTCAGACAGGGGATCTAACTGAGGCTTTTTAACTTCCTCTGTGTCAGTCAGTAAAGTATAGTTCAAGGCCAAACAAAGTATGAAAGCTTATATCGTCAACAGCATAACAGACCTACTGTCATGAAATGACTTGTCCCCAAACAGTGTCCATGTGTAGAATATTACTGATAATGCACAGATACTGTATGTCTTCAAAAAACAACAACAACATGTCACATGACATCACAAACATCTTAAGTTAGAGAATACATTATAGAATAAAATTAGTGTCTTAAATTAAGAGGCTGCATTTTAAGACCAGATGCATCACAACGATGCAATGAAAGCTATCCCAATTCAAAGTATCCGTCAAATGCTGCCCCAAAATGCATCCTTCGTCTCCCGGTCAATGAAGGATACGAATAATGAATCCTTCATGGCCCAGACTATTCATTGTGCGCTGGTGATGACGGGATTTGTTACATTTATTTATTTTGCGAGAGAGAGAGAATGCCAGATTTCACTTTCAACTTAATCCAATCTAATGTTACAAAAAAACAAAACAATTTAAATATTGACATATCTTAAGATGTGATTTTATAGTTAGTTGAGACTTTTTATTATCTGCATAAATGGACCAAGGTAAAGATATTTAGACAGGTTGTGACCCATGCAATCTTCTGACTGTCTCATTTAACAACGCTTGGTTCAATCTTTGCAGCCTTCGAAGGCATGGCCATATATCCCACTCTTTCACAATTAGGGCTGTGCAATATATCGAAATATATATTACTGAAAAATCTCAAATGTACATATCGCAATATGCATATTGCTACAGCTTGCAATATTTGGGGCCATGAACAAAAGACAAAGAGAAAATCACTCACTGCTCTTACCTAGATAACTTTTGTAGCTTAAATAAGAATTATTGCATATTGAATTCATAGAGTAAATACTAAGCATTTTATTTTTCCTATTTATTATACAGTTCCTAAACTCATGTTAAAATTATTACATTGTTAAAATTACATTTTTATGTAATGCTCGAGTAATTTATTACAAGGCACACTGAAACTAAGTGATACTTATAATTTGAATAGATAACTAACTAGTAAATGTAAGTACTGTGATGAGATTTAGCACTTTAGGTTTGGGTTTTTAATAATTTTTTTGCTGGTCTGTAACCACATATTTATGACTGGGAATAACAGTTTAAGTAATAGTGTAACTATTGAACCCATACTCGCATATAAACCCATATTCGCTGACTGCTAAATATTAATATGATTTATTATATAAACTAATGACAGTTTTATGATAATGATTCCCATGAATCCATCCATTAATTTCTCAAATATGAACAAAATACTTAGAAAACATATAATGTAATTTATTCCTTTGGTTAAATCCCATACAGATGTTCATCACATTAAAAACATACACATGTAAATTTCTTCCATTCTGGACGACCCATCAAAGCTTAGCTTATTGTGCTAATTTCACAGGGATCCAAAATAGAAGCTGAAATCATATCGGAGCCCTTTTGATCAGGAACAGTTCAGTAGCTCAACCAGCAGATGTAGCCATTGATGTGTCTTATGAAAACACAATCCAATAAAAACATTAGGTTACCTTTCCCTTGTAAGTCTCATAAAAATCCCTTATTCTGTGCTCATGGATTTAAAATGTGCTTCCTTCAAACGCCATTCCTGGCATGTAGTAGAAGTTCCTTCACATCCTTACAAAAAAAAACACAATCTGTTTCCTTGACCATCACTAGGGTTCCAGCAGAGTAGATTCCCATTGGTTTGTGTTGATGAAGGGAGGGGCCACAGGTACAGGGGGCGGAGCTTTCATCTTGACGTACTTCCAAGGAAAAACAGTGAGGATGGAAAGGAGTGGAGGAAATGATCATCTATAATAATAAAGAGTTCATGAGCAGCCACAGAGGTTATCATAGAACCTGTGTGAGGATGATGATGAGGATGATGATGAGCACCACAGCACCAATCACACCCAGTATGATAATCTTCTACAAGAGACGGAAAAAAAACATGATCCATTAATCCAAAAGCAACCATCTAAAGTCTTCAACCCTTCACCAGCATTACAAACAACAGAGCCTAACAGAACCAAAACGCACAGAGAACATAGAAATGAACTCCCCAGCCAAACCAAAGGACGCTCAGGAGATCCCAAAGCCCAGAGAAAGCATGCTTTACATCCCTGAGGAAGACTAGAGAAGATCAGCTAAAATCCCGGTCACCAGCTCCATGTCTGCATAACATCAAGCACCCACACCATTCCCAGTTCCCAAACCTTACACATGTTCCTCTGAAATGTACTCACCAGAGCCTTTATCTCAGACCTACAGATAAACCCACTATTAAAGCAATAACTGCCAAAACTGCCAAAACCACAGACACTATAATAATGATTTTCTGTGAGGAAACACACATACAAACACATCTGTTAGCATCTACTTTAACATTTGAGTAACAAATAAACAGCTCACTAAGATATAAAGACACAACATCCAGTCTGGTCCAAAACATGATCTTTGATGGACAGATATTCATATATGATATTAATTTCAGGACTAGGTATTGCATTTATGGCAAATACAAAGGGATAGTTCACCAAAAATGAAAATGTGTCATAATACTCAACTACCTTATGTTCATGTCCAAATCCATTAAACTTTCGTTTATCTTCAAAACACAAATGAAGATATTTTTGATTAAATCTGAGAGCTTTCTGACCCTCTATAGACAACAATGCAACTTACACGTTCAAGGCCCAGAAAGGAAGTAAAGACATCGTTAAAATAGTCCATGTGACATCAGTGGTTCAACCTTAAAGGGGTCATATGATGCGGTTAAAATTTTTCCTTTCTCTTAGGAGTGTTACAAGCTCTTAGTGCATAAAGTAGATCTGTAAAGTTGCAAAGACTAAAAAGTCTCAAAAGTCTCAAAACCAAAGAGATATTCCTTATAAAAGTTAAGACTCGTCCACACCTACCTAAAACGGCTCGTTCTAACACATTCCCACATGTCTATGTCACGATGTGGGAAGATTTGCATAACACCGCCCAAATGTTCATGCAAAGAAAGAAGACGTAACTTTTATTCTCGCTGTAGTATTGTTGCCGCCGCCGCCGCCATGTCGTGAAGACACTGTGTGTTTCATTGTGAAAGCGAACTACTTTGTTTGGTCTTCCAAAAGAGGACACAACTAGAAATCAGTGGTCAAGTTGTATTTACAACACTGTTCCAGAGCATTTCAACCCAAATATTCAGATGTGTCCAGCGCGTTTTATGGAGGGCTGTTTCCTGATCCTGGGAGAGTAACTACAATGCCAGCTGTTCTGACTCAAAGACTGTAAGTACTTTTTTTATATTTAAAGAATTTGCCAACGACGATTCAAACGTGAGTTTTGAGCAATGTAGAGTAGCACTTGTTTGTCATTTCTCCGAACAAATGCATACATGGTTTTATGTTTACGCGGCACAATGCAACGCAACACGTAAAAATACAGTTTAAGTCATTATAATGGGTTTTATTGGTTTTTGAATCGTCGCTCCGGCCGGACACAGCATCACAGTATGGTAAGGGGCGTAACATTTCCATCACACGCTTAAGGTATTAGGCCAATCACAACGCATTTGATAGCTGGCCAATCAGAGCAAACCTCGCTTTTTCAGACAGATGAGTTTTGTAAAAATCGACGCTTTTCAGAAAGTCGGGGCATAGAGGAGAAAAAATAATGCACAGTATGTGGAAAATAAAGTGTTTTTTGACTAAAAACCTCATAAACACATTTCATTACATCAAATACACAAAATAATGTTCTTTTTAGCAGCATCATATGACCCCTTTAATTTTATGAATCTACGAGAATACTTTTTGTGCACAAAAATAATGACTTTATTCACCAATTTCTTGTCTTCCATGTCCGTATTCAACGCGCGTTCACGAGAGTACCACGACGCATGCGTGTGCATTTCTTTGCCTGCAAACAAGGTGCAGTGCATCCGGGTTCTACGTCAGAACACCGGCTCCTGAGCCGGCAGCCCCACTGTCGTGAATGCATGTTGAAGACTGACAGGGAATGAGAAACTTGAATAAAGTCGTTATTTTTGTTTTCTTTGGACTCAAAAAAGTATTCTCGTAGCTTCATAAAATTACAGTTGAACCACTGATGTCACATGGACTATTTTAACGATTTCTTTTTTAAACATTTCTGGGTCTTGAACGTGTAAGTTGCGTTGCTGTCTATACAGTCAGAAAGCTCTCGGATTTCATCAAAAATATCTTCATTTGTGTTCTGAAGATGAATGAAGGTCTTACAGGTTTGGAACAACATGAGGGTGAGAAATTAATGACAGAATTTTTATTTTTGGGTGAATTATACCTTTAATGTCTAGAAAACTATCATTGAAGATTCCAAAAATATATTCACATTTAAAAAGAAGAAAGAAAGAAAGAAAGAAAAAAGAAGGAAAGAAAGAAGGAAAGAAAGAAAGCTTGTGCGCCACTCATCATATTCATCATTTTCAACCCAAATTACTTTTTTAATATGATGTATTTCCAGATGAACCTCAGGGAATCTCAGAATTTGTCTCTTCATCTTTGATACGCAGTTTCCAAACATCTGTATTTTGTACATCTTGATCTCTGTCTTGGTTTACATTCCACTCGCAATAAACCTTCATGTTTAATCATAACTTGTTGCAGTTTTGATTAATTGTATTACTTTTGTATTCTTTGTAGCACTTTTGTTCATGCCTCAATATGTAACTCTTAAATTGATTTTTATATAATTTTATGTGATTTATTACTATACATTTAAAGGGACAGTTCACCCAAAAATTAACTTTCTGTATGACTTTCTTTATTCTGTGCAACATAAAAGATAATTTGAGAATAATTGTCATTTTGCCCATAAAATGGAAGTCAATGGGATCCAGTGCTGTTCGGTTCCCAAAACTCCTCAAAATATATTATATTGTGTTCCACAGAAGTCATACAGGTTTTGAAACGACATGAGGATGGGGTAAATGATGACCGTTTCCATTTCTGGGTGGAGTGTTCCTTTAAATTTAATATCAAAATCTTTTGTACCTGAACAATGACAATAAAGAGAAGTAGTTCCAGAGCCGGAGTATTTTTATACACATGCATGTGTTTTCTGTGATTTTATCTGTATAAAGCAGCAAAAAGACCGAAATTGTTACAAACCCCTGACTTCATGAATGGAGGTGACAGATCAACCAATGCTAACTTTCGTTTGCATCAAAACAAGCAGGTATTCCTCACATTTTAACACAGAACAGCTTTGTTAAAAAGTGTCCTTCTCAGCTGTGTGTGTGTAAACAATTTGTTGCTGTTATTATGTCATGAAAAATGAACACGTGTGGCTTAACATTGTTTTTTCATCACCTGAGATACACTGGAAGTTTCAGGGCGTATCAGGATTAGTAATAATCACTGGGTTTGTTTGTGTGCGTGTGACGTGTGACGTCAGTGGGTTTGGACACAGTAAGGAGAGGCAGGGCGGGACGGAGGGGCAGGGCCTGATATTCATCATGAACTCACACGTCGAGCCTCCTGCTGATATTTAGCGGCTTTTTTAGTGTCAGCAACCGCCCGCTCCACAAAACCCACTGACTGGTCCATGTTGTTCTCAATCCTCTCAATCATACCGCCCTACAGTGGATTTTGGGTGAAGAAGAAAGAAGGAAAAAGAAAGAGAAAAGGAAATAGAGAAGAGAAGATAATAGAGATAGCTAGAGAGAGAGAGAGAGAGAGAGAGAGAGAGAGAGAGAGAGAGAGAGAGAGAGACAGAGAGAGAGAGGTGGGGGGCAAAAAGAGAGAAAAGAAACAGCAGAAACCACATTGACTGTTACAGTGAAGTCCATACCTTCCGGGCTTTACTCTGATACCTGACTGCTTTCTTGGTTTCAGTCTTTGCCGCTTCAACGTGATCGACTGCTTTACCTACATTCACCTCAATGTTATCAACCATGTTGCCCTGAAACATAAAAAATATGGGTGAAAAAATGAAACATATGAAAAACACATACAGGGTGTCTTTATCTAAAAAAAAAATACATATCTACAAATACATATACCCAGGTGCACCATGCACACATACAGAGGGGGAGGCCGGGGCTAGTTGTCACACAGGAAAGTAATTCTGAAATTGGTCTTAAAGTGGTAGTTCACCCAAAAATTGAAAAATGTGTTTTCTGTGAAACATAAAAGAGGGTATTTTGAAGAATGTTTGTAACCAAAACAGTTATAATGGTAAGTAGACAATTACTAGTGAAGTCAATAGGGACTAGACACTGTGGTACGCACATTTTCAAAATAGCTTATCTTATTGTTCAACAACATAACGAAAGATATACAAGGTATAAAAAATTTAAGGGTACGTAAATGATGACTGAATTTTCATTTTGGGATGAACTATCTCTTTAAGCAGTCAATGTGTTTAAAGATATTTTTTATTTTCCAGGGCAATGATTATAAACATGTTCAATATATCTTTCTAGTCAGTACTTTGGCTATATAAAAATTGGCTTTTAAAACCAAACCCGCCCTGATTCATTGGAGTAAAAAGAGTGACAACAAGCCCCGGCCTGCCTTATTCAGTGTTGACACTCTGTAGAACAAGGACATGAATAAAATGAATTTTCTAGGGAAATACTAGAAGCTTACCGTTCAGTTTTTTCTCCAATGCAAGCAGTTAATAAGCAAAATAACGGTGGATTGGTTAATCATTTATCAGAACTCTTTAGATTGTGTTGAATTAGCTCTGCTCCAAAACCTAGTGAACTGCCTCACTGTTTATAGTCTACACAGACAAACTGAAATGAGCTAATAAGTGATTGATTTGAAACGCATCTGATGGGCCGCAACCCAGTTAAACACTGTTTATGCACAAAATATGCAATATCATTCAAAAGTCTGGGGCCAGTAAAACACTTTTTTTAATAAGCAGAGGTGTATGTGTTTTGGAACTGCAATGATGAACTGTCTGTTGGTGATGAGATTCTGTATAAAGGAAATAAAATAGTGATTCCCAGAAGTCTGAGAAATCAGATGTTGGTGAAAATTCATGAAGGCCATTTAGGAATTGAGAAGTGTAAGAAGAGAGCTCGTGAGGTCATGTATTGGCCTGGAATCAATCAAGACATTACAACGGTCGTGTCAAAATGCCAGACGTGTGTTAAATATCAATATAGTAATCCAAGAGAGCCTCTACAACCACATCCAGTACCCGAAAGACCATATCAAAAAGTAGGTGCAGACATTTTTACATGTCATGGAAAAAATTACCTTTTGGTTACTGACTATTACTCCTTTTATCCTGAGGTGTGTGTGTTAAGCACAATTACAGCAGAAAATGTTATCTCATGCATGAAGTCAATTTTTGCTCGACATGGAGTACCACAGGAAGTCTTTACTGATAATGGCCCTCAATTTATTAATGCCAGCTTTCGGAGCTTTGCAGAAGAATGGGATTTTAAACATACAACTTCTAGTCCACATTTTCCGCAGTCCAATGGTCTTGTGGAAAAGTCTGTTGGAATAGTAAAGAGAATAATGCAAAAAACAAGAGATGATGGAAGTAGTTTTTATATGGGATTGCTTGCTTATCGTAGTACACCTCTTGAATGTGGATACTCACCGGCATGTCTTCTGATGGGTCGACGTCTTCGTTCTAATTTGCCTGTGTCTGAGAATCTTCTGTTAATGCGACATAGTGAAAAAATCAAGAAATACAAAGAACAACAACGGGCTAAGCAGAAGTCATATTATGATAAAGGAACTCGTCAGTTGCCCGAGCTTGGTGTTGGCGAGGAGGTTAGATTTAAAGATAAATCCAATATCTGGAAACATCTTACAATGTTGAAATGCCAAATGGTGCTGTGTTAAGAAGGAATCGTCAACATTTGTTGAAAGACGTATCTGCTGAGTCAGAACAAACAGAGCAAATTGAAGGGACTGAAATGCCTT